>CM052665.1:7976176-8002101 GCA_028533165.1 Leontopithecus rosalia | reverse complement strand
AGAGATCGAGACCATCCTGGTCAACATGGTGAAACCCCGTCTCTACTAAAAATACAAAAAAAAAATTAGCTGGGCACGGTAGCGTGTGCCTGTAATCCCAGCTACTCGGGAGGCTGAGGCAGGAGAATTGCCTGAACCCAGGAGACGGAGGTTGCGGTGAGCCGAGATCGCGCCATTGCACTCCAGCCTGGGTAACAAGAGCGAAACTCCGTCTCAAAAAAAAAAAAAAAAAAAAAAAATCCATATGAGTTTTTGCTTTACAAGTTTAGCTCCTCCATTAGGCAATGATTTTCTTCAAGGCATTGAATCTCAGTTAACATATTTGATTTCATAGCTGTTTATAACCATGGTGTTTAAATGAGTGAGTGAAAGAAAGAAGAATTTAGACTGGGCTCCTCAGAAACATTGTATTTAAAGATTTTTACATATCAATATTTTCTCATGCTCTCAAAATGTATCAAAGAAAATTAATAAGCACATCTGTTTCTGAGGAATAATTTAACAAATTTTACACCTGTGACAACATCCAGGTATGCAATTACAAAGAAAATTTTCTTGCACTTTTTAAAAATGCAGTTACTGTTTACCTGAGTTGTATGAACTATAGACATCTGATGAATTTTGCCTTGAATGTGCATTTTTGCTTATTGTGGCACAGTAGTGAATCTCATTATCAGTAGTAATGATTTCTCACATTTTTCAACATGTCCCAGCGGAGAGATATTTGGAGATTATCTATTCCAACTGCCTTCAATATATTGATCAGGAAAGAAAGGACAAGGATGTAAAATCCCATGGCCACTTCAGAAACAGGCCTCCATGAGCACATATTTTGCCCTGTATTATATTCTTTGGCTTTTTATTACCTACTATTTCAACTGATACCCACAATATTATTATTTGATAAATTACACATTATTGGACATTTTCTCCAAAAAAACAAACTATCCCAGTAGTCAGCAAACTATGACTCTTTGTAGAAATAGTTTTCTAGTTTCTGTCTTATACTATGTTCTAAATAATGTGTATTCTATGAAGAGACAGACATTTTAGCTGTGCATAAGCAAGTTTGCTAGTAACCCTTGTACAAGAACGGAGAGTGCACTTTAAAAAGACAAACTCTTTCTACTTCCAGCTGCTTGGATGTTGGACCTGAGAGGGGTTAGGGTGAGAGTAAAAGCCTCAATTAAAGTGAAAAGAATGGGTTCCAGAATAAAATAACTCAAAGGATAAAATAAAACATAGGAAATCCTTTCAGCTAGAAGATTAGTATCTCCTTATCTGAGAAAAACAAGTCCAGTGGGAATCAGGTAAATGCACAAAGGAAAATTTTTTGGTCTTGTTTTAAGTTTAATAATGAGTAAGTCCAGTAGTTTAGGACTTTAGAGATTTTAAAACCTGAGTGCAAAGTGGGAAAAGAGCAGAATGAATCCTCTGAGTGAAACTGAAGAGCCTGATCCTGCAAGGATATCAGTGTGTGTGTGTATGTGTGTGTGTGTGTGTGTGTGTGTGTGTGTGTGTGAGTGCGCGCGCGTATTGAGGGTGTGTGCATGCGCCCAATTTTAACAGAAACAGTGGCTAGAGATCAATGTCCAAAGTGAAGCCAAATTACATTTATTTAAATTTTAGCACAAATGTGCATATGTCACAAGAATGCTGTGAGTATATTAAATCATATTTTAATTTATGTTTTTACATAGAATATGTTGCTTTTGAAATAAAGAAGCAGGAATGATGATCTCCAGAGTTCCCTGAAAAGACCGTTGAACTAGAAATCAAGAGCTATGAGACACTAACCAAATCCCTCAACCTCTAGACTTTACCGTTTCATATTTGAAACATGAGAGCTGAAGTAAAACATACCTAAGCTCTTTCCAATCTTGAATGTTTATATCCAAGCATCCAAAAGCTGGGGGCAGTAGCAGGAGGAGGGCGGTGATGGTTATAAATAAACTGCAGTAAGGGAAAGTAAAAATCGCTATGAACTATTTTGACATAAGATTTCTGTAAGAACCAGCCAGCACATCATTTTGGAAACATGATCCCTAATGTTAACACTATCATGTCCAAACAGTATTGCAATTTATATCCTGGTAGGCTACTGTGGTCTGGTTGGGAATTTGATATACTATTTAGCTTTCTCCAGTGACTGCATTTTGAAAATTAGGTATAGATACAATTAAATGCCATGTTTAACAGATTCAAGTGACATTATCATTTTTAGCTTATTAAATATTATACCTCATATCTGTAATATAAATTTAATTATGATTTCCATCCTGGAGGGCAGTGATGGTCTGCGTGACATTAAAAGCGATGGTTTGTTAGCAACATCATATTTTACAGAAAAGCATTGTGAAATGTATGACAATAATAAATAGTTACATCAAAAATGAATTAAAACCACTATATAAACAGGTTTCTGGTTTTAGGAAACAGTCTGGCACAGTTAAAACCACACTGCTTCCTGAACACAGTTTAGATATTTAGGCAATATTAAAATTAAAAAACCTTCATTTAACGTAGCACTCCAAAACTATATATAGTATTTAGCTTATTATGAAATAATGAGAGAATCTTCTTATATTAAAATTTCACAGAGTGCCAATATTCCTGTAATCATGGTAATAATTTAGAATATGCCCTCTCACAAGAATCTAGGACAGTCTACAAGTAATAAACAAAAAAATAAAGCAATCTGGGCTCACTGCCCAGATTATCTCAAATATGTATAATGGAACAAAGAAAGAAAATAAATACTTATAAGCAAAACTCACTCCATGAAGGAGGAAAAAATGGAATAGTAATTGGTCAAAATTGTAGTAGAAAATAATTATAGGGTGCTCATGAATCTCCTTTATAAGGAGCAATGTGTATCTAAGAATCTTTTTTTTTCCTCTTTAGAATTCTTAAGAAGTCCCTTTGAGATAAATACAAAAGAAACAAAGGGAGCTACCTGTACATCCACCATTTTATGTGTAGGAGAAACACAACCCAAGAAAATTGCTACTGACGTAAAATGTGCAAATCTGCCTTAACCATGTTAATTGGAAAATCAGCATATTCCAATTAGAAATTCTACCTCTCAAAACAGACATTATGTAAAATGAATTACATTTTTATTGGTAAACAGCAACCTAGAATTCTTGTTTTACATTGCGAAAATTGCCTAAAATTGCTCTCTAATGTCCTATTGATGTGGCATTGCAGTTTATTGAACCACAAAACACTTTTGCTTTTCTTCAGTTTTAATTTTTTTTTAAATTTAATAAAATTTTGTTTTGTTTGAGCTTTACCAAGTTAAAGCTAAACAACCAGTCAGGCAAATAAACCAGTGTGTACCCTATGTATTCATTATTCAACTCTCCTGGATTTTATTGGATACTCACTTAACTACTAAAGTTTTTTTTTTTTGTTTTTCTATGTGATTAGTACAACTAGTCTTTCATTCATCTATTTATTTGTTTTATAAAAACAGTTGAGTTTCTACTACGAATATAGTACTATGCTAGTTATTGTATTAAAAATAATAAATATAATTCCTGATCACAATTTTATATAGAATATGTTGCTTTTGAAATAAAGCAACATGATGATCTCCAGAGTAACCTGAAGACAGTAAAGATTAATAACGTAATGAGGGTTTTTAAGCTCTAGATTCCAATATCCAATATAAAACACAGATTTCCAAGGATTATACAAGGGTAAGCAGCTAATAAGTGCAAAGATTTAATTATATTAGAATTTTAAATGTAATTTAAAAACATTTATAACCCCAATAAGGCACTCAACTACTATATCACACATTAGACCTTCTGAATACATACCCTCATACTTCAGTTGATGTAAACTATCCCTGTTTAAAAACACACCTAGGCCGGGCACGGTGGCTCAAGCCTGTAATCCCAGCACTTTGGGAGGCCAAGGCGGGTGGATCACAAGGTCAGGAGATCGAGACCATCCTGGTCAACATGGTGAAACCCCGTCTCTACTAAAAATACAAAAATTTAGCTGGGTATGGTGGCATGTGCTTGTAATCCCAGCTACTCCGGAGGCTGAGGCAGGAGAATTGCCTGAACCCAGGAGGCAGAGGTTGCGGTGAGCCGAGATCGCGCCAGTGCACTCCAGCCTGGGTAACAAGAGCGAATCTTCTAGTTTATTAGGATAAAGGAGTAAAATGTGGCATTTCCAGTCTCACCACAGAACCCATACTTGTGCTTGTGATTTACACACAGAGCAATTCTTTCCATACTTTATTATTTCCACTGCATTGTTAAGGAACTTGTTTCTAAACAGACCTGTTTTCTTAAATTTTTTAGGAAAGATAGTGAGGATAGTGTGAATGATACTGTAGTAACACCAGGAATAATGCATTTGTCATAAGGATATTTCTAAGCTCTTTTGGGAAGTAATACAATTCCACTAAACGTTTGGTTGATATTTTTTATCTGATACATTGTACTCTGGTGGCAGGAAGGAACTGACAAGTATAGATGTCTTCAACTCAAGAAAAATGTATTTGTCGCCAAGGCATTTATAAAGGTTCTTTTGCCTATTCATTTTCGGAAACAACGGATTCCATTTGATTGTGTCACAACATAAAGATCTCTGGTGTGTGGAGGAAAACAGACGTTGGAATGAGAATTGTGACTGTTATCCACCATGTCTCATTTTGTCCACTGCAAAAAACTTCACAATAATATCCCTTTGAAACTAATGACATGTTTTGTTTCTTTCTGTTTTAGGTAAGCGCATTAATCATTCCAGTATAATCAGACTGCATCAAGGTAAAACACGACAAAGTGGTGAAGTTATATCTTATAGCAATGCTTGATATATAAATATATATGTGATTTGAAAAAAATGTTTAGAACCAACGTTCCTTTAAAAAAATTTTCAGCTCTCATTACATTCACAGGCCACATGTACAGGTTTGTTGGATGGATACATTGGTTGATGCTGAAGTTTGGGGTATATTGATCCCGTCACCCAGGTAGTGAGCAGAATGCCTAATAGGACGTTTTACATCCCTTTCCACCCTTCCTCTCTCACCACTCTAGTAGGACCCCCCTGTCTATTGTTCCCATGTGTATGTTCATTTGTGCCCAATATGTAGCTTCCAAGCTCCCACACTTAAGTGAGAACGGGCTATATTACTTTTCTAATCCTGCATTACTTTGCTTAGGATAATTGTCTCTAGCTGCAACCATGTTGCTGCAAAGGACATGATTTTGTTGTTTTTTAGGGCTAAACAGTATTCCATGGTGTATGTGAACCACATTTTCTTTTCTTTTCTTTTTATTATTATTATTATTTTTTTGAGATGGAGTTTTGCTCTTGTTACCCAGGCTGGAGTGCGATGGCGCGATCTCGGCTCACCGCAGCCTGTGCCTCCTGGGTTCAGGCGATTCTCCTGCCTCAGCCTCCTGAGTAGCTGGGTTTACAGGCATGCGCCACCATGCCAAGCTAATTTTTTGTATTTTTAGTAGAGACGGGGTTTCACCATTTTGACCAAGATGGTCTCCATCTCTTGACCTCGTGATCCACCTGCCTCGGCCTCCCAAAGTGCTGGGATTACTGGCGTGAGCCACCGCGCCCGGCCCACCACATTTTCTTTATCCAACAGACTGTTGATTTCACATCTTTGTTGCTGTGAGTAATGCTGCAATGACCAAAGTTCATTTTTGTGTTTGTTTTGTTATGTTGTCAATAAACTCAAAATCTGAATCATAAGGAATTTAAAAAATATTTATTAATTGCTAATGTTATTAGAGGATTTATTAATTCTTAAAGTAAGACATGCAAATTAGAATATTTTTTAATGCAAAACTATTTCGTTAGCAAAGTGCAAATGCACATTTTGCATTAAAAGTAAAGTATAAGAAAGGAGTGATTTTCAAATAAAAAGGATACATCACATACATATTGATTTTAAATAATATTTCATAAAGATCATACAAAAGAAAAAAATTGAGGGCTATTAATAAATATTATTTATTATTCTGAAGATTAGTTATAAACATTTGAGGAATAAACTCTGAGAAAAATGCATTAATCATTTCCCTAGGAAAAATATGGATTGTCCATAAAATTTATAGTATTGCTTTTTCTATACTAAATGAAATTCTATTTTAACATGCTGTTTTTGCATACAGAACTTAGAGAAGAGGCCAAGTTTAATCATAGTTATGGGGAAACACACGTTCCAATGCTTTCTAGAAATGTGTAATATTTAAATTAATATATTCTTGGAAATATCTGTTCTCCTTCCAAAATAGAAGATTGCTTATAATTCTTTTAAATTTAGCTGGCTGCTGTGATGCTTAAGTTGGAGGCCAGGAGAATTTAAGTTTGTAGGAGCATATTCTGTGCAGTATAGGCAGGCGTTTTTAGAGATGCAAAACCAAAACTCCTTTTAGAACAGAGTCCTCAAATTGATAGTTGAGGAACCTTCATGGCTTTAGAATTTTGTACTCTTGGGCCCTGCAGTGCTGAAAGAGAAGGCAAAGACTCATTTATCTCAAAAAAGGACAAAGTACTGTTAATTAAACAAGACCCATTGTCATTCATTTACAATGGTTTGAAGGTAAATAACGCTCTAATGGATATAGCAAGGCTGTCCCCTTTTCTCCATATCAACACATGAACCCTATCTTTATCATTAGAGAAGCTAATTGTCCTTTTATTTTTCAATAATTGTACTGAAAGATATGGTTCATTTTTTTGAATGTGATAATTTAGTACTGATTTTAAACAAACTATATGATGCCAATATGAATATGATACAGCTAAGCGTTTATAGCAGTGGATCGAGAAGGGGGATGGGGCTTGTTTGGCTATGTTTTTACCACCCTTAGCTTTCTTTTAGTGCAAGTCATGGGCACTCTCAAAGGAAGTGCTTCTTGTTTTAACTAGGAACTTATATTTAATAAATTAATGAACTAAATGGAACCCACTTTCTAATAACATAAATAAATTTCTACAGTGTGAGTAAGTATGGGAAGTATTCTAAATGTATTGCATTTTTGTGTTTCTCTGAAAAGATTTAGTAATATCTATATGGGTCAGTTTTGTAAATATATTTGATTGAATTTAACTCTAAACATCATATTCCTTCATATCAAAGTGTATCTGTTACCTGGGTTCAGTGGCTCACATCTGTAATCACGGTACTTTGGGAGACTGAGGTGGGAGGACTGCTTGAGGCCAGCATTTCAAGACCATCCTAAGAAACATGGCAAGACCTTGTATCTACAAAGAAAAAAATCGAAATATTAATCCAGCATGGTGGTGCGGGCCTAGAGGCCCAGCTATTTGAGAGGCTGAGGCAGGAGAATGGCTTGAGCCTGGGAGGTCGAGGCTTCAGTGAGTTATGTTTCTGCCGCTACATTCTAGCCTGGGTAACACTCTAGGTCCAGAGTGATACCTGAACTGAAAAAAACAAAAACAAACAAACAAACAAACAAAACAGAACAAAAACAAAAAACAGAACAACAACAAAAAAATTAAAATGTTTCTGTTAAGAAAAAACGTTCATAATTTTTGTTAGTATGACCTCTGTTTATAATAAATATAGATACATTTAAAGAAATAAACATTTGGCCTGGCGTGGTGGCTCACGCCTGTAATCCCAGCACTTTGGGAGGCCTAGGTGGGCGGATCACGAGGTCAAGAGATCGAGACTATCCTGGCCAACATAGTGAAACCCCGTCTCTACTAAATACACACACACACACACACACACACAAAAAAAAAGCTGGGCATGGTGGCGTGCACCTGTAGTCCCAGCTACCCGGGAGGCTGAGGCAGGAGATTTGCTTGAACCCAGGAGGCAGAGGTTGCAGAGCCAAGATCTCATCATTGCACTCCAGCCTGGTGCCTGGCAAGGGAGCAAGACTCTGTCTCAAAAAAAAAAAAAAAAAAAAAAAAAGAAAGAAAGAAAGAAACATTCAAAAACTACTCTATGACCTTAAAATATTTTGAACTTTTATTTCATGTTTATTAAAAACATGACATTCAAGTAAAGAATCACTTATGTTTTTTATTTAATAAGTCATAAACAGAAAATTTTTGGTTCTAAACTTTGGTTGATCAATATTATTTAAAAAAAAGTATTAACACAGTTGTATTAAAACTGCAGACTTAGAAACATACTTTACTTTTACTTTGATGATTATACATTATACTATGTCTCAGGGTCCTTTGTAGCAAATGATCCATGAAACACCGTGAAAGTGATAAATACATGTATAGGCGCTTTTACTCAAACTAATGAAAATGTAAAACAAAGGAAATAACAATCTCAACAGCAAAATGTTCTTAATCGTATTATATATCAGCTTATTTTATTGGTTTTTGTCATTTTCCCTTAAATAAAGAGTAGAACAAACTTTTTTGGCATTAACTGTTAGTTGGATTCCAGCTAATTGATGCTTTACTTAATGTAAGCATTCTAGACTGCATAATATATGTTCCTTGTCCATTTGAGGCTATACTTTGAAGAGTGTAAACACCCAACAATGACATTATGAGTCTAAGATTGATAGTTATTTGATTTAGCAACATCTGTTGTTGTTTAATGTACTCCAAGCAGATGCTCTTTCTTGATACTCAACATACAATTTGGTCTACCCTTGTGATATATACCCTTACTAGGAGAATGCTATTGTTATTTGAATATAGAAATTGGTATTAACAATTGTTTATGTCTTTGGTCAAACAAATGTCTATAGACTGGGTCAGGCATCATTAACTTTTATAAGAATCGCAATGGGCAAACTCTTTGAGTCACTTACTTCCTACAATGACATAGATTTCTTTCATGTGTCAGGGCATCTAGAGTCATTTTTTTTCAATTAGTAATTGTTTATTTTAATGTTCTTGGAGGATTAATGAAAACACGACAATATAAATTATCAGAACGATGTTCTTTTCTGTGTTTGTCATTGTATTTTAAACCTGCCACACTACACAAAGAATTGTAATGAGAAAAATACCCAGAGACAGACACTACTGTTTATTTGATTCTCTATTCACGTTTTTTAATATGCTGCAAAACAATAAAAGCCGACATAATTGTAACTGATCACACTGTTTCATGGTTTATATGAGGACTCACAGGGATTTAGGATAAACACAAGAGTGATCATGCTGAGGATTAGAGAATTCTGATCAAGGTTTTGCTGGGCAGAAAATATATTTGAAATATAAGCAAAAGTCTGTTTGTCCTAAGAAGGATATAAAAATATGTAATATCATAATAGAGATTACATGTACTGTAATTCTAAGAAGATCTTGATGTCCTATAATGGGATATGCATCTGATTCCCCTTTTCTGAGAAAGTCTCTTATTCAGTGTTAACAATTCAATGATATCTTGTGACCTTCTCTATGCAAATATGAACAATTTGAGGCTATCACAATCTCTCATGCATTGCCCCTTAAAGGGACATT
This sequence comes from Leontopithecus rosalia, assembly GCA_028533165.1. Lineage (NCBI taxonomy): Eukaryota > Metazoa > Chordata > Mammalia > Primates > Cebidae > Leontopithecus > Leontopithecus rosalia. The sequence continues at coordinate 7,992,648 of CM052665.1, read as the reverse complement.
CTTAATTGCTTTTATAATCTCAATTTTATTTTAACCTCCATTACCTATCATATCTTCTTTGAAGCTTGAAATTAACTTTTCTTTCTTCTCCATTTTATACTTTCCTATTTTGGTAAGCAATGATTTTACTTTTCCACCAAAATTCTAGTGGGTTTTATCCAGCATAGACATGATTAATTCACTATGATAAAGTATATTTTTATTACCGTATTCTATTAATCACATTCATTGAAAGAGAAGCATGTCTTTCTTTTCTATGGGGACTATTCAAAGATATACTGCCCTTCTGCATATAGAAGGAAAACTAATGGGTTATAATAATAGTTCGTAAAAACTTTAGATATTTTCTTGGTAAATAGGCTGTTTCATACCATTTCACCTAATTTCTTGTTAACTCAATCCTTTTGTAATTATCAGATAGGCATCTGTTAAGTGACTGACCTAGAAATCAAAGTTGTAACCTTAGTCTACTCAGAATGATACTCTAAACATAATGGTATCCCCATTTAGGTGATAATTTGATAAAGAGAGTAAGATTAGCTACAAAGATAACATCACCTTTTAGATTAGTTACAAAGGTAACATCACTTTTTATAGATATTTTTTCTACCTAAGTGTTCCTTTGAATCAGGCTGAATATGCCATCCCTCCTTCAAGTTAAAAGTATTGTTCTTTAAATATGTTCCTATTACTGAGTTATGAAGGAAAGACAATGCATTTTTCTTTATTCTAAAAATAAGAGAAGGCAGTTTACTCTTTGTGTTTGTGTAATTAGACAATAGTGAAAGCTTTAATTTTGTTTTAATTATTTATTTATTTTTATTTATTTGTATTTTTAGACAGTCTCGCTCTTGCTGCCCAGGCTGGAGTGCAGTGACACCATCTCGGCTCACTGCAACCACCTCCTCCAGGGATCAAGCAATTCTCCTTCCTCAGCCCCCTGATTAGCTGGGATTACAGGCATGTGCCACAACTCCTGGCTCATTTTTCTGCTTTTACTAGAGACAGGGTCTCACCATGTTGGTCAGGCTGGTCTTGGATTCCTGACCTCATGATGTGCTTGCCTTGGCCTCCCAAAGGGCTGGGATTATAGGTGTGAGCCACTGCACCAAGCCAGAAGCTTTAATTTTTAAACCACACAAACTTGTCATCCTCATTAAGGAAAGGAAACAAAGGGCAACTGTAATAACAAGTGACTAAGCATTTTAAAGTTTCAAATGGGCAATGATGTGCATTTAGAAGAACATGTTGATAATATCACAATCGTTTTAGCTTTTATGGCGCAGTCCTCAAATGTTTGAGGCTGTTATATGAACAATCAATTCATGGTCAAATCTTGGCTCATGAAGTTGAAAGTTCTCTGAAAGCAGATCCTCTCTTCCATTTTTCCTTGTGAGCTCTGTTTACTCAGGACAGTGTTTGGCATGTTTTTAGGCATTTATAAATATTTCTGTTATTGTTAGTGATAGATTCCTTTGTTTGATTATTTTATTAATAAAAACTCTATACTGGCTCCAAGGCAGATTCCATACAAGAGAAACATAATGAAATTTGACAATTATTTATTAAAAATTATCTGTCTCAAGATTCTTCTTAAAGTAAGGAAACATAAGTAAATTGTTAGGCAGGTAGGTAGACAGGTAGAAAAATAGATGGAAAATCATGACTTCCTTTAAAAAATAATTGTTCAATATCATAGGCTTTTCAATTACCAGAGACTTTAGAAATACAACCATTAGTTTCATATAGTGGTCTTTTAAATAAGCAGTATATATTGAGTGTAGACTTTTTTCCCCAGAATCTGTGCCAAGTTTTTGAGATACAAAAGGGATGACGTGCATCATGTTCTCAATGTCACAATCTAATAATAGGTCTTTTATTTGTAAAAAGAGATGTAAGAAAGATGGTTCAACTGGGTCAAATAACTTCAAAATGCACAAAAATAATTTGTTTTTAAAATCATACTTCCAAAATTCTACCTTTGAATTACCTCTTTCAATGTTTTGACATTGGCAACAGAATACATGCAAAGATACATTAATAAATTAATTTGTTTAATACCATTTACAGTTTATATATATATATATATATATATATATATATACGTATATATATATATATACCTAGAGTATGTATATATATATATATACCTATAGTATGTATATATATATATATATACCTATAGTATGTATATATATATATATATATACACATACGTATATATATATATATATATTTTTTTTTTTCTTTTTCTTGAGATGGAGTTTTGTTCTTGTAACCCGGGCTGGAGTGCAATGGTGCGATCTAGGCTCACCACAACCTCCGCCTCCTGGGTTCAGACAATTCTCCTGCCTCAGCCTCCTGAGTAGCTGGGATTACAGGCAGGCACCACCATGCCAAGCTAATTTTTTGTATTTTTAGTAGAGACGGGTTTTCACCATGTTGACCAGCATGGTCTCGATCTCTTGACCTCGTGTTCCACCCGCCTTGGCCTCCCAAAGTGCTGGAATTACAGCCACTGTAATCCCAAAGTGCTGAGACACTGCACTGGGCCGAAAGTTTATATTTTACCCAAACCATTTTACTTCCTTAATTTCTCCAACTGATGTCACAGAATACCTGTTTTCTATTGTTCTTTTGAAGACTTTGTTATTTTTATTTATACACAATTATCTAACAATATATTAGTTTTTAGACCACTATGCCACTCTCGCTATTTGAAATTTAAAAGACGAATCTTATAATTCTATAGAATCACAAATGGATTAATAATTACCTAGTCTCTTAGCTCAAGCAAAAAAGAAAAAAATATTATCATGTGACGGTTAGATACTTGTTTTAAAAAAATCACATCCGAATTTTAATCTTACTCCCTTTTATACATTAAATACTTCAAGAAAAACTTGCTACAAAAAAGTATTGAGGCCACCATTTCTTGGTTTAGCTTTAATAATCAAAATTCTGAATCTATTGCAAATGAATCTATCTTGTTTTAGATCTCAGATTATTAAAGTACTAAGAAATTATGTTGCATTTACTTTAGGATTTATAGTCCTTGGCAATTTCTAAGCAAAGTGCTACTGTAAATGAGAATATATATCAACTTATATATTTACTCTCAGCTGAAAACATGCCCTTTGTACTCCAACCTAAGTGTGTAAGTTGTATTATTTCAGGAAATTTGGGCTATCAGTATTATTAGAACTTATAATTGTCATAATTTTAATAAGATTACAACCAAGACTATAGAAGTTTAACTCTAAAATTCACTTTTGTTATACTTTCAGTTTATTCTTCTAGCTGCATAGTTACGCAGGCAGTATTGAAGATGCTTTCCAAACATTTCCCCCATTCATTTAATTAAAAATATATGTGCTCACTTCGGCAGCGTATATACTAAAATTGGAACGATACACAGAAGATTAGCATGGCCCCCGTGCAAGGATGCCATGCAAATTCGTGAAGCGGTCCATATTTGAAAAAATTTATATCTAATGACAACTAGAATAATAAAATATTAATTAATTAGCAAGCAGCTTATCAAGTAGCTGCACCCCATTTTCAAATAGTGGGCAGATTAAAATTACAGAAACAAATATCATTTCTCACTCATTATTTAACTTCTGGCTCAAGCACTGTTTTAAGTTATTTACTATTGTGGGGAGAGGGAATGGCATTAGGTATGTGGCAAATATAGTGTTCATTTTTGTTCCTATTTGATAGCCCTCTTTTAATGAATTCTTCCTAATTAGGTAGAAAGATGAATGCATGACCATAGGACACAATTCAGCTATGTTTTCTTTTTGTGTGTGTGTGTGGCAGTCTCTCTCTGTTGCCGAAGCTGGAAGGCAGTGGCACAATCTCAGCTCCCTGCAATCTCTGCTCCCCAGGTTCAAACAATACTCCGCCTGGGAACTACAGGTGCACGCCACCACACCTGGCCAAGTTTTACATTTTTGGTAGAGATGGTTTTTTGCCATGTTGGCCAGGCTAGTCTTGAACTCTTGGCTTATTTATTTATTTATTTATTTATTTATTTATTTTTATTGCGTTTTAGGTTTTGGGGTACATGTGCAGAACATGCAAATAGTTGCATAGGTACACGCATGGTAGTGTGTTTTGCTGCCTTCTTCCCCTTCACCCACATTTGGCATTTCTCCCCAGGCTGTCCCTCCCCGACTCCTCCCTCCGCTGTCCCTCCCCTATCCCCCCAGTAGACCCCAGTGTGTAGTGCTCCACTCCCTATGTCCATGTGTTCTCATTTTTCATCACCCACCTATGAGTGAGAATATGCGGTATTTCATTTTCTGTTCTTGTGTCAGTTTGCTGAGAATCACGTTCTCCAGATTCATCCATGTCCCTACAAAGGACACAAACTCATCATTTTTGATTGCTGCATAATATTCCATGATGTCTATGTGCCACATTTTCCCAGTCCAGTCGATCATCCCCCAACCTTGGTCTCCCAAGTGTTCTGAAACGAAGAATCAGCTTTGGTTTCCAATAACATGTTCTTCATTTCTTTCTCTGACTTCAATAAAAGCATCTTTAATCTTCATGTTCCTACCAACATTTCATTTAAAGCAATCTAGGCTTTTTTTAAAGTAAATGTCTTAAAGTTCTTCCAACCATTACCTATTATTAAATCCCAAAGTTACTTCCATGTTCATATTTGTTACATCAGCTCTGCACTTCCAGGTAACCACATCTATATTAGTTTCCTATGGCTGCTGTACCAAAATTCTTATTATGTTAGAAGAAACATATTTGGTCACATTTCTGGGAGCCAGAAATCTTAAATTAATTTCTTCTGGGAAAAATTAGTGTTGGTGGGGCCACGCTTCTTCTGGAATTTTAAGGGAGGAATCCGTTCCTTACCCATTCCTACTTCTGGTGGCTGCTGGCATTCCTTGGCCGTGATGGATGCATCACTTCAATCTCTGCCACCACAGTCACATTGCCTCCTCCTCTTTTCATGGTCTCTGTCTTCCCCTCTCTCATTAAGGACATTGTAATGGCATTTAAGGCCTACCCAGATAATGTTGGAAAATCTCTTCATTTCAAAATCTTCTTAGCAAACACGGTTTTTTTCTTCCAAAATAATGTTTACAGATTTCAGGAATTAAGATTGTACATGTTCACGGGACATTTTTCTAGCCTACTACCAGGACTATTTTAGAATTCTGCCTATCATATTCCTGAAAATAAAAAGCTGTACTATATTTTTCAGAGTACTTCAGGACTAGTAATATCTTTCTTACTATTTCCCTATAATCACGGAATACAGCATAAAATAAATAATTTTAAAATATTTATGACATAGCATTATGTAGTCTAGTTTAGGCAGAGCAGACCTTTGCCATTACTGTCATCTCTAATTCATTTCATGTCCACATCCTGCTTGTTTGAAAATGATGAGTGTAGAGGGGAACATAGCACAAGCACCCTGTTTTTGCCTTTCCCAGACAAGTATTTTAATAATAGATACTAGAATATAACATAAATATGTACTTAAGCAATATATTTCCCTGGAAGTGATACTTATTTTTTTTCTTTTTAATCTTATTTCTTCTGTAAAATCATGTTGGATTTTATTCTCAGCTAATTACTCAATTATATCATTATAGTAATCATAAATCAACATTTTTATTATATAGTCTGGTTCTTCCACTAGCTTGGACTGTAAGCTAATGACTACAATGCAGTATAAAGACCGAAGTGGCATTGAATTAGTTATAGAGTTAAACCCACAGCTATGTAGATTTTCTATGGGAAGAAATAGTGAACACTTTGGCAAAGTCCCTGCCACTATTTTAAATATACCAATACAAGTTAGAGAAAGCAATCCTGTACCGTTATGTTTTTTCTTTATGCCCATCGAATTTGGAAGGAGACTGCATAATGAGAAAAGGTTTCACTTCACTGAGTAAAAAGTGCAAAATAATTGCAAAACAGAATGTGTATTTTTATTAACAATTAATATTAATTTTCTCATTCAAATGCAGTAAAATCTACCAACAGTATTATTGTCCCTGGAAACTTACATAAAATACGTGTATGTTTATTCATTTTAGTTTCCGATGCATGATATGCTTCTTATTGTTTATAATTGACTAAAGGACATTGTTATATACATAAACTTCAACTCTTTCATTTGGAACTCAAAGTGAACAGCATCATCTGTGAATTATTTACAGATATAATTTCCAAAGATTCTCATAAAAGTCTCCTTTTAAAAACAGGAGTGTACAGATTTTTATATACTGTTTACTGAAAATTGTCTTTATATCATAATATTTATTATATTTAGTATATAAGTATCACAAATATAAAGTACACTTTCTCACTGATCAAATTTTTTTGATTTCTACTTACATATCTAAATATACTAATCATTTTAGTTCATGTGTACAATGCTAATTCTGAATTTTTATAACCAATTACTAAGAAAGAAAACTACATTTTAAGCACTTACTCTGTGCCCTGTACTGTGATATAGAAACTTTATTTGCATTGTGTCAATGCATTCTTGCAATTAAATTTTTAGGAAGAAAAAATATTGCCAGTTTCCTACTTAAGTGACAGCTGTAGGAAACTATTTGGATGTTTATATAGATTCATCTTCTATTAAACACTTACCAGTCATCTCTAACTTATATCAGAGAAGGAAAAGTACTACAAATTTGTATGTTTGTCTTAAAAATATATTTAAAGAAATATGTTAATAAAAAAATTAAAGTAAACCTGAGCATATTTGAACTAGAATTTTAGGACATGCATATTTTTGAGTAATAACTGATTTTAATTCCAAATCATTTCAGATTAAGGGGTGGATTGCATTGTTTTTCATTGTGGGAAAGTTTTTGGAATGCCTTATTAATGTACTAAACTGCCATAATCAGGTTACCTTGATTATTTCCAGTCTCCAGTGAGAATTAATGATATTCCAGAAAACAAAATATGGTACAACATACTTACCTACAAAAATGATTTTTGCCATGAAGAAACATGATACACTATCTGATTTCATATGTTAACTCATAAAATTATTCAGTGATCTACTTTTCTTAATAAATTCCCCTTCAGCAAAGTAAAAATGAAAGCAATTGTTTAGAAAAAGCCAGTGTAAATCCACTTTTCCTCAAAAGTGAGACTAGGAATAAAGTGGCTGTTTTAGAACAGATTTCGCTGATTGTCTGCATTCTCAGCTTAGCTTTGGATGTGCCAAAGTAATATATTTTTATTATTTTTTCTTGATTTTAGGCAAATCCATTACATAACTGAATAAATGGCCTCTTTTTGAGGAATTAGGCTTTTCCCCAGAAGAATTACATATCCGTGTATGAAAGCTTAATGTATAGTTATATAAATAACTATTTGTTTTTACACTTAGTGCTATTAGCTACTTATGGATATATGCTTATTGATGTCATTTGCATTTAAGTGAGATGATTTAGGTCACTCTTTCATGTTTTCATCTTTGTTTACTGAAACAGTGTTCTTTAGGATTTGTTTGCTTTAATGATTGTAAGCATGAGATTCTCCCTGACAACAATTCCTTTCTGTAAGTGAATATTTTGAAAATGAAAAGTAATTAAAGATTAACAAAAGTAAGCAAAATGGATTTTTAAAGCTCCTTAATTATTATTTAAGACACGATGGGTATTTAAGATAACCAATCTTCTGCAGAAAATTTAAAACCCTGTAGCTAATTTACATATTCAGTGAGTTTATTGAATTCATTCACATTTGACAGGTGAGGGAATTGTGGCAGAGAATTTAAGAGATTTATGGAAGTTCACTCAGAAAATCAGTGAAAGAGTTGAAAATCGCATAGAACGCTCTTTTTGTGTATTCTTGTGTCGTGATACTCAGTAGCTGAAAATGAATACTGCACTGAGTCACACTTGCGGATGGGAGTCTGCTCTCTCCCTCAGAAATGAGAGTCCAGAGTGGTGCAAGTTGCTTTTCCAGGACATGCTACCTAGTAGATGTTCTTCACAGGTCTCTGAGGGAATGCTTACGGGTTTGCGGAAATACCATGCTAATGTCAAGGACAGTATTAATTTTCGTTTCCTTTGTATTTTTGTAGGTGTCTTATCTATTTCAGCCTACTAATCTCTTCTCACTTCACTATCCTGTTCATTCATTCAGGTTTTACTTTCTGTTAGGTGATAGGTAGTATACACCAGGATGTTACTCACCCCCTTGCCTGTTTCTCTTCCCTTTAGTTCTCTCTGTCACCTTGCCCAGTTATACATTAATAATACATTAATAATTAACACTAATTTGAAAATAATCTAAAAATATTTCAAAAATTATTTTTACCTTTCTGATACTAATTCGTCTTCCTTTTTTGGTTCTATTTGAAGCTAGTTAATTAAATCATGTTTATGAAAATGCTTCATGATGTTCATCCCACAAAGTAGATGCAAGATAAATGACAATGTCTGCCATTCCTTTATAGTATAGAGGTAATTCCATTAAATAAAGATCACAAACTTAATATTGTAGTCAAATAGTGATGTAGCAAATATTGTTATTTTTAAACTATTTATGGCAATTCACTGTCATTGTTATCATTCTAAACAAGTCTGGACAATGTGGTTCCAGAGAGATGGGTTCATAGACCACATGTATTAACAGCTATTGGATCTCATTCTGTTTCTTTGTTCTGTCCCACCAAGGAATCAGAAAGAATTTGCTGCCTGTCACAAGAGCAATGAGCATACTCATTTACTGACTTCTAAAGTCTAAAATAGGAAGGGGGAGAGTGTCAAGAAATACAAATTTGAGGAATTTGAGTTTAGAGAGGGACACAAAAGACACAGGGCTGATAGCCCCCAGATCCCAAGCATCAGGAACTCTTGGAGAGAGAGAAGAGAGGTCACAGGAAACACCATGTTTAGGGATTTAATAGGAGAAATGAAAACAAAACAAAACAAAACAACGACATATAATATTATAGCCCAGCTACTACCAAGAAACAGGACCACATTATTTGTATCCTGCTTTTCCCAGAAAAACACGGCATATTGAGGAAAGAGCAATACATATTTCTTTTGATCAGACCTCCACAAATTTGCTAGGTTAAATTCTCATTAATGTGCATATATTGCCTACTAGCTGTAAGCTACTTGAGGGTAACATGGGGCCCACACATCCTGATCTATTTCTTGAAGTTAAAGCAAAGCATCTTGGAAATAGAAAGCCTCTAATATATGGTGAGTTAATAAATGACAAAACACATTTCCGCTTCCAGTCTTATCAGAGATAAAGGAAGGAAGGCTGCATCACAGAAGTCTGAGTCAGGTTGTCTAGATTGGATTCCCAGAGTCATCATTTGTGTATCAGCTAGATATATGAATTATGTATCTCTTTATTTGTAAAAAGTGGTTAATAAACATAACTCAAGGCAATTTAAACATTAAAATATAATTATATAGATAAAGGGTTTAAGTATATGTTAAACAATCAATAAAATTATAACTGAAAATGTTTGGGTGTGTATAAGCAGGTTCACGCACACTTACAAGGAAAAGGACCCTTTCGGCCGGGAGCGATGGCTCACGCCTGTAATCCCAGCACTTGGGAGGCTGAAGCTGGTGGATCGTCTGAGGTCAGGAGTTCCTAACTAGCTTGACCGACATACTGAAACCCCATCTCTACTAAAAATACAAAAAAATTAGCTGTCCGTGGTGGCCGGCACCTGTAATCCCAGCTACTCGGGAGGCTGAGGCAAGAGAATCACTTGATCCCGGGAGGCGGAGTTTGCAGTGAGCCGAGATGGCGCCATCGCAGTCCAGCAGGGGGAACAAGAGCAAGACTCTGTCAAAAAACAAAAAAAAGAAAAAAAAGAAAAAAGAAAAGAAAGAAAGAGAGATCTCATTTTCCAAAATATGAATCTAATTGCTTGCTTATCTGATTTTTTTTCTGTAGCTTCAATGACAACAATCTTCAATTAAAAAAAAGAAAATAATAATGACATAAAGTGTAGTGAGTCTCATTCATTATATAGGAAACTGATTTTTTATCTTTTTTACTTTATATTTACTGATTTTATTATTTCTTTACTACTTCTTTTTACTGCAATACTTTATTAAAGTATAGAAGGATATGGAGGTATAATGAAGCAGATATATCCATAAAAGGAAAAATTGACTACATGGATAAAACAGTTTTGTTGATCTGTTTTAAATAAACAGAAAATAAGTAGTGATGCACTTGTACACTGAAGCCCAACAAAAATATTAAACTGATCATTTAGTGCTTGGCTAAATCGGAGATAAATTTAAAATATTGTTAATTATTTAGGGACAGACCTTATGAATGCCAAGATGTACATATGCTTCCAGGTTATAAGAAAATCATCCAACACTATGAAGATCATCCATAAGGAGCTCTACCTGTAATCAAACTAGAAATGACTGCCTTTGTGAGTTACAGTCCCCGAAATAAGTTGACTAAAAGGTGATGGATTTTATCAACCTTCCCAAAGAGGCAGCTCTATTTCATTAATGATCTTTGTTTTCCTGTTTTTTATTCATTTCACACTGACCTTTATTAATCCTTCTACTTTTTTCTTTTTTTTACCAGTTTATTTCTTTTTTTTTTTTTTTTTTTTTTTGAGACGGAGTTTTGCTCTTGTTACCCAGGCTGGAGTGCAATGGCGCAACCTCAACTCACTGCAATCTCCGCCTCCTGGGTTCAGGCAAATCTCCTACCTCAGCCTCCGAGTAGCTGGGATTACAGGCTCACGCCACCATGCCCAGCTAATTTTTGTATTTTTAGCAGAGACAGTGTTTCACCTTGTTGACCAGGATGGTCTCGATCTGTTGACCCCGTGATCCACCCGCCTCGGCCTCCCAAAATGCTGGGATTACAGGCTTGAGCCACTGCTCCCGGCCCCAGTTTCTTAATATGAATGATGTCATTGGCTTGAGAACTTTCTTATGTTCTAATGTAGGGACCCAGTGCAATAAAGCCATTCCTAAGTACTGGCATTTTACCCATTGTGATATTTTGTTTTTCATTTTTATTTAGTTATTTTTATGTATGCTATTTAATTTTCAATAGCTGTATATATCAAAAAACTTTCATGGTTCAAATACTTTATTTATATGACTTGAATCCTTTTAAATTCATTAAAATTTGTTGTATGGCTTGGTATATGTTCTATCTTGATAAATGCTTTGCAGGTGCTTGGGAAAAATGTGTAATCTACTGCTGTTGGATGGCATGTTCCAAAAATTTTGATTAAGTTAGTTGATAAGATGGCTCAAGTCACTATATATTTATTGGTATTATCTTAATTTACTCTGTCAATTAGCAAGGGAGTTTTAAATTTTCAGACTATGATTATGGATTTGTCTGTTCCTCCTTATATTTCTATTAGTTTTTTCCTTATGTATTTGTACTTACACTCAATACACATGCTCAATGCTACATGTGTGAATGTTTAGTATTTTTACGTCCTCCTGATGAACTGATACCTGTACTATTAAGAGATTATATTCTTCATTAATGGTAATACTTATTGTTCTGAAGTAGATATTAATAAAGGTATTTCCTGTTTCTTTCTTTAGGAGGGGAACATCACACAGCAGGGCCTGTGTGGGGTGGGGGTTAGGGGAGGGACAGCATTAGGAGAAATACCTAATGCAGATGAAGGGATGATGGGTGCAGCAAAACACGATGACAGGTGTATGCCTATGTAACAAGACTTCAGGTTCTGCACATGTAACCCAGAACTTAAAGTATAATCTTTACAAATGTTTTAATTTTAAAATTATTTTTAGATTTAGAGAAAAATTTCAAAGATTGAATGGAGAGTCCTCATGTATGTCACACAGTATCTTCTATTATTCACATCTACCATGAATATGTCACATCTCTTACAATTAATAAACCATAGTAGGCTATTTTTAACTAAAGCCCATACTTTATTCCGATCCTTAGTTTTAACCTAGTGCCATTTTTCTGATCCAGAGTCCCAACCAAGATGCTAACATTGTATTTATAGTCATGTGTCCTCAGGTTATTCTTGGTTGTGACTATTTCCAGCTTCCTTCTATTAGTGGTAGTGTGCTGTGCCTTATTTTACCCTATTTTTGTCTTTACATGAAGTATGTTTCTTGTAGGAAGCACCTAGTTAGGTCACACTTTTTTTATAAATGTGATAATCATTGTCTTTTAAGTAGGACAATCTTTGCTTTTTTATCATTCCTATGTAACATGATCATTTATTTGGTTAAGTTGATCATCTTCCTACTTTGATCTACAATTTAATTTATTCTCTGTTTCCATTTTCTTCTTTTCTGCATTCTTTTGGATTTGATATTTTATAACTCTTTTTTAAAATAACTTTTTGGGGTTATTGTTGAAGTGCTTTTCAATTATTTTGGTATTTGTGGTCGGATTTATAGTTTACAACTTTAACTTATCACACTGTATATTCAATTGACATTATGCCACGTAAAGAAAAAGAACCCATGATCTCATATTCTCCCTTTCTCCTAACATTTGTGCTATTATTGCCATTCATTTCACCTTTACATAGTTATAAACCTTACACTGTATTATCATTTTTATTTAAAAAGTCAATGATCATGTCACTGCACTCGAGCCTTGTCTCTCTTGTCTTTCTGACACTCTGTTTTAACAACTGTAGCCTCCTCATGAGTCAGCCAGGCCTCTCTTGGAGTTCCCATTCCTCTAGTGGAACTTGAAAATTCTCTCAATATAGTAAACTGGAAAATCTTATAGCTCATCTCCTTTGTCTTTGATCTTTCAAGGCTCACTATCTTTTATTTCCTGATAACAAGTGTTTTGCAAGCTGGCATTTCATGCGTTTTGTCTGTTTCAGTGGGAGGGGAAATCTGGTCCTTTTTTATTACATTTTGGCCTTCTAAATAAATTAAAAGCAGAGTAGTTCTCTATGTAGTGACTTTTTTTCAAGTGGTCTAACAGGAATTTAAACCTCATGTGGAGGTATCAAATGTACACACACACAGTTATGTAGCTTCTCATATGCCAAGCCTCTTTGTATTAGGAATTATGGAAGTAGATTTAAAACAAAACCAAAGCTTAATGCTACATAAGAATAGGAAGAACACCGGACTTGCTTCAGATGAACCAAATTAAAAGCCAAAAATGTATCCCCGTGACTCTGAACATATAATACAGCCCATTTAAATCTCATTTTCTTTACACACAAAAAAAACTGAATTAATAATTCCAAGCTTACAAGTTTATATTGAAGACCAAAAATGAAACGCACTATGTGGCTCACACTAGATCCCTAAAATGCTTTATTCTCTCCTAAAATGGGTTAGATTTCATGTCAACTTGCATGAACCTGAATGCCTAATATGTGCAAGGTACCCTCATGTGTTATGAATTACCTTATCAAAACTAAAATTACAACAATTATCCCCATTTTATAGCTAAGGAAATGGAACCTCCAAAAATACGTAATTATGGCTGAATTTACAAAATGAGTAAGAATTTGTTTAGGATATGAACACAATTCAGTTGTAATCCATGCTTTTTTTAATGCTTCTTTCTGCAGAGGTTAAGACTCTTTCACAAAATAATTTAAATTAATATTTTAGTGTTAGAAATATGGATGAAACACCAGATTTTCTTTAAAGACCCTTGCTATTTTGTGTGCTAGTTACATCTACAGTTCTATAGAGGCCAGGAACAGTGTTTCACACCTGTAATCCCAGCTCTGTGGGAGGCCAAGAAAGTAGGAGAGCTTGGAGCCATTTGAGACCAGACTGGGCATCTTTGAAGACACGGTCTTTACATATATTTAAAAATGAACTAGGTGAGGCAGCACCATGACTGTAGCTCCATCTGCTCAGGAGGCCCAGGCAAGAGGCTTATTTGAGCTCAGGAGTTGGAGAGCTGAAGCATACAGTGAGCTATGATCATGTCACTGTACTCTAGCCTGGGCGACAGAGCAACACCTTGTCTCAAAAACAAAGAAAGAAAAAATTCTGTGGAGTCTGTAGTTATGTAGTATTATTTTTACAAACTCTACAATGTGGCAAATACTCAAAATGAATCTCTGAGTAAGTGGAATTCATTTTATACACACAATATATGTGATAAATTATCATTATTTTCCTTAAGATACTGTTTTTGACAATGACATCTCAAAAGATTCTTAGTTATAACATGAAAAAAAATCAAAATTCACACCCAAAAGAAAACAGCTACCAGTTTTTTTAGTTTCTGATTCAGCATGTTTTAGTTATTCTTTATGACTTAACATGAATTTCTATTATGTGTAGTACAAATTGACTATGTCTGAAAAGCAGCGTTTCAGAAGCCTGGCAAATGTCATAGCTACTCTAAAAATCACATCCTGTTATTTTATGTTAATATTTTAAAATGCTTTGCATTAACAGCACTCTGAATCATTATAACGAGGATTACATTTTTTCTCCAAAGAGTAGTATTTTATGCTCTTTCATTATGACTTTTCTTTTAGTCTATTTTGAGTTCGGTCTACCTTCCTTTCTGTCAAGCATTATTTAGTAAAAATGTTTTAACAATTCATTGCTTACATATGATGTTTAAGGCTGGATTTTTCAGTCTAACACTGTGTCTTCCATCTGCACTTAGAGACACAGACCACTTTGGCCACAATCTCAGAAGCCCAGAAATCACCTTTCAAGTTTGTATATTTCCCCACTAACCAAGCTCTCAGGGATCTATCTTGTTGCTTTTTAATGTTTCTCTCCTCAGGAACCTCTACTGTCACCTTCCTTTTGTCGTTTTCACAGACAGCCTGTGTGCCACACATCAGTTTGCTGCTCTGCTTACCTATGTGGCTTTCCGAGGGAAAAATCCTACAGTAGCTTAGTTCTAGAGTAACAATGGCAGAAACATCAACAAACACACACACACACACACACACACACACACACACACACAATCTTACTGCTTTCCCTTTACAGCTTAGTAGCAATGACTTCAGAATGTGGAGTTAGCTTCCTGGCTTCAAATCCCAGCTCTTTTAGGAAATAACTGTGTGACATTTGACAATATTGTTTAGCCTCTTTGTGTTCCAATCTTCTTATGAATTAAGTGAAAGCAGTTAATGTACTTACTTTTCAGTGTACATTATGGCATGAGCACAACCCTCTTCTATCCATAGCTACACTGGGAAGTCTGGCATGTAATATTTAGCAGGAAAAAGTTAGCTATGACTACTGCTGCAGATGATGCTAACACTGTTCCTACTGCAGTGACTGGTACTACTATAGAGTACAAATAAGGATTCATTTGGGCAAAAGCATACCCGAGGCAAAACGTTGACATTGGTGCCTCAATTTTATGTACTTCTACACTGATTCCAGATTTAGAGAGTGACCATTACTGTTGTTTATTTCTTTCTTATCCAAAATCTTCTCTCAGAAAAAAAGAACAATAAACAAAAAACCATCTCTTCAACCATGATCGTAAATATTATTTACTTTCAAAATATTTCTCTTTTCTTTTTCTTTTTTTTTTGAGATGAACTTTTTCTCTTGTTGCCCAGGCTAGAGTGCAATGGCACAATCTTGGCTCACTGCTACCTCTGCTTCGTGGGTTCAAGGGATTCTCCTGCTGCAGCCTCCTGAATAGCTGGGATTACAGGCATGTGCCACCATGCCTGGCTATTTTAGTATTTTTAGTAGAGATGGGGTTTTTCCATGTTGGTCCGTCTGGTCTCGAACTCCTGACCTCAGGTAGGTGATCTGCTTGCCTCGGCCTCCCAAAGTGCTGGGATTACAGGCGTGAGCCACCACGCCTGGCCTAAATTACTTTTAAGAATTAGAAAACTTTACATATATCACTTTATTTAGTCATGTAACCACCTTGTTAGAAAAGGATTATTAGAACATTTTCTGAATGAAGAAATTAAAGTTCAGAAAAAAAATGGAATTATGTGGTCAAGATCATATATAAAGTGAGTATATACTGAGAGTTAAGCCCAGTCTTCGCTGCCTTCTGACATAAAGAGATGAAATCTTAAGTCTAAGCCTAGAATTTCTGATAGAGTCACACTCTGTACCTGGCTGACTGGAGAGGTATTCTGAGCACCAGTGACTGGGTCTTTGCTAAGTACACGCACAGTTGCCACTTAAAGTTGACAACTTCATGCTCCTGTGGCTTTCCTAAGCTTGAAGAAATAATTAGGCAGTAGGTAAAGTGGCATTTGGCTATACACACTACTCATTTTGAGCCAGAGCAGAAATAGCTGCCAGTCCTGTCTTGTACCCATTGATTCCTTCTGCCAATGATTTAATTAATTCCCAGCATATGAAAGACCTTTTGCTCTTTTAGTACATTCATTATATATGAGACCATAATTGCTGGAAGAGTTACACTTTAAAACTGCAAGTTTTGTAGCCTCTGATCATCTTGACTTTACTGCCAATAACACATTGCAGTAAAATTAAAGCTTGGGGCCGGGG
>CM052665.1:7943098-7976076 GCA_028533165.1 Leontopithecus rosalia | reverse complement strand
TGGGAGGCCGAGGCGGGTGGATCACGAGGTCAAGAGATCGAGACCATCCTGGTCAACATGGTGAAACCCCGTCTCTACTAAAAATACAAAAACTTAGCTGGGCATGGTGGCGCGTGCCTGTAATCCCAGCTACTCAGGAGGCTGAGGCAGGAGAATTGCCTGAACCCAGGAGGCGGAGGTTGCGGTGAGCCGAGATCGCGCCATTGCACTCCAGTCTGGGTAACAAGAGAGAAACTCAGTCTCAAAAAAAAATAAATAAATAAACCTTGGTCTACCTTGTCTCTGACCTGAGACTGCCACCACTGAAGCATCCTGTAGAGCCCCATCCACTTAGTCACTGCCTGCTCTATGCATTTACCTTCCCTCAGCATTTGGAACTTTGGAATGTATTTCCATTCTCAGAGCCTCTGGGTGCAGCTTTTTTCCTTCTACGTAGGATACTCAGGCTCACTCTCCTGGTTAATTCATCTTTGGGTACCTGTTCCAACGTTATTTTCTAGAGAAGTTCTTTCTGAATTTCAGTATCTTATAAATTAAATCCCTCTCTTTTTCTTTCTGTTAACAACTTACTTCTTTCCTTCACAGCACTCATCTGTGTCATAGTTTTATTCCACCTGGTAAATGCCAATGAGGTGGTGACACGGTTAGGCTTTGTGTCCCCACTCACATCTCATCTTGAATTGTAATCCCTATGTGTCAAGGGAGAGACTTGGGGTGAGGTGACTGGGTCATGGAAACAGTGTCCCCATGCTGTTCTCGTGAAAGTGAGTGAGTTCTCATGATATAGGATGGTTTTATAAGTGCCTGACAGCTCCTTCTTCACCCAGTCACTTGCTCTGTAATGCCTGCTGCCCCATAAGACATGACTCTTCCTCTTCTGCCAAGATTGTAAACTTCCAGTTGCTGCCTCATGTAGAACCATGAGTCAATTAGACCCCTTTTCTTTATAAGTTACCCAGTCTTTGGTAGTATTTTTAATAGCAGTGTGAGAACGGACTAATACAGGCAGAGATCATGTCTTTGTTTACCATCAAAATCTTAGCATCTAGCCAAGTATGGCACACAGAAGGCACCTAATAAATTTATATTGGTAGGTAAAAGCATGAAAAAAAAGAAAAGATACTGTCTTAGCAACTAAAATTATGTGGTCTTCAAAATTAAATGGTATATATATAAAAATACACACACACACACACACACACACACACACACACACACACACACACACACAGAAAGAGAGAGAAAATTCATTATTGTGGGACCTCAGAAGGGTTCCTTAATATTCCCAAGACTCAGATTTCTTATCTGTAACATGAGTTTTAAAATACCCTCCTCATCAGAATATTTTGAAAATTGTGTATGAAAGCTTCTACTCAGTATCTGCTGTTTACCTTCTCTTCCCATCCACAGCTCAGCATTTATTTTTACCTGTGAACTCGATTCACTGAACATCCTTCTACTAAAATCATAAATGCCATATAAGAGCTATATTACGGCTCTTTTTTTAAGATTATTATTTTGATTCCTTTCTTTTTTCCCCCTTACAAGTTCATAACTAAATTTATCATTATTTTTTTTTATTTCAGTAAGTTGGGGAATAATCATAAGAGCTTTCACTCACCTCTGAAAATGAGAAATTTCTTTGGGTTGAGATGATGGCTGTTTCTGTTTTAAGCAGCTTATTTTTTGATGGTATGAACTGTGATAAACTATTTGGAGATGTTAGTGTTTGTAGTCTGAGGGTGACTTACCAGTTTAAGTATAAAGGTATAAGCCAAAGAGATTAAAGAAGTGTAAAACAACACATATTAGCGTTGAATTTTACTCACATGAATGTTTTTGTTTTATGTGACTCTACTCACATGCAGAAGATGTTCAGCAACCTTCTTCCTGTGTTTATTTGTGATTCTCTGGTTTCTCCAGTTTGATTCTCTTCCCTCTCCTCCTAAATGTTACAGCCAATGATTAAAGTATTTAGAAAAATACCCATCCTTTTATGGAAAATTATTTTCCACCATTCTAAAAATATATTCATGATCTATAAAGAAATGAAATAAAGGTAGAGAAATAAGAAAGTATATTAAATGAACCAAAATAGGCTTTCTTCATAAATCCACCCTGTAGTTCCTTGTGATGATTCCCATTTCAATGGTCTTTAAATGGTAGATGATTATGTTTTCATACTTAAGAAATCAAACAATAAAAATAGTTGCCTATGCAGGAAATGTTTTGCTGTCGATATTGAGGAAACTATGGGCAGTATTTTCCCTCCTCAAACTGAAGTAATTCAAAGTAGTAGTTGTTGGCTTGAAGTTTATGAAATGGAGAAAAACCCTATCTTTTTAAGCACGTGTATGAAACTTCTGTCTCTTGGAGCAAAATTTTTATCTTTTGTTCTTCCTTTAAATTTTAAATGTATTTCACAGACTAACTGCATTTTAAATAAATACCCCAGTAGAATATATCGCTATTTATGAGCTATAGTCCTTTACTGGTTTGCTCTGCTCCAGTTA
This sequence comes from Leontopithecus rosalia, assembly GCA_028533165.1. NCBI lineage: Eukaryota > Metazoa > Chordata > Mammalia > Primates > Cebidae > Leontopithecus > Leontopithecus rosalia. Next base: position 7,973,563 of record CM052665.1, on the reverse strand, counting down.
TTTAATACTCATAGTGTAAACAGTTCTCAACAATCCTAAAAATAGAAGCGTTGCATTTGGTGGCAAATGGCAGGATAAACTGTATTTCTTTGGCTCTTCTAGCAATATTGTCACAAACAATCCCATTACTGGGTATATACCCAAAGGAATATAAATCATTCTATTATAAAGACACATGCATGCATATGTTCATTTCAGTGCCTCCTAATAGCAAAGACATGAAATCAATCGAAATGTCCATTAATAATAGACTGGATAAAGAAAATGTGATACATATATATATATATATATATATATATATCATGGAATACTATGCAGCCACAGAAAATGGGATCATGTATTTTACAGGGAAATGGTTGGAGCTGGAAGCCATTACCCTTAGCAAACTAATGCAGGAACAGAAAACCAAACACGTTATGTTCTTTCTTATAAGTGGGAACTAGACGATGGGGAGACATTGCCACATAAAGGGGAACAATACATACAGGGACTCTTGGAGGATGGAAGGTGGGAGGAAAAATAATTAATGAGTACTATGCTAAATACCTGAGTGATGAAATAATCTGTAGGATAAACCCCCATGACACAAGTTTACCTGTGTAACAAACCTGCACATCTATTAATAAACTCAAAATAAAAGTTAAACAACAACATGAAAATCTCACTGAAGTTGCTTCTTTGTATATTGGCCATATCTAAATGAATCACCTAGGCAACTGGTCTACGTAATTTCCTTTATAAGCAAATTCTATATTTTCCATTCTATGTTGTCAAACATAAGAATAGAAGTAGTCTTTTTTGAGGAAGGAATCTATACCACAGCAGGTGATATTGATAACTGATTTATATATGAAATAATTATACATACTTTAAAATGCCCAATATTGATACATAACTGAAAACCAATTTTTAAAATAGTTCTGAGGTGGCAAAAGTGTGATTATAGCAGAACAGCAATTTTCTGAGATTTTACCGAAATTTAGAAAACTAATGAAAATTTAGCTTGTACAAACTTTATTCAAATGCCAAGTGTCATGAGTCAAGACGTCATATAATTTCTCTTAAAAGAATTCAAAAATCTTTTTTTTTAAACGGAGTCATGGTGACTGTTCCAAGTATTTTTCTCCTAAAATAAGTAAAGCCCTGTGAATCTAGACAGAAACAGAATGAAAAGGGCAAGAAGGGGATTATTACAGTGGAAAGTTATTAGCTATCATCAAGGGCCAGCTTAGAGACAGAACAGGAAGCAGAAGGTGAGTTTGATCTTTAGCCAGATCAGAAGCCATGCACCATGGAGGCCATCTGGATGCCGGAAGTTAGTTTAAATTCTGGTCAATGCTTAATTTGGAGTAACTCTTTAAATTCTAGGGCAAGAGGAAGCCTTTCTACAGACAGGCTATTTTACATATTCTACAGAATATTTTACTACTGTAAAATATTCTAAACTTATCATTTAGAAATGCCATTGTCAAAGAAGCTAAGATGCAAAATGACCTATTATGGTGCAGCCCTAGCAAATCTGAAATCTGCATATTTACTTAGATGTGTAGCATATGTTGATATTTTTCTTTTCATATTCTTTATAAAAAGTTCACCGTCACTTAAGAAAATACTGAATTTTTTTTAGTTTAAACAGCATTTGTTGAAATTTGTGATGTCTGTTATCTTTAAAGCAATTCATTTCTTAGCATACTAATGTTTCCCATAACTCTTGCCATTTACTTATTGCTGTCATATAAAACCATCTGAGACAGCACTGTTCAACAAAATAGCTACTGACCAGATGTAGTTATTTAAAGCATAATGTAACATAGTCCAAATAAAATATATTAAATAGCCAGCTCCACAGTTATACTACCCATATTTCAAGTCTTCTTCAGTCACAAGTAGACATCAACTATTTCCATCATCAGAGGAAGGTCTAAAGGACAGCCCTACTCTAGAGATAATGTTAGTAAGTTATGGCCCATTGGCCAAATCTAGCCCACTGCCTATTATTATGAATAAAGATTTATTGCAACACAGTCACACTCTTTTGTTCAGTGTTATCTAGGACTGCTTTGCTACAATGGCAGAGTTGAGTACTTGTAAAGTATGTCTCCCACATCTAAAATATTTACTATCTGGTCCTTTGCAAAAGACGTCTGCTGGCCTCATATCTAGACCATTGTCTAAAGTGCATTTTGAAGAGCTATTAACTTGAATAGCTCTTGACCTTTGTTTCCCATTCTTCTAATTTTCATGTAATTTATGTTTTGCGTCAATTTGTTTCAAGGTCTCTGTCTTCTATCTCAAGCTCTCTTTGCAGAGTGCTAGGCTTAAGTGCTTTTCAGATCCAGGTAAGAAAATGACTGCAAGGAGTAGCTTCTTTTGTTGTTTATGTCAAACCGAAGTCATAAATTCTCTAGATTTAGGGAATGCTGAGCATTACAGTGGATAGGCCTGATATTACAGCCACAAAATGTATCAAAAGTCAGTTTGGAATTGGAAATATTCACGTGCTCTTTTCTTCCTGCCTATTTTATAATACGTAACAAATGCAGTTCATGATGTTCCTCGGTAATTTGAAGTTCATTTTGTATTTACAGACTCGATTGCACTTTATATGCAGATGACTCATTATACTTTAGAAAAGCAGTATGTTAATTTGATTAATTTCTTACCTTATTTAGATCTTACGAAATGTCACCTGCCATTCAATCTACACACCAGTTATAACAAAACAACAAACATTACAAAGAATTGAAGCATTACATTTCTCCTAATCAGAAGACGGATATGACAGGATTCACTTTAAGTGCATATGAATACTGAATATGTTGGAGGTTTGGAACCCTCTCTCACCGATCCATCCATGGGCCCTAAGTAACAAACTCCTAATAATAAAATTATCCATCTAAAATAAACATCTGGGAATATCGATTTCATTTTCTATGTTGTTTGCAGTAGCTTGTCAATTAGACAATCTCTGTTTGCAAGGCTGAAGTACACTATAAATAAAACATTGCTTTGCAAGTATCTTTTTGTGGCAACTCCTTGTATCTAACATGATGGCATCCCCTTTGAAGGAGTTTGTTTCCTCTTGTCATTGCCTTTGGTCATGGGGAATGATAAGGATAATTATGTTGTCTAACCCTGTGATACTTGGTGCTGTGTGTCTCCCTGGTAGGATGCCATATTTCCTCTTTTCAAAGCAGCTTCCGTTCCTTCTGTCCACTGACTCTCAGCTTTAGGAAAAGGGGAAATGTACAGCATGACACTGCAGGCGAGAATTTATTCCTGGAAGCCACTGAAGGGAAATTAGCATGGTTAGATGGAAAAAAGCAAGCCTTGAGCAGAGCAACCCCGTCGATCAGGTGGCTGTCATACATTAATGCTGTATGTAGAAAGAATAGTATTTTAGGGCTGTGGACTTGTGTCTGCATGTGGTCTTTCTGGTGTCACAGGACGGTTTATTAAAGAGAGTACAAGTCAGGGATTCTTATTTGTCCCAGTAATGCCATAGGAAAACGTAGCACATGAAAAAAAATATATAGTGTTAGGAGAGTCGCAGAGCAGTAGGAAGTCTAGGGGTATTTAGAGAGAAGGAAATAATATGGAAAGGAAATAAAGTTATTGTGTATTTAAGAGATTAACTGATAGAAGACAAACACTAATTTAAAGATTATTGAAATTTGAGAAAAGTTGAAGAGAAGATTAGTAAAATGAAGGATATTCAAAGCTAGACGCTCAGGTTTGTAAGAAAGGATTTCTCATACCTGACATTCATTTGGAAAGGGAAATTCAAAAGAAACACTGAATAGACCAGTAACAAAGCATAATAAATCATTCTAATTAGATTCATAATACCTCAGGAGCTAAATATTCTTTTTAAAAAAATATAATTGATGTTTATGTTAAAATTAGTCTTTTTTTTAAATTTTGGTACTATTAAATATATATTTTTTCTTTTTCTTTAAGTAAAAAATGGCATTTATTCTTTTCAGGCTTTAGTAAGAATGGCTCTTATTTCTCATTGATTACCTTAAGTTTTACCTGAGCTGTTTACTCTGAGGTTGGTCTGACTTGTATTTTCTTTTCATTGGATTGCTTAACAAGGAGACTTTATAGTTTTTCACTGAGAATCTTTGTAGTGACCTTACGTAAACTAGTAGTGTGTAGGCAGACATCTGGTAATCCAGAGATTTGTGGTTTGCAATCAAAAATAAAAGGAAGATTAAGTAAATATGAGAGATATGTATAGCCAGATTAGGAGGACATTATTAATGACTTTAGACTATGATATATATTTTAATTGATGTTTATAAATAACTTTGCTCCCTGTGGTTTTGTAATATAACATTTACCAAACTTCTTTTTTGATGGAATTTACATATGGCACATCAGGATGATTAAAAGCCAGCAGTCTTTTCACAGCATGGCAAAAGAATAGGATTTGATTTATCTTCGTGCCTTGCCTACCTCTTGCTGTGACTGTACTTTTGAAATTTTAATATTCTCATTTCTCATAAGAAGTTTGTTATGTAAAATATTATGTAAATAACTTTCTACATTTCTGAGAATTGTTTCTTGAATCGTTATTTAACAAAATAATTGTGTGATGTAAGAAAAAGTATACTTGGTTCTCAGAATATATAATGTTCTCTCAAAACTTGGATTTTAACTTAAGCAGAATTATTCTAACATAATGAAATGTTGAAATTGCTAATACACTGAATTTTCAACATTTTTTAAGTGTCAAAGTATTCAGACTATGTAGAAATATTTACCTTGGCATATATCAGCATTATCAAAATATTTATTAAAATTTAGCCCAAATACTGAATTTGTTATTCTAGCAACCAATGTTGATAGAATTGTAATGTAATTCTGAATTCAATGTCAAATTGAAGCAATGCAAAGGATATATGTTAAAATGTCATATGGTTATCAAGGCTGATTAGTCAAGTACAAGTGTGCATGCATGCTTGTGTGTGTGTGTATGTGTGTGCAAGAAATAACATAATGTGAATATGAAAAGAAATGCTTTTCTTTCCACAAAAAGAATCATCAAACTGTTTGGTGATTGTAGATTATTCTGTTTAACATGTCATGACTATTTAACATGTGTATTTGAACATGTCACGTTATAACCAGTTAAATGTTCTAATTTGTATAAAATAACTTCAAACTTGTTTTAATAATATTAACCCTTCTGAGAATAACGGGATTCTGTGGGGGAAAAAATGTTATCAATGATTCCATGTAAAATAATGCTAGTTAATGTGAAATGAGAACTAATTATATATCAAAAATTTAACAGCATCATCTTCAAATTTATTATAAGCTTGACTTATCAGTAACATTTGTGCTCTAAAATTGAGATAAATTTAGACTCGAATCTTGATAATCATGCCAGAAATCACAGATAGCTAATAGCAGTGTCAAGATTTGAGCTCAGAGAACATTTTTCAGATGTTTGTAGCAAAAGTTTGGTTCATATTATAAATATATTGTTTGCTTTTATTATTATTATTATTGAGTCGGAGTTTCACTCTTGTTATCCAGGCTGGAGTGCAATGGTGCGATCTTGGCTCACTGCAACCTCCGCCTCCTGGGTTCAGGCAATTCTCCTGCCTCAGTTTCCTGAGTAGCTGGGATGACAGGCCTGCGCCACCATGCCCAGCTAACTTTTTGCATTTTTAGTAGAAATGGGGTTTCACCATGTTAACCAGGATGGTCTCAATCTCTTGACCTCATGATCCACCCGCCTCAGCCTCCCAAAGTGCTGGGATTACAGGCGTGAGCCACCGCGCCCGGCAATATATTGTTTTACTTAAAAATCATGTTCTTCCCTTTATCAATAAAGCCAAGGTATATAAAATGTGCTTTAGTATTGCCATTTTAATTTTGTCTGTAATACATCCTCCTTGGGGTTATGTGGTGAGTATTTAACATATTGAACAGGAGGTATAGTGATAGTTTCCTTGGAATGTCATGAGACACAATTCTAATAAGAAAGAACTCACACCCATATAGTTTTTTTTAATGGTGCCACATCTCATTTTCAGTATCTAAACCACTTTCATGACCATAGTTCCTTTTGATCCCCACAGCTTGCCAACAACTCTGTGAAGTGAGAGTCTCATTAGATCCATGACAAGGCCAAGATACCAAAGCTCCTTGGAGAAGGGCACACGGTTATGAGGGGACATGCTGAGACGCAGGTTCAGGTCTCAAACGTAGCTGTGCCCTTTCCACTTCGCCACAGCTGCTTTCACGAATGAAAAAGAAAAGAGATTTCTTTGTTCATATTTGTTTTAATGCTATAGATAGATAGATAGATAGATAGATAGATAGATAGATAGACAGACAGACAGATAGATAAACAGACAGATAGAACTGAGAAATTGGAGATACTGGGAAAGATTTCAAAGTTACTACCCATGGATGAAGGTCAGGGTCAGATGACAGACACTATGTTGTATAAAGTTTTTATCAAGGAAACTATTGTCAGGAAATTGTTGATGCAATCCTAGTCTGCTCATAATAAAATCATGGTGTTAAAATCCCTCCCCATTCACAGCTTCTGTGGGAGATTTGATTCTTTTTCATGTACTTGGGTTTCTGCCATTTCAGTCTGATGTGGGAAGTGAGAGAGGTGATGGCTGGGATACAGGAAAGAGTGCCTAATCAGCTCCACTGACCTTTAAGGACTATAATGTCGTGAGTTGAATACATTATTTTGCAGAGCTATATATAACATAGTGTGGGGGAGGCAGAAGAATTTGAGATGTATGCTTTTTAAGACCGAATATATTTGTGAAAGAAAAGGATTCTTAATACAACACTAAGATTATCAGTTCTTTTGCCTTTCCTTTTATAGGGAAGCCTGAATTTCATATTTCTATGATGGATTCACAAACGTAACCTTCTTAGTTTAAAGGACATTTAAAGATTTTTTTAATGACAATTATTTAGATTTACATTAAAATAAAAGAGTTGTATGAGATTCTTCCAAGTCTCCTAGTGCTTAACTTGTGGTTTCACAACTTTATCAAGTATGCTTACACATAAGACAGTAATAGATCAGTGTGAATAAGATTAATGACGTGGAAACATTTCTCAAGAGTTCAAAGTGCACTAATTTTGTCAGTAAAATACAATATTTTAGATGATATTAAATTTAAAAAATGACTTCCTTTTTTTAATTATCACCATGAAATACTTCCAGAACATGTGAAGCATTCGAAGTTTTCAGAGTCTTCTCAATTCCCCTTTTAACTTCCCCAGTGCTCACAATATCTAGTGTACAGGAATTCTTTGCAAATATAGCACCAGCACCCCTACCAACTGCCTTACTAATGGAATAGAGGCTCCAGCTCTTTTATTCCCAATTCACTGTAATTTTAATATATCTATCTTTTGTTCTATTCTATTGAAACAACACAAGGTAATTTAATTAAATCCTTATAAATAGTGCATTTACTTGTCAATTATTGATATGTATTCTTCCATTTATTTTTTGGGGGGATAGAAATGAAATGGATTGGATTAGAGAAGTGAATAATTAAAGCTGAACCATGTTTTCAGCTTTAGCAACTTGGTAAATGCAAGTGCCATTTCTAAAATAGGGGAAATGGGCGAGGTGAAGCTGAATAAATGGACACTGGTGTAATTGGATAAAATCAAGATTTCAACTTTTAAATACTAAGTTTGAATTGCCTCTACGATTGCAAAGTCGAAATGTCATGTAGAAAGTTCAATATATAAGTCTAGAGTTAGAAAAGAAATACGACTGGGGATGATAATGTCTGATTCATGAAATAGGCACGATTATTATAGGAGAGTAAGAGAGTCTAGGGCCCAGGAGGAAGCCCTTGGGATTTTCATCATGATAAATCTATTATCCATTAAGTGTGATTTTAATAGAATTCTTATTTTAACTTGCATATTATCATATTATTCATGTTATCATAAAAGCAAAATGAAATCTTGTAGGATTATATTCAGTTTCATCAAAATCTGTATGACAAAGGTGGTGGTATTCATACTTAATTATAATCTGCAATAAATAATATGTTCCCAAACCTCTTTTAATTACCAATGACAAACACACCAGAGCCTCTTAACAGAATTCTACTTCCAAGTATTTTGACTTTTTCAGGTTTTGGGTTCTATTTTAGAGTTTTGTGGAACACAAAGTCAGTAGATAATTATATAATATTTCATTGATCCTTAAGGACAAACAGATTCTTATCATTTTAGACTTAAGGCTACATAAAACATATTGACTATAAAATAAGTTAAATATGATGAATTTGCTCATCTGTGCTGACACTCACAGCTTCCATGCTAGTGGATAAGTAATCAACATTTACAGCACAGTTTTCTTGAACTGAGACTTGGTTTCAGAGTACTACTTTGTACTCTGTACATCACACCAAGAAGAAATTCTAAACTCTTACACTGAAATGTAAAGATGAATCCTATTTATCATTTACCTCTATTATCATAGTTATCAAGCATTTGCCAAAGGCATTTATTAAAATAGATAGTGTGCTCATCTACTAGGGCTGCGATAACAAAATACCATGTATTGTATAGCTTAAACAACAGAAATTTACTTTCTTATAGTTCTGGAGGCTAGAAGTACAAGACCAAGGTGTCAGGAGGTTTAGCTTCTCCTGAAGCCTCTCCCTAAGACTTCAGATTCTTCCCACAGTGTCCTCTCACATGGTACGTCCTCTGCATGTGTCACTTCTGTGTCTCTTTCTTTTCTTATAAAGACACTAGCCCTATTGGATCAGGGTTCCACTTTTCTTTTTGTACTTATTTAAGTTTAATTTCCTCTGTCTCCAAATACAGTCATCTTGCAGGTTATGGCTTTAACATGTAAATTTGGGGGTGGCAGATACAATTCAGTCCACAGTTCAGTAAAATGATTATTATAACAAAATATAGTCTTACTCGCACATAATCTTCAGCCAATTTGGCACTTATATATATTTATATATTTATTGTATATATATTATTACGTATTTACATATGTATGTATCATGTATATACATACGTATGTATCATATATAAACATAGATCACATATATATGTATATATACATATATATGTATATATTCACATATACAAACACATGCATACACACACGTCTGAACACAAACACATATGCATGTTTAAACACTATATTAACAAAAATGGAATGTAAATTGAATTCAGAATTGAACGAAGGTGGTAGTTTTTTATAAGTATGAAGTATTACTAGAGTTTTGTCATGTGTTATTAATAGGTAGCCATATGAGAATAAATATCAGAGGAGCATTTAGAAAGTAAAGATAGGAGAACTACATATTTAAAAAACTGAATAGGTGGAATACTACAGGATAGCAGGGACCAGACATCAGAGACAGACTTAATCGTTCAGATCCTGAGTAGACTCATTGCATAACCTAGGGAAAGTTACTTCTTCTTCTACACAATTACAATTAAAAACAGCAACCTAACAACAAAATCTGAATTTTGAATTGTTGCGGGAATTAAATTGCATATATATACATATAACAAATTGTTACATATATATGTAAATATATGTGTAATATATATATTTAACATACAACAAATTGTTAGATATATATTCAGGGCCCTCTTGCTGTTTGCCAGCTGCTAACATAAACACTTTATATATATATATTTATAAAATGTTTACATCCGAGGGTGGCACACAGTAAGAGGCCCCTGAATATCCTTTATTATTATCTGTAGGTTTGAGTAGAAAAAGGAGGCAGAAAAGCATAAGAACAACGTGGAGTATACACTGTGCTTTAAAACATTATTTTAAAAAGTCAACTTCTCATAATCTTCTCCCATGAAAGTATAGTGGCTCTCACTCAATTGTGCTTTACTAAGACATAATCTGTCATCTCTCAGTGACTGATTGCCTGCCCTTTCCCATGGGTTGATTGCATTATGGCAGCCCACAACTTTTACTACTTTTAAAACTCCTTAAGATGCCCTGTGACACCTCGTCCAGGTTTTATAGCTGTCTCTTACACATTGAGCCACAAAAAGTGAACTTTGCTCTGGAATGTGCATACTGTAGATCATAAAGGCCAGCTCTCTCAGTCCCCCAAAGAAGCAAGAGGAGAAAAGTGATATCTTAACACTATAGTGTCTAATTCCTGCCCTGAGAAATTGTTTCCATTCCCCTAAAAGGATTTTACTTATAAACATTAATGAAATTGATTGAAAAAAAGACCTTTTTTGATTGTGTTCTAGACATCATGCTAAATACTATAACACCTATTTTAGAATAAAATTAATTCTGTTTTAGAATACTGTTGTGCTATCAGTGTGTCACCTACTCATCTCATAGGATAACTTGCATATTATATTTTCCAGACTTTTAATGAATCCTTAAAACTTATATATACATGCCACTGTTAAAAATCAATCATAAGAATGGTCTTATGATAGCATGACAATCTCTCTAAACAGTATTTTGAATAGCCTATTCCCTGGCTATCTTGTTCAGCTTATATTTAAATATACTGACATAGCTATTAAAATAATTAGCTGCATTTCCTCCAGCTACTTCAACAAGAAAGAACAACATTATCCCAATTGCTGACATGACTGTATTATTTCTAACAAGAAACGGTCTTGAAACAATTTGAACCTGCTAGCTAATTATTGTAACAAGATAAGAAAGTTTAACATCAAATATATTAAACCTAACACCAAGAATGGCAAGTATTTCACATTGAAGTGAGCAGTACTTCATGACTTTGCAATTGAAATTATTCAACTATTTAAGAGTACATTGTGTAGCTAGCTCATGTTGGAGTACCAATGAGGACAGAGCTCTCAAAATCATATAGTCTACATTGGTGAAACTATCAGTTTTATCATTATATGTGCTTATTATATGCGGTAAAATCTAGAGAAATCAAGAACTTGTACACGTTTTTCTACATAAGCCCTGTTACTTCCTTAGAAAATTCATTCTTTTGAAAGGCAGTAGATGTCCTGGTTTTCTATCTCTGCAAAAATAAAGCAGATTCCCAAATGTACAAAACAACAGGCATATTGCCTCCTACATAAATCTCTCAAGTTCCAGAACTCTAATTTTTTTTTTTTTGAGACAGAGTCTTGCTCTGTTGTCCATGCTGGTGTTCAATGGCGTGATCTGAGTTCACCACAACCTCCACCTTCTGGGTTCAAGCGATTCTCCCAAGTAGCTAGGATTACAGGCACCTGCCGCCATGCCTGGCTATATTTGTGTGTGTGTGTGTGTGTGTGTTTATCAGAGACGCAGTTTCACCATGTTGGTTACGCTCGTCTCTCTATCTCCTGACCTCAGATAATCTACCTGCTTCAGTCTCCCGAAGTGCTGTGATTACAGGCATGAGCACCACACCTGGCCATGTTCAAGAACTCTTAATCCATTTTGTTCTGCTGTATCAAAATGCCACAGACTGGGTAATTTACAATAAACAGTAATGTATAGGCTCACAGTTCTTAACACTGAAAGACTATTATGAAGGAAAGGTCTCTTGCTGTGTTATCACAGGGCTGAATGTGGAATTGCAAGAGCAAACTCACTCCTGAAAGCCCTTTACGTAATGGCATGTATTGACTTATGATAGCAGAAGACTCATGACTTAAACATCTCCCACCATTTCATACCTTTCAGCACTGTCATATAGGGGTTTACGTTTCAACACGTGAGTGCTGGGAGCCACATTAAAACCATAGTAAGCTCCTTTGGCTCAAAGCATAGATATCAAAGTATATATTCAGTAAAACTTCATTGGATCCCAATATGCTGATAGCATCCATTTTTATTTTTTAAACTCGAAACCAACTTTAACATTCGTGGGTACAAAAAAAAAATGTTTAATAATAAAACACAATTTTTAAGAAAATAACTAATGTCAAGTAAGACACAGGCAAGTAATGGACACACTTGTTTTGAGACAAGGTGTGTTTCTAGTTACAATAAATGTAAAGGAGAGGCAAATTCACAGTGGAATCGATATGCAAATATATAGTACAGGAAGGTTGAAGGAGGCCCACCAAGCTGGCTTAAATAAATTATAAATTTATTTTTTTTAAAAAAAAAGAAAAACTTTTTATTTTTTGAGACGGAGTTTCGCTCTTGTTACCCAGGCTGGAGTGCAATGGCGCGATCTCGGCTCACCGCAACCTCCGCCTCCTGGGTTCAGGCAGTTCTCCTGCCTCAGCCTCCTGAGCAGCTGGGATTACAGGCGCGGGCCACCATGCCCAGCTAATTTTTTTGTATTTTTTTCGTAGAGACGGGGTTTCACCATGTTGACCGGGATGGTCTCTATTTCTTGACCTCGTGATCCACCCGCCTCGGCCTCCCAAAGTGCTGGGATTACAGGCTCGAGCCACAGCACCCAGCCCGTTGTGTTTTTTGTGGTCTCTGAGAAAGCATACAGAAGCCCAAGCAAAACATTAAAGAAGATGTAACAGAGTAACCCTTTGATATGGTAACTGTATTATTGGACTTGAATCTCCTGAATGGACATAAAAGACAATGGGCCATGTTTACATTTTGCATATATCATATCTAGAGCCAAATTTGTTGAAGGATATGCTACATGTGTTCAAGAAGAAAAAGAAAAGCAGAAAAAGGGAGGATACAAAGGAAGGCAGGAAGGCAGGAAGGCAGGAAGGCAGGAAGGAAGGAAGGAAGGAAAGAAAGAAAGAAGGAAAGAAGGAAAGAAGGGAGGGAGGGAGACAGGGAAGAAGGCAGGGAGTGAAGGGAAGTGGGGAGGGAGGGCAGGAGAAAGAAGAGAAAGAATAGATCTTGAGCGGTACTTTGTAAACAATCATGTTTACTATTCCTACATGAATAACTCTGCTATTTCTTAGGTCATCCAACTTCTACACAGGCCTGCTTCTTGTCCAAGTCTATACACTATTTCTTTCCTTGCACTTTGGTTTTCTATAAATGTTGGCACTTCATAAGGCACAATGTGTCTTTAAAAGACCAAACAAGAAAGCATGGTGATGTGTTATTTGGTGGGCTGGCGAGGGAATAATAATTTTTGAAGTTGCAGTTAATCATGTCAATAATGAGCATGGCATATTTAGTTTGTTAAACCTATCACTACAGGAAACATTAGTTAAACAAATGCTTCATAAGCACTTCATATGTGGAAGTGCAAAAAACAATTGTTATGACTGTTTTGGGGGCTGCTACTATGTTCTATGCACGGTGTTATGTGTATTCCATGTACAATCTCTTTCAATTTTTAAAACACTAGGAAATAGAAAATATAATTATCTTTATTATACAGGAAAATTTTAGCTTAAAAACTTTAATAGCCCAAGGCCAAATAGTTGGTAAGGAAGTAGAGACAGATTCTAAACTATGTCTGTGTGATTCTAAACATGTTATAAACTGATAAACTATATGCCTCTTCTTTCAAAATTATTCCCATAAGCTCAAGTTCAATGTATCTGACCTATTTACTGCTGAAGATTTCAATCCCATGTTACCTAGATCCTCTGAAACTATGAAGTCTTTTTTCATTTCTTTGTTTGACACACCCAATATAGGCAGAGTAGCCTTGGGTGGAGCCTTGCTGCACATCTGAAACATAGGCCAAAGTTGCAATTTAGGAACAGTATTATAAAATCTGGCACTTTCCAAGGTATATTCCTTTCCCATTCACCTCCTAGGGAAAAAAAAGTAAACCTGAAGTTTAATTTCTGCTTTCTGTCAGGTTGGATGAACAAGAAGCGGAATCTCTGCTTTTTATTATCTCAGTTTACCAAAGATCTAAATTTTGGTCTGAGAGCGTACAGATTAAAATCCCTACTAATTTTCATCAGTTGAATTTCTTTCCCATTATGTTTCCCAGTACAAGAACACATGGGAAAGCCACAGTTTTTATGGGAAGTTTTTTTTTTAATTAAACAGCACATCCTATATCTAAAATAATACCAAATCATGACAGCTCCTCATACAGGAATAGCTCTTATGAATGTCCTAAGTTATACTGCTTTATTGCCTTTATGCTCAAGTCCTTGGAATATAGATTTTTTACCTTCCTAAGAAGGTGATCTGATAAGAATGTGCTTCAAAATCCCAGCGCCATGCTGGGCAGATCTGGGATAGGCCCCTTGTTCGTCAATCTTGACGCCACTTTCAGTTTTTAAGGCAATTAATCACCTGCAGTGACACCGACGTTTGCCTGGAATTTTTACATTTTGAGTTGCTTCTTTGATGGTATCAACCGGATTTTATTAAATGGGAATCAAATAAACAATTAAAACAGCTAATCATGCCATCTCCCTCTCTTTCCCCTTGTTGAAAGATACAGGAGGCTTTTCAGCCTTCTGTCTTTTTCAACTTCCCCTCCCTTGTTCTTTTATTTTCAAAGCTGATCAGAAATAAGATACTTTAAATATTCATAATATCCCTAACATTAGAATGTGCTCACAGAAATTAAAAGAGCACTACTAACATTACATTATACACAGATAAAATTAATTGGATAAAAGACAATGAAAGGATGGAAGTGGGAGTAAATTGAGTTGCAGATATCAGCTTCAGCTGACTCACACACATCAGAATACTAAGATGAGAACTGCATTGGTAAGGTAATTTCCCTGCTAATATGAGTTTTCTTTATTGGTAAAGAACAGATTAGAGTCAAATGTAAAAAAAAGTGAGTCAAATAAGGCCAAAGAAGGTAAACAGTGTAGTAAATAATTCAAGAAGTAGTCAGTGGACAAAAAAAAATATTTTGTGGCTTGTAAGCCAAGACTATGCATAGCAGCAGAGAAAAATCTGTCAAACCTTATCTTTTTCAATCACAGTGTTTCATAGTTGATGTTGTCGAGAGAAAGTATTTGTTCTTTTTTATTTTGTAAGCTTTTTGTCATTAAAATGAAAGAAATTTATTTTTCCTTTTTTAATGGCTGTAAGTAGGGATTCAAACTAATAAAATATATTATGCTGAATCTATACTATTTTGATGAATATATACATCAAAATTATTGAAATAACAAAAATAAATATTTGTTCTATTGATGCAAAATTTCCTTAGAAAACTACATTTTTTCAGGCCGATGATAGCAGATCTGTAATACAATATCTAACAAATGGATAGTTCTTTGCAAATATTTGTTCAGTGCTGAGCACTTGGAAATTTTGGCATGGTGATTTCATAATATTCAAGCTGCTATTTATGATTGTTTGAATTATACAGTGCGAAGGCTGGCAGCAATTAACCAAGAAAATACGAAGTGAATTATCCAAATAATTAAATCAGAGGCTAAGCTATAATTACATATTGAAAATCCACTTGCAACATTTACTAATTCAGCAAGACTTGCATTATTTTTTGTCATAGAGAGCTGTTTGATATTGTGGGGGAAAAAAGCTGACCTGGCAATCAGAAACCTTAGCTTCTGCTGTCAGCTCCAGAACTACCTAACTCAGTGTCTGATTCTATCACAGATTCTCTAGCTTTAATATAGGAAGGGAATTTGTGATTGCCTAGGCCCTTTCCAGCTCAAAAAAATGTTAGGAGTCATTGTAACAAGTGTAAGATGTGTAAAGACAACCATCCGTGAAGCTGAATCTCTACTTGTAGTCAACATGTGGTGCATGATTTGGACTTAGGAGAGGGATCACTGGTGCTCATTATGATTAAGACAATCAGCTTTTTTATGAAAATTTAAAACTCCAGCAAAAATCTTAGCATGGAGAGCTCAAGTCATCTCCACAGTCTCAGTTTGCTTTTAGAACATGCTGGCCAGTGTAGATAAACTAACCACTACCGCATGCCATTCAGTGTTAGAACCCAGGACAGCTGAACCAGGTGAGTATATGCTACACAATATGGAAATTAACAGAGAACCTAGTTTTATGTTTAACCTGATTTCAGGGATCACTCCTCAGGTGTAAACCAGGCTCTGCCACTTACTAGCTGTACTTTCTCTACTTACGAAATGGGAAAATCGTTCCCACTTCACAGTGTGCCAGGATGACTTAAGAAATAATGTCCATTTTGGTAGATTTACTGTAATGCTCACTAGATAATAAATGCTCGATAACCGATTCATTATTTCGATAGACTGTATTGGTTGCAAAGGGAAAATACTGTAAGAGATGAGGAGTATATGACTTAGATAAATTAATTTACATCCTCTCCTGTCATATCCCCTAAATGATTACTTTGCGAAAGAGACTGAATCCATGGAGTTTCTAGATTTTTTTTCTCCAGTGAATTGGCTCATTTCCATTTGTTTGCATCTTGTGCTTTCACAAATATCCAAGAGTAAACTCTAAGAGTCTGGTAGGTGTGTACTGCTCAGGCTTTATGCATCCTCTTTAAGTTAGACCAAACAGCTTATCTTTGTTCCACAGAACAGCATACAGTACCTAGAGTGTTGACTATTACAAAGAAAGCCTCTAACTCTGCTTGAGAAGATTAAGACACCTCTGAAAAATGAACCCTTTGTCTAACCACAGACCAGGGAGAACACGGGCCTGGAAAACGACTCCTTCCTGCTGCCTTTGCTGTGGCTCTGAGGCCTGCCCGAAGGGCACTGCCACTCACTTACCGTCAAACACCTCTCTGGGCTCGGGAGCGGCGCTGCTGCACGACTGATAATTTTCTACTATTGAAAAGAAAAGCAGACTGTCCCACAGCACGGTGCAGTCTGTCTTGTGGGAAAACATACCAGGAGAGGTTCTCATTCTTTACTTACAGCCAATAGAATGAGAGTACAAAGAGTCGTAGAATTTATTTCAGACCCTTTTTGTATTTGTTTTCTCTTGAATTTCAAAAGAATCATAATGAAGATTTCTAAGATTTTGGAAGGGCAGAAATGGAAGGCACCAGCTATTTCTGCTGCCTGGGAACACTGTAAACGGAGTGTGGTGTGAGACTTCAGGCCTCAGACCTTCTCTGTGGCACTATTGAAATAAACACGCACCACCTTGTTAAATCATAGGTGATTTAGATTTCGAGTTGCTGACAGCTTGCTTGGAACTCCCATTTAATCCTCACATTTACCCGAAAGCTCTACTTATTTCACCCTCTTTCATTGGGCTTGAGCTATGTCATGTTGTGACCTCAGCGATAACGTGCCATAGTCTAATATGAAACTGCTGTAGCCTGTGGCTTTGCCTAAGGATAAATGTGTGTCACCCTGGCCAACATGAAGGAGAAATTTGCAGTAGTAAGAGCTCGACAGTCTAATTAATTATTTAGAGGTTTCAAGGGGAAAAAGAAGTCTAGAGTCCCAGAGTTCCCATTTGCAATGTGTTAAACAATCAGAATAATAACAAGAAACAGCAGAGAGAGACTGTGCTGTCTGTCTGGAATGTGTGGGATGTAATTTGAAGGCCAAAATTAGAAATAACCTAGGATCTTAAAGACAGTTTTGAGGCTGAAGGTTACAGAAAGGCAATTCCTTCCACAATTGCAATACTATTTCTTCCTCCTTTTGTCTTTATTTTTGTATCTCGAAATGTCTATAGAGCTTTACTTTCCTGCTTCTAAATTGCCTTCATGTATTAGAAGTCTTCGGCTGAGCATATAATTAGAGTCCAAATGTGAACACGAAGGAGAAAGGTGTCTAATAAAGTAAGTGGCAAATGTGAATTTATTAAAAGTAGGTCATGTCATACATTGTAATAGCCTTCTGCGGCATATCTCCTAAGTTAGGAGATAAAAGTAATGAAAGATATTGCATGCTTAAGTTTGAAAAATGCATTTGTTATAGTGCTACCTAATAGATGCCTATAAAGTAATTGGATAAACACCTGAAAGCAAACCTGATTCTAAAAATCCAAGTAAGGATAATCAATACATGTACGGCCTCTAAGTGGAAAGCTGCGGGAGGAGTCTCAAGGGGTCAGTATTAGCACATATTAAGTATTTTGTTAATCATATGCTCACATCTGTGGAATGTATTTTCTGATATGAAAATCAAATTAGCCTGGAAACACGTAGAGGGGCAGAGCAACCTGCAGAGTGAACAGCAGTGGGATGAAAGTCATAATGAATATAAACTAATATTAAGATAAAGGATACACGAAAGGCAAATGCAACAGAAGAATCCAGTCTGGAAAACAACAAACTGAGACCCACGCCTGGTACACACAGGTGTTTGCAGGTAATTTTGAACCAGTCTCATACATCAGAACAATTGCATGCACAGGAGAAATAAGAACTATAGATATCTATACATCATCACCTAACAGAGTTTGCTATAGACTATACAGTAAGTGAATGATGAGTATATGAACCTTAAGGAATAAGATACTTGGTGAAAGAGGAAACAGAAATGGCTAAATAACCTTTCAATCTTTATACTCTGTGGTTATTAATATACTTACAAGTATTTTTTATTTTTATTTTTTTGAGATGGAGTCTTGCTCTGTCAGGCTGGAATGCAGTGGCACTGTCTGGGCTCACTGCAACTTCTGCCTCCTGGTTTCAAGTGATTCTCTTGCCTCAGCCTCCCAAGTAGCTGAGATTACAGTACATGCTGCCACACCCAGCTCATTTTTTTTTTGTATTTTTATTAGAAATAGAGTTTCACCATGTTGGCCAGGCTGGTTTCATACTCCTGGCCTCAAGTAATTCGCCTGCTTTGGCCTCCCACAGTGCTGGGATTACAGGCATGAGCCACAGCCTAAAGGTCTTTTTAAATTAAAGATGAGCATATAAAAAATGACAACCATAACAGTTAACACACGTATTTCTGTGCGTCAGACATTGTACTATGTGACATGATAGAATTTATTTCATAATCCCAACAACTTTGGGAGGCAAATACTGTAACAGTCTTTTACTGATGAGGTAGGTGGGGAGTAGTGAGTGAGGAGTCCAAGGTCACACACTTGTAATGGTGGAATTAGAATTTGCAGTCAAGCATTCTGCCCCTGCATTTCTGCTCTATTTTATTACCTTTTACTGACCTGTCCAGCATTTTGGGGGCTGAAAAGGTGTAGGGTGCACTGTGTATTTTAAATTCAGAGACAGTAAGCCATATATTGGTTCTGATGAAGTTCAGTAAAAATTTGCTTAAGTATTTCATACAGAGGAGAGATTCACAAGTTTATGTTCATTTTCCATTGATGTCAATCAATAGTTCTCAGTGTGTGGTCTCCATAATAGCAGAACAGCAATACCTGGGAGGCAATTGCAAATTCTCAGTCCCTAACCTAGATTTATTGAATGCAAAGTTTGTGGCTGGGACCCCTGCTATGTTTCAACAGTTTCTCTGGGTGCTTCTGGTACACTGTCAAGTTTGGGAATCACTGATGTAGATAACACATTCTCTTTTCTGGTGGTAAATTAGCTTACCACAAATTAAAGAAACTATTCTTTATATTTCCTATATTCATATGCAAGATTTTAAAAGCAACTAATTGTGTTCCTGCATTTAAAAACTCTACTCCCACCAAAAATGTTTGCATTACTCTGGAACAAAAGACAAAGCCTCTTAACTTGATCTAAAATATTTTGCTTTCTTACTCCCCTACCTTCCTCTCCGGTCTGGTGTTGAACTAGGCTCTCCTTTGCACTCTCAGTTCTAGCCACACGCCATTCAATCCTTATTGGTCAAATCACTTCACTACTCAGGTCTTTTGTACAGGGCTTTCCAAAATTTGACCAGAATATTTTTTTACCTTGTCTACTAAACTCCAATTCAGTCATAGATTTGAAGTTATGTTTTTTCTTTCCTTTATTCTTCTTATTATTTTTTAATTGAAACAGGACCTCACTCTGTCACCCAGGCTGGACTGTGGTGGTATGATTTTGACTCACTGCAACCTCTACCTCTAGGGTTCAAGCAATCTCCCGCCTCAGACTCTAAAGAAGCTGGGACCTCAGGTGGGCGCCACCATGCCCAGTTGATATTTTACTTTTTTGTAGAGACAAGGTTTCACTACATTGCCCAGGCTGGTCTCCAACCCTTGGGCTCAAGTGGTCCTCCCACTTTGGCCTCCCAAAGTGCTTAGATTACAGGTTTGGGCCCCCATACGCTGCCTAGTTATCATTTTCTTAGCAATCCTTCAGCAATTTCTGTAATAAGCAAGTCCTTGTTAATCTTGTAGCTGCAAGGACCTCTCTCTTAAAGCCTATATTGTAGTTGTTCTTTTATAATTACTGAGATTAATATTGTCCATCTATCCCACTTGGGTTGTGATCCTCATTTAGTCAGGTACCATAAGCAGCCTTTAATCATATAGTGATTCACTGAATAAATGAATGCATACATTTCTCTCATTTTATTTCTTTAAAGTTCCAAGCATGGCATGATTTTTTATGAATTAGAAAACTGATGTTTTCTTCTTTTCAAAAATCAGTTAAAGGATTGTCTTTTTAAATAATGTTTCCCGTTCCTTTGTTAAAATATATGTCTAGAACTGAATGCATTATCCATGAATCTGCTCAGCTTTCCCACTAGCAGTGCTGACACAACACAAGGCAATCCTTTCTAGAGTACATTACTGAAAACCTAATGTAAACTCTGTACCCTTTTTTCAAAGACATTTCCTACTCAGCATATAATTTCATAGAAATCACAGACTTACTGAAGTCCATGTAAATCCACTATTTTAAATAGATTTATCCGATGATAATTCAATTTTGTCCAGTTTCAAATTGTGTTTTACTTAGAGTTATTCATTGGTACAAAGGTGATGGTAATTCCTTAATTAATAATTAAAATATTTTTGTGATTATATACTTTTTTATAGATTGAAATTTTCATAATTGTAGGATCCTTCTTAAAATGTAAAGGGCCAGATAAAATAATTGTGATTTTAACATTTCATGATGCCTTTCATTTTAAAAGATTCAGTGAAGGAGTAGAAAAGGGACCTAGCTAATTAGACATCATTTACGGGATTCTAAAACTTTGGAGTTACAAAAGACTTCAGACATGAGCTATTCAGACATTTTATTTAAGCATGATAGAACTGAAGCCTACATATGATAATTGACTCATTAGAGATCAAACAGGAGGCAGAACCAAAATTAGAGCTCGGGTCTATGACATTTGACTACGACATTTAAAAAATAATTTGGAGACAGGTGTACTTTATTAAATATCAGAATCCATGAAACGTACAATAATTAAGTCACTTTGAAAACCTTTTTAAAAGACGTATACATTAGAGGACAATCTCTTGGATAGGGACTCTATGATAATGTGTAAGAATTCATTCTTTATTTTTTTGAAAGATTTTAAGTTCTTGACTGCGTAAGTCTTGGTACATGTGGTTAATGTTTTCAATTTAATTTCTTATGTTCTTACAATGAAAATAAGATTATTCACCAAAATAATTAAATAAATAAACGATAATAGGGGTCTCTAAGTTAGTAAATAACTGACCAAGAGAAAAACAAAACAAAATTTAATTGGCCATCTAAAACAGAGAATTGGAAATGGGCCCAAGAGGTATTAATAGTGATAATGATGATGGTACCTGCTTACCAAGCATCTACCATATATCAGATACTCTAGATGGTTCATTGTGTTTTCTTCCTTTAAAAAAAAAGGCAGATTTTATTCTTAATTGTATAAAAGAAGAAGCTGAGCTTCCAGAAACATAACTTTCCCAAGGATATCTAATTGCTAACTTCTACAAGTCCTGGCTAATTCTGAAATAAGCCCATTTGAGCCATTGTATTACACTATTTACTGTCACTTGGGAAAACAGCTTACTTCGGCCTCAATTTCTTTATAAAACAAGAAGATTCTACATTCTACCTAACAGATATATGTCAAATATATAAACAACTTCTAACTATAATATTTTTCCGACAGAGCAGTGCTCAAGCTTTGGTGTACATAAGACTCCAGGGAGAGCATTTTGAAAATATCTCCCACTCAGCACTTACTGCCAGAAGTTCTGGTCCAGGAAGTCTAGTGTGGGAACTAGCAACCTGAATTCTCCTATGTGAATTCAGATGTAAAGGTAGTCCCACTCACCTAGTAATTAAGAGAACAATTAGACAATTAAGAAAAGTATTATGAAAAAGATTTACTTTGTGCCTCCAGGAACAAAGGTCCCTAAACCTTATCTTGAACAGGTGCATCCTGTAACAGATTATTTACACAGCTGTTTGAATCAGAAAAACTCTAGAGTACTTGTTCTGAGTAAAAATAAAAGTTATTTTATATGTTGGAATAAAAATCCCAATGTGGTAAATATGTAACAAATGGATCCACTGATTATTACTCACAATTAATATTACCTGCGTTCAAAGGCAGCAGTACACAACCTTTTTGGCACCAGGGACCTGTTTTGTGGAAGGTAATTTTTCCACAGAAGTAGGCAGTATTAGTGGGTGATGTAGGAGCTGGGGGGCGGGAGGTGATTTGGGGATAAAACTCTTCCACCTCACATCATCAGACATTCGGTAGATTCTCATAAGGAATATGCAACATTGCAGCCTAGATCCCTTGAGTGTGCAGTTGACAATAGGGTTCCCACTCCTATGAGAATCTAATGCTGCCCATGAATCTGATAGGAGGTGGGATTCAGGAGGAAAGACCCACAGCTCACCTCCTGCTGTGTGACCTGGTTGGGGACCCCTGTTCTAGGTGTTCTCGGATTTAGAAACTCAGTCAATGAGTTTATAAAAGAGAGCAAAAATGAATAATAGAAGCTTAATATGGTTTGAAAGAAGTTTATCTATTTTTTTTCAAAATCAGCATTAAGTACAGATGCACTGGATGATAACTCACCATGCCACTGCTAAAACGTACATCTGAATAAAAGGATATATGTAAGTTTTTATTTAATTTGTTTTAAAATTGACATGAGATTACTTTAAATTTACATGCCTTTAAAGACATGACTTTTATTTTCATTTTTGTGACGAGGTGTTGCTCTGTTGCCTAGGCCGGAGTGCAGTAGCATGATCAGCTCACTGTAACCTCAAACTCCTGAGCTCATCAGTCCTTCTACCTCAGCCTCCTGAGTAGCTAAAAGTACAGGTGGGCACCATCATGCTCAGCTGATTTTTTTTTTATTTGACTCTTTTTTCTTTTCTTTTTTTGTACAGCCCTGTTTCTGGGGCTGGTCATGAACTCCCAGGCTCAAGCCATCCTCCTACCTTGGCCTCCCAAAGTGTTGGAATTACAGGTTTGAGTCACTGCACCAGGCCCCAAATCACTATTTCTAGCCACTGTATTAGTCAACTTAAAATCTGTTTTTTTTCATAGATATAATGAAAAAAAAATATGTGTGCCAGTGCTTTCACTGTGATTTTACAAGTAAAGTAAAATGTAGTTAGCGCAAGTCAATCCGGTATAATATATATACCAATTGTGTCAATATTTTATATACAAAAAAATGTGCTTTATAGGTGGGTATTCTTCGCATGTGTTAACATGGTCTTAGGTAATTGCCAGTGTATTTGAGGCTTTCCAACAATTTAAAATAATCAGTGTTGCTTCTGTCACACTCCCTGCATCTTAGTTGGCATTTACAATGCAAAGCAACAGTTTTTCCACAAGGTCTTAGATGCTATTGTTCTTGATTTAAAATAACGGCTTGGTCAGGATACTAACAAAAATAGTGACAAGCAGCTGCGTATACAACAGTAGCTGTTGTCTTCCAGTGTGATTTCATTGGTTTAATTTAAATATACCATCTGTAACCAAAAGTAATTATATTATGAGGTGATATGCATAAAACGAAGCAGAGATTTTAAATTTGGTGTTATTTTGATTTTTACTCTAAGCCTAAATTATACTTTTAAATTGTTGTTCGATGTTTCCTAGAAAAAGTAATAGTAAGTTATATGGGACATAAAAATCCCTTACAATTTTCTGTTGAATACACCGTTAGGTTTCCATTTGTTCCAAAGGATATTTTAAATCAATTTTTTGAAGTTACATATAAGACAAGGTTCATGCATTGTCATTTCAATCAATTCTTTGTTAATAAAAAATCTCATATATAAAATACACATATATATTTATATATATTATATGTATTTCTATAACCAGTTTATAGATTAGATTGTAATTGTTATTTTAAACATTGAAATAGATTTTAAATATATTTAACTAAAACCCAGAGTGAGTCATGAAATGTAACTAACATGTACTGTCTGTATATCTTGTATATATAACATATATATGAGATTATTTTATGTAAAATTGATCCTTGAACAACACAAGGATTAGGGGCATTGGCCCCCTTGTAGTTGAAAATCTGCGTACAATTTTTGACTCTTCCAAAACCTAACTATTAATAGTGTACTGCTGACTGGAAGCCTTACTAATAACATAAACAGATTAACCTATATTTTGTATGTTATGTATGTTATATACTGTAGTCTTACAGTAAAGTAAGCTAGAGAAAAGAAAATGTTATTACAAAGTCATAAGAGAAAATCTATTTACTATTCTTATAGAAGAGATTGGTCATCACAAAATTCTTCATCCTTGAGAATATGTGTTTTCATGTTGACAATGATTTGGAGGATGAGGTAGGGGAGGAGGTAGTCTTTCTGCCTCAAAGGTGGCACAGGTGGAATAAAATCCATATTTAAGTGCACCCCCAGTTCAACCTGTTTTGTTCAATGGTCAACTCTATTTCAAAAATATAATGTCACAAACTGTACTGTAATCTTCAGATGTTCACAGTTTACCTTAAGGTAAATTTAAAAAGCTGTGAAATATCAGGAAGTTGTGAAATTCCATGCAATTTACAATGACAACAGTTGTATTAAAACCTGGTAACTTTCCTTGAAACGTTTTAATGTTCATCAACTCAGTTGAGAGAGAGCAGGAATTGCTCCAGGTCAGCAGAGAAACGATTTATTTCACAGTTTAGCTCTCTACATAACCTTATATTCTCTCATTAAGAACAGCAGAACAGGAAGCCATTTACCGATCATTTTACAATGCACATAATATCCGGTGCATGCTTAGGCAACTATATGTTGATTTACAAATCAGGGCAGACATTAAAATTATGGAAGTTAGAAAATAATTCACAGTGTCAAAGTGAATAAATTTTTAGATTTTGACAATATATTTAGTGCAATGAAATAAGGTTCTTTTGTCATGAACAAATTTGAAAGGTACTCAAGCAGGACTCCTGAACCATTTACTCTGAATTATTGGCTATATAATTTTAATACCATTTTCATGTCACTTACACAAGAAATGACATGAAAACGGCATAACAAACACAAGAAAAAGAGATCAGTTATAAATCAGAAAGTAAACTTTTTACCCTTTAGATAAATTAGGGGAAAATTACATCACAATCAAATTTATCTTAATACCTCTAGATTTCCTATAAGAATGAGCTGAAGTGATTAATAAAAATAAGTATAAGCAAAAATTTGGGATAAAAACAACATAGAAATGTAAACACACATGTAGGTATGTGTCTGTATAGAAAGCTGTAGGTATATTTATTTGTAGCTAACAGGAAAACTATATCTGCAACTTGTAAATTTGAAATAATAATCAGAGAACAAAATACAAATGAAAATAAACAACTATCAGTTATTGAAACAGTAGAATCAAATTTTCAAAATAATAGAAAAGTTTAGGTTGGGTTTTTTTCCCTGTCGATTTTATTCCTTTAAATTTCCGAGCAGGAGTTTTTTGGAAAAACCAAAGGTAATATAATATATATATAGTCTGGCCATATATATATATATTATATATAATATAATATATATAATATATAATATATATAATATATTATATTACCTTTGGTATATATAATATATGATATTTATATTATATATAAAATATATATAACATACATAACATATATATTATATATAATATATAACATATATTACTAATGTAAAGTAAAATTTATTCAATAATTAAATATAAAATGCATCCCACATTATGCTTTTTATAAGGGAGATAAGTTGACACATACAACTAAAGTATTTTGTTATAATCATAGTTTTATCATGTTGTGATGAGTATATTAACGCACAAAATTATTCACTTCATTGCAGAAAAGCCAATCCTCGTTCCTTTCAAAAAAGCTACAAATAACAAATGGCTCGTTCTGTCATTTTCAAGTCTAATATTTTGAGAAGCTGAATCTATTAGTGAGTCCAGTTCTCGTCCTGTGTCCTATGTGCCATGTCTGCAAGACTTGATCCTTCATAAGAACACTTTTTGCTATTATTATAACAGTTAATAGATGTTACTCAAAATTCAATTTCATGCTTAAACACAGACATAAATCTACATCTGTAAAGAGAAAACCTTTTTTTAGACTAAGGATTTGAACACTAGTTATAAGGAGCAAATAACACATCTTCCAAGTAATTCTTCTTTTTACTTGTCTTCCTATAAAACGAGTCCTAATTATATTTTAAGAATGCAGATCAGAAGCACTTCCTTGACGTGTGTGAGTCTGTGAGTGTGTGTGTGTGTGTGTGTGCATAAGAATGAGAGAAGCATTATGTTCTCCTTGTTTCTCAATCCACAGAATTGTAAATAGAAATTTATAAGTCTGAATGTGATTATTAGACAGAATCAAATTATTATTAAAAATATAAATATATCTGGAGAAAGAAGCCTGGCTCTATTGCTCTGTGTCTAAGTTTTTACCTTAGGCTAAAGATGGTTTACCTTCAGAGTTTGCAGCAAATACTAAAGTAAGTACCTCTATTTTGGAAATACAAAAAAAATAGTAATTATCATGTTGATTTTGTAACATAAAATCTACAAAGAAAGATTTTTTCAAAATGACTTTCAAAATATCAAATCTATACAGTTAATATGATGATATTTTTATTTATTACTAGACATATTTTATGCAGCATATAAGTTAAATTAGAACTCTGCAAAATTACATTTATGGATCTGACAATGCCATCATTTTTCAAAAGAACATTTTCTAGAATATCTTTTGTGTATGTGTGTTAATATTTGTACATTATAATTTTAGGACCATTTGGTGACAATAAACTCAGTTTTTATTACCCAACTTCAGTCACTATTTCTTCTTCTTTTCAGTTTGGAGAAATGTTGATTGAAAAGCTATCCCCATATTTAGTATGTATGAGGTCCCATGCAGGGTACAGATGGCATCTTAACCCCATCCATATGTTTAAAGCATCTCGTTCATTTGGAAGTCTTACAGGCACAAAAACAATCATGGAGAGAAGTGGTCTTTAAATTTTAATTTTATCAAAATAAATCAGATCTCTTGTGTATAAAACCTTTGCCAAAAACGGATTTCCTTCAAACAGACACCAAGCCAAACCCATTTGTAAAGGCCAAGGAAAAGACCGATAAGTATGAATTTGATTATATGAGAGTTAGAGTGAATTATCCTTGTTTTGGCTATGTTATTTTTGTTGATGCACACACTTTCTAGATTATTTTTAAATACCTCTGAAGTAGCTTAAGGATCTTTTCTAAGTACTTTCATGTTTTACACTTAATTTGTTTATCTGCTATGTTGTTATATACTATGAATTCATGAATGTATCTGGGATTAATATACATTATATATAAGCATACACACACACACACACACATATATATATATATATAGAGAGAGAGAGATGCCAATGTTTTATTCAAACCCTAACTAGTAATATTTTTTAATCTTAATATATAATAGAAATTACTTTTCTAGATTTTGCTTTTCTATATAAAATGGTATCTTTTGATAAACTTTGATAAACAGATTTGGGAGATGCCTGTGTATTTTCTTAGTCAATATATTAATGGAGATAGTCTGGCTAGCTTCTTAGGTTTTTATTTGATAAGACTGTAGTCTGTATTTTGGGGTGACATGAATAATAGTTTTCTTAAGCTCCTAAATTAATATATAGTAATAGACATAAGCTATAGCTTATTGCCATGAGTGTTTGGTGAAAAATTATATACCAAATGTATTTTCAGCTGAGTTTAACCCTCCACTTTAAAAAAGAAACACATATGCAACTTTTAAAAAATCTATTTTATTGTTCAGGCCATGATTTAAAAGGAACACACACACACACACACACACACACACACACACACACACACACATATAACTTTTAAATATCTTTTTATCGAAGCCGTGATTCTTCAATAACAAGTCAAACTTCATTTCTCTTGAGTTTGAAAATAAGCCAAGATTTATTGGAAGGTGAGGAGGAGACTGCATCAGTGATGATTTGTTTTGGAATGATGTTAATTTAAATATAAAGTTTAAGAAAAGAAGCCATTATTAGATTAGAGTTTTCCATCTCAGAGAAATGTTGCCCTAACCACCTTTTAATAATTGTCCCGAAGAAAATAAGGTAAATAAATTCATAGTGACAGCTAAAGTGTCTTAAAATGGGAAGAAATTTTTGAGTCATAATTTCAATTTTAAGAAATAATTCACCCTCTTCTACTTCTGAAACACATCAACCTGCTTGTTTATAGATTTTTTAAATGTAGAAGGAAAATTATAGAAAAAAAAAGTATGCCTGAGCATGTCTTCACTTTTTCCAGATGCCTGAGGTTGCTTTCAAAACTAAGCTGGTGAACCATGAGGGAATTATAGTTTTATCAACAGCCTGATTCTGCACCAGCAGCAGGTGCACCAGCTTGATGACCTGCATGGTCACTGGTGCCACTGAACCCGAGTTTCTAGCAGTAGTCGCTTTTTGTTACTACCATTATTGATGGTAGTCCAAGCAAAATAGCAATTGCCAAGGAATGAGCTGAAGTACTAGATGTTGCTTTAAAAACATAGAGGAAAGAAAGAATGAATGAAAAAAAAAACAGATTCAGGCGCTTGGCTTATTTCTTACATGACTACTGCCAAATACAGCCAACGCGTGGCCATGGGAGTTGGCACCAGGGGAGAGGCAGACATGCCGCACGGAGGAAGTTGGAAGGACTCAAAAGTCAACACTAAAACTGAAAGCAAAGATTGCCAAGTCAAATGCTGAATTGTGCAAGTACAAGATGTTTTCCTTTCCATTTTTTCACAGTGAAGCATTTATTTTACTCCCTCCCATTTTGTTTAAGGACTAATGTTCTCAACTTTCGCTCACTAAATTGCTGTGATTCTGTTACTCATTTATGCAATTGTGAGTAAATAGGGTTATTAAAGTAGCTTTACTGGTAAAATAATTAGACTTTCAAACAAACAGAAATAAAGTCTAACAGTCACTGGTGAACCAGCTCCAAACATGTAAATATTTTACCATGTTTACTTTAGATTTAAAAAAAATAAAATAAATTTAATGATATCACTGCCATATGAAACTTAGAATTTTAACGCATTAATATATACCTATGATAATATACAGTATCTATTTCAAGTTTATATTAATGGTTTTGCTTACTAGTTCATGCGTATTGCCTAGAATAGTAGCTGCCACACAGCAGATTTTCTGAAAAGAATAAAATTTTTTGACTGAATGACTGCTAACAAACTGATATGTTATCCTTTTGCAATTTCCTTTTTCACTCAATATTGTGTTTTTCATATTTATTCATGTTCAGATTTTTCAGATGCTAGACAGTACTTGTCTGTGACTACTTACAGTTTAATTAACAGTTTAATTACTCGATATTCATTTACGAAGCTTAATTTTTCTAACTCCTACAAACAATATCCAATAAACTTTAAATAAGAATAGCAAATTAAGTTAATCATCATTACATTGATACCATGTGTAGGATGAGACAGAACTTTTTTGATGTTTGATTTGGGGACTCTGGATTCCTTGGAGTTAGGGGAATTAATTCAGTTTCCTCGTTATCACCAACAATGCCATATCATAAAAGTTTAAAAGAATGTATTAAATTAGAGACTCCCTACTTTTTAACAAAAATTAAATCCATGGAAGATATAATTTCTATTTCTTACTGGAGTACCTATTTTCTAGGTTTTGATACTACATAATAATAAGACATCGACATATGCAAAGCTGTGTAGGAGTTCAAAACAGAAGGGAGAAAAGTTTCTGAGTGTCCTCTATGAAGCAGCTATTGCTTTAGGTATTGAGAATACAGCTGTAAACAAAAGCATCTGTTCATATGTTCATCCATTCAATAACAGTATATGATACCCTATATTGGACAAATGAGGTGTTGAATGCTAAAAATTTAAAGGCAAATATCAGACATTTAGTTGATCTAATATAAGACTACATTCAAATGTACTAAATGCCTTGCTTCTGCCTATTATGCCAGTTTTACAATTTAAGGAAGTGGCACTTTTGAATTATAAAAACAAAAGAATAAGCAAGAAAGAATAAAACGGTTTGGTAAGGAGAGAAAAACAGGACAAATCTAAAGGTAATTTTTAAAAAGTGCCTCAGACATCGGAGGCATCACAACACATCTATAACCATACAATCTTTGATAAACCTGACAAAAACAAGCAATGGGGAAAGGATTCCCTGTTTAATAAATGGTGTTGGGAAAACTGGCTAGCCATGTGCAGAAAGCAGAAACTGGACC
>CM052665.1:7927555-7942598 GCA_028533165.1 Leontopithecus rosalia | reverse complement strand
TTCTAATGGCTATAGTTCTATTAACTACAATCAGTATACTGTAAAAGGCACTGAATTTGAATCTCTTGGACTTCTAATCCTGATTGTGATCTTGGATGAGTTATGTCATCTCAGGATGATAATTTTTCTTGTTCACATTATTGTTCACACTATTGTCCGTAAAGTGACGTGTTTGTGCAAGGTCCATCTCTCAGATACCTGTGATCAAACTGTAGCATTCATAGTGGCTTGCTGATATCTTACAAGTGGATGTCATCTTATTTCCTGCTTCACTCTTTTCTCAATCTCTGTGACTACTAATGTCTAATCACTTTAATATACTAGTCCTTCTGATATGTCTGCCCACAGAGACCAGTCCCCATCATCCTCACTACGTCACCAATACAGACTGAGAATCTATTGTGCTAATCTACATATGCAACACATGTATCATGTTTGAAAATTCAGCTTCTGCCTACCTAGCTGTCCGTGATACTCGTTGGTTATTTTAGATTATGTCCAATGTATCCATGAGACATTTCATCTTTCTCTCTATGCCTCCTTCCTCCTCATCACTTTACCTAGTATCCCTAGTGATGTGGGATCAGATTTTGTTCTGTTGAAGGGTTAACATTAAAGCAAATGTCCTATTTCTGGTTCTCAGTCTGGGCGAGTGTTTTAGGCCTAGACACTTCTGTGCTTCTTATCAGCGATGACTAGAATTTGGGTCTTGAAGCTCACTGCTGTCACTCCGTGCCTATTCATAAACAAAGGATGGATGTGCTTTAGCAACATAGTTTATCTCTGTTTCCAATTAGTGCATCCTTGGCTGGGGTGCTGCTAAGGTAACAAAAAGTCGGCTTCCAACTTTGTGCTGCTAATGAGGATTTTAGTTTGCAAGTATGTTTTGCCTGTAGCAACTTGGTGAATTCTCTTCATTTTAGGTCCACTTACTGTCAGTCCACTACAGTGTTCCAATTCTGTAAAATGATACGGAGTCACAAGAATGTCTTCCTGTTGTGTCTCTAGGGCTGGATCATCTGCAAAAAGTGTTCCCTGGCTGAATCATGTACAGCCCCACAATCTGTTCAGCTTTCTGTGGTATTCCTAACCTTCAAAGCCTTACTTGTTTCATCTCTTTTAAAAGTATAGAAATGCATGTTCTGCACATGTACCCCCAAACCTAATATGCAATAAAAATAAAAATAAACAAATAAATATCTTCTGCACAATCTTCAGATAAAGAAGAAAGGATAATTATGCAACGATAAGATCCTAACTTACCTTCTACTTCGGAATTTATGAAACATCAGAAGAAAATGACTAGGCAAAAGAAAAAAAAGTATAGAAATGTTCAAATGAACTGGAGTAAAACAAAAATTCCAACTCTGTAAAATGTGCAATAGAAAATATATACCCAGTGTGAAATCCTCTACTGCATGGTATGTTTCTTTAGGTATACATCTAGAGTAAACATCTCTAATATTTTTTAATTAGAGAACTCTATCTGTGCATTGAGAAGTTTCTCCTCTATTTCAGACTAGTAGTGCACCCTAACAAAGTCTCTGGTCACGGCAGGAGGCACCTGGCTGTGACCTTGCTAATTCCAGGACCCATCCCTTTCTCCAAAAGGACCCCATTACTCAAGCTGATTAGAGTCCATTATTGAGAGTAGACTTTGGGAGAGGGAAAGTCACCTTCTTCTTTTTAAAATTGCGCTCCGTCGGAATATTTAGTTATAGTAACCCCTTCTTCCCCATCAGTGCAAGTCTGAGAATGAAATTAAGATGGTCACTACCAGAGAGAGATGAGTCTGAATCAGCTGCCACCTCGGTGAGACTCCTGTGGCTTTCATTTACACACGCCCTCAAGTTCCTTTCTTGTTTTTTGCTTACTCTATTTTCAATTACAATCTTCAATGCAAAGGCATTCACTTGCCAAAAATAGACTCTTTTAAAATGACTGATGTCGTAGCTTGTTATCTAACATCATGGTAAGATTTTATGTAAGATAAAGAAAATAGGATTGGACATGTCTTTGAACATGGATAAATACATGTGATTATTTGGAATTGCATATTGGAGAATATTATGAAAGTAATAGTGTAAGAGAGCACTATAGAACATGGGCTTAACGTTTATATGTGAAGACTAGGTTCTTCAACAAAAGGTATGTTTTGAGATGACACTTGCACAATAGAATGATGTCAAACTGTTTGGTGGGAAAAGGAAGAGGAAATGTGTATAGAAATAGATTACAGATAGGCTTTAAATTAGCATGCACAAATACATAAAAATAAGAATTTTTAGGCAAATGCAAATTAGCATAGAATGAGTATGTACTACAGATGACACCTGATGTGTAGACGGAAGTCAAAATAATAAGCACTCAGATTTTCTAACGTCTCTGAACCTCAGTGCCCCCATCCATAACAGAGGTAATAATAGTATTTTTCCCATATGCTTTTGTGAGTTTTAGGATTTTGCATTTCTATATAGTAGATCATGTGAAACCTCTTATTATAACTACCAGATCGTCAACCTAGTTTAAAACTTAATTTATTTATTATAAAAGCTAGTGATGTAAGCATTAAACTGATGTCTTCAATGAAAGTTATTTTTCTTGGAGAAAATCATCTCTGCTTTTGGAGCATTTGCCTGAAAGAACTAGGCAAGGCTGTCATCTAGTGGCAGTACCTTAGAATTGCGGACGTATGGTCCTCGAAGCTGAGAAAGCATTCAAATTCAAATCACACAAGGAACCTCATTTGACAACAAAGACTATCTGACAATTGCTGGACACATCAAATTTATATTCCTGCTATGCATTTTATGACAAAATCCTGAATCTGACAATTTTAAAAAATATGAGTTTAAAGCAGAGCTTCCCAAAGCCACCTCAAACATGGTGGGATTCCATCACAATGTTTACACACACACGTTCGGAGGCGCAAACATACACACGAATATTAATATAAAGTAATTAGGTTTCCTCTGTTGGAAGCATTGTCTTCTTTTAGAAAACTATAGCGATGATGCATTCTGACTCTTGATTTATTCCTTTGGAGTTAATGTTATAGTTTCTCAAACCTCAGGCCAAGCAGTCCTATTTCAAATCTCAAATTTTCCACCAAAATTATACTTTTCTACCCTAACCAAAAGTTTGAGAAAATCTGATTTGGAGAACTCTTCTATCCTTAAGACTATTCCTAAAGCTCTCTGACAACTATTAACCTAGACCATTCCACCCTCCCTTTTATTCGCTATCCATCGGAATAATCTGCTATTGTAGTCTCTGATAGTCCTTTATTGTTTACCAGGACACACCAAGAAGAGACAGCAACAAATAGAACATAACTGGGGACAAGACTTTATTGTTGTTTGACTACCATGACCATTGTGACAGAATTCTTCTAGATGTCAAGTCCGGGAAAAACATTTGTCACTACTAATGAACTGGCAAACTTCCTATATAGACAATGAAATCTATGTACCCCATCTGACTGTTTATCTATTGATTCTCCATTTTTTTTTACACTGGGTTTTCCAGTTTACCATTGTGCATTCACCATTCATAAATTACATGCAACTTTGAGCTTCTTTTAGTTGCATTTAAGGATGCTATGGTTTGAATGTGTCCTTTGGAGTTCATGTGTTGGAAGCTTAATCCCCAATGTAACAGGGTTGAAAGATGGGGCCTATAAGAGGAGATTAGGTTAGAGGGGCTCTATCCTTATGAATGAATGAAGGAATGCTGAGTTATCATGAGACTGAGTTAGTTAGAGAGAGCAGGCTTATTATAAGAGCTAGTTAGTCCCCCTCTAGCCCTCTTGTTCTCCTGCATGTGCTCTCTTGCCCTTCTTCCGTCCACCACGTGATGATGCAGCAAGAAGGCCCTCAGCAGATCCAGCCCCCTCAACCTTAGACTTCCCAGCCTCCAG
This sequence comes from Leontopithecus rosalia, assembly GCA_028533165.1. Classification (NCBI taxonomy): domain Eukaryota; kingdom Metazoa; phylum Chordata; class Mammalia; order Primates; family Cebidae; genus Leontopithecus; species Leontopithecus rosalia. The sequence goes on along the minus strand of CM052665.1, from coordinate 7,938,679 downwards.
AACTTTAAGACATAACTTTATTTCCTTTAAAAATTGCCCAACCTGTAATCATAGCACTTTGGGAGGCCGAGGCTGGTGGATCACTAGGTTGGGAGTTCAAGACCAGCCTGACCAACATAGGGAAACCCTATCTCTACTAAAAATACAAAACTTAGCTGAGTGTGGTGGTGGGTGTCTCTAATCCCAGCTACTCAGGAAGCTGAGGCAGGAGAATCACTTGAACCTGGAGGCAGAGGTTTCAGTGAGCCAAGATCGTGCCACTGCACTCCAGCCTGGGAGACAGAGCAAAACTCTGTTTTTTAAAAATAAGAATAATGATAATGACCCAGTCAATGACATTTTGCTATAGAATACAAAACAGGAGGAGAAAAACAACAGGTTTTTTTGTTTTGTTTTGTTTTCTATTATTAAAAACATATATTTTAATAATTTATTTTTTTCAAGGCGTGGTGTCTCATGCCTTTAATCCCTGCACTTTGGGGTCTGAGACAGTGGGATCACCTGAGGTTAGGAGTTCAAGACCAGCCTGGCCAATATGGTAGAACCCCATCTCTACTAAAAATACAAAAAAATTAGCTGGGCGTAATGGTGCAGGCTTGTAATCCCAACTACTCAGGAGACTGGGGCAGAGGCAGGAGACTGCTTGAACCTGGGAGGCAAAGGATGCAGTGAGCCGAAATCCTGCCACTCTAGCCTAGGCCACAAGTGCAATTATCCATCTAAAAAAATAGTATTGTAATCTGTGAACTCTATATTTATTGTTTTTGGTTTTATTTTTTAACAAGCAAAGTTTTTAAATTGTCCAATAACTATTACTTTATAAAGAGTTCTGTGTAATATCAGACAAGTGGAAAACAATTCTTAGAAAACCATGTATATTCTGTTTAGAACGCATATATTCTGCTCACTCTCCCCAAATTAATCTTCTGTTTCAATAAAAAAATCCTCTAACATTATGATTTTTATAATCTTATCTATTAATCTTTTCCTTCCATCCCTTTCGCCCTCCCTCCCACTCTGCCTGCCTCCCTCTCTCCCTCCCTCCCTCCCTCCCTCCCTCCCTCCCTCCCTCCCTCCCTTCCTTCCTTCCTTCCTTCCTTCCTTTTTGATGGAGGTTTGCTCTTTCACCCAGGCTCGAGTGCAGTGGCGAGATCTTGGCTCACCGCCTTCAGGTCATTATTTTTCTTTTTATAGGTATCATGAGATGACAGATAGGAAGTCCGAATTGTCAGATGCACTGATGATTATGTATTAGTTTCAAAACAAAACTAAAATCACGGAAGAGTGCATTCTACAAGAAAAACTGGAAGACACACCACTCATCCTGAGCCCTGAAAAAAGCAACTAACAGATTATTTGCAATATCATTTTGATTGTTTGCAATATAGTTTTGGGAGTAGGTGCTGGATTTTCTCTAAAATAGGTTTTTAGACTTATATGAGAGATATGTTTTATAATGACAGTTAAATGAGGTTAAAAACAGGGCAAAGGCCGTACTTTAAAAAATACTCTAAGCTAGATTTTAGAGTTCTTTTGTTTAAAAGCCCTTCTGGAAGATAAATTTATATGCAGTTTAAGCACTTGAAACCATAACTGATTAGTCAGCATCACTTTCTCTAGCTATTCTTCATGAAAGAACATCATGATACTTTGCAATAGAATGTGATTGTACAACTTGATATTACTTGTGTGCACTGATAAAGCAGGAAACGATAATCGTATTCTTATTCTTTTGCATACTATGAATTTAAATTTCAATTAAATCAGATTAGAGATTCTGTTCTATGTCATCCTTATTTAACATTAGTGATGATTAGTTTCTAATTTCTGTTGCTATTGATATCAGCTTTATACCCTTCCATCTGTGATTATAAAGTAGTAATTCACACATTTGCATTATATTTATTTGTATTTTCAATTTAAAAGGTGGAAAACTCTTAAAATTTAACAAAGTGTGAAATGTTTCAGATTAGCAGCCAAGGTGTTGTAAGTATTAAAGCACAATCTGGGTTGTTGATGTCTTATAGCTGCTAAAAGTTTGAAGCGAATTTCAAGTTGTGTTTTACCTTCTCCTTAAAAATAAATGAGTAAATAAATAAAACAATTTCTAGGTATCTCTAGATCCAGCAGTAATATCTAAGGAAACTAATCCTCAAGATATTTGTAAAAGGAGATTTGAGCAAATAAATTTGAATCATGAGTTTCATTGATAATTTTTAAAACCCAATCTTCTGAAAATGTATCATCCCACATTCCTTCATTCTTCTTCATTTTGTTATTTTTCCCTGTATTTTCTTTCAACCTGTTGAATCCCATGCATCCGTTTACTCTAGGACTCTCTTTGTTCCTCTTCCTTACTTTTCCTAGACCCATTTGGTCTCACTCTGACTGCCTAGTTTAGGACCTAACCATTTCTCAAATGTTTGCCTGCCACAGCATCCTATTGGGTCTTTACAAACAGCAATTTCCTCCTGCACAAGGCTCTACACTGACTTGTCTAAAACGTAAATTTAGTCAGTTCCTTTCATGGCTCCCTATTGCTTAATGATAGAGTCAAGTTTGATAACATGTAATAAAATAGGTATTGATTTATTCTGAGTAATTATACTTACTTTGGATTTTCAGAATATAATGGTAAACTTAAATTCTTAAATGTTACTAAAATTATTAAGGTAATATTAATAATCTAAAAATCAAGTGCTAATGTCCTAATGAAATATTTAAAATAATGAATGCCCTTGTATAGAAAAATATAGGTTCAATATAGGTGTCTAATTTATATAGCTTTACACAGCTATATAAATACATAAATGTATGTATTTATATGTTTGTGCGTGTATGTGCATGTATGTGCATGTGTGTGCACATAAATGTGTACATGTACATCTTGCAGAAAATGTATGTTTTACATACACATATGAGAAGAAGTCATGAATCAAATGTCTTGTTCTATACATACCTTAAAAATGCAAGAAATTCTTTTTTTTAAAACTCATCCAATTCACTGTCAATGACTGACATCAGCGTTTAAGGATGGCAAGAAATCAGTCACATGATCTCAATTTACACTAATGATTTCAAATTAAGATCATTTATATCATTTTAAATTAGGAAACTTTGAAATTTATGTGTTTATTGACCCATTGAATCAGTTATTTACTACAATGTTATCAATCTAGAATATAGAAGTAGTCTATCTCATGCTAAATGCAGGAAGGCAACATCTTCAATAGAATGTATCAAATTGTCTAATGTCATTCATGGTTAATATTTCTTTTGTTCTATTTAAGAAAAAAATAGTAATAAGAATCAACCTTTCTGATGCATCTTAGTGTGTGAGAATCTGTGGGTGGTAGTTTAAAAGGTGGTTAGAAAATTATCCCCTAAAGACATTTTAGGTTAAACAACTTTCAGAATAAGATTAGAATTAACCCAGCGGTATTGGAATGAAAGGTGATGTGGGTGGTAAAGGTGGCTCATGGCTAAAAGATAATTAGCATTGCATAAATTACTAATCAAATTTCCTTTTTCAAATATAGCTATGATTTATTCCAGGGAGGGTCTTGGTATAATTGACCTAAATATTGACCTATTTTTGCTATCTTTCCTGGTATCAAATAAAAGTCCTTTGATAAATGGGAATTTGTCAAATGACTTTCCTGATATTATTTCATTAACAAATTCATAATTTTACTGAAATTACAATGCAGACTATTACAAAAGTCTTGCAAAAAACTGTCAAATTTTATATTGCAGTAATTTTTCATTTATATGTTTCACTTGTAATTGAGTTAGTACATGTAAAACAGTTTAGAACAGTTTGTTAAATTCTCAGTGCTTAGAATATGTTAGATATTATTTTTATTATTTTATGTAGATTCATTTCAATATACAAAGATCTTGATTTCTATATACACACATTTAAAAAGGAGAAGTGTATGTGAAATCTGGTATGAATTTGGGGTTTTGTTTTTACTTGTTGGGATATTGGGAATAAATTACCATTATATGAAATGTTCCCGTAGATTAATTTTTAATGATTACCTTACACACTTTGTTTAGAAACATGTCTAATTTTCAAAATGACTTTAGTCACATAAATTTACATTGTGCATACCTTTGTTTTAGTCATAATTCATGTGAACATTTGAATGTTCTTTCAAAACTTTTTCAGTATGCTCTTTCATTCATTAAGCCAATCAACAAACAACAGAAATATTGCAAACTGCACTAAGCCTATGTATAATTATTTATAACCTCTATTTTGGGGAAGAAGCTAATGTCTAAACATTGAGACTTATTGGAATAAAATCAATGATTCTCTCTAGTTATATGTGTTAGACAGGAACACATAAAGATTAGAACAAATTCTTTCTGAAAAAGTCAAGGCTGTTAAGAAAAGAAAAAAGACTTGAGGGTGAAAAGTAACATATGAAGCAAGAGAATAAAAGGACCATTGAGGGACAATGCTATCTAGTCATTTAAAAAGTATGATTTTTCTTTTCTGTATTTGCAGCACAATTACAAACAATCTTTGATTAAACTACCTTTAAGAAGGCATTTAAATTGAACCCTGTAACACTTGAGAGCTGGCCCAATAACTCCTGTAGCTGAACTTCCTCATACATAGAAAACTGGCTGTCACTTGTTTGCCTTCCAGAGATGTGATCATTACATGGGCTATATCTTGACAAAAGTGAAGACAAATAAGGACATTATCAGACACCTTGGGTTCTTAGAGAGCTTTGAATATTTAAGACTTCAATAAAAAGGTGAACTGAACGTTTTAAATGTATAATGTGGTTATGATGAATTTTAAACCATGCTATTTAATTTGAAGTTCTAATAATAGAGTCACGTCAACATTTTGAGAGAAAATAAAACCCAATAATATATAAGGAAACAAGAAAAGTAACAATGAGCCAGAAAGCATAATTAGGCGAATCACACAATGGAATCTAAAAGTTGTTCTAGATGGTGATAACTAATTCATTGATCTGCTTGGTAAACAAGAGATCTTTAGAGATGGTGTATTGCAGCCATTGTATAGGAGCACTGTGTTAGCGCAGGCTGCCGTAAGTAAATATGGTAGACTTATGCCTTCAACAACAGATATTCTCAAGTTTTGTTCAGGGCTCTCTTCCTGGCTTATAACAACTGCCTTCTCACAGTGTTCTTACATTGAAGATGGAGGGAGAACAAACTCCATGGTTTCTTTTTTCATGAGGGCACTAATTCCATCATGAGGGCCCCATCTTCATAATCTCATCTGAACTGAATTTTCTCCCAAAGGTGCAATCTCCAAATACCATCACAATGGGAATTGGGCATAACGTATGAACTTTTGGCAGACATGATTAGACCGTAGAAAGTACCAAAAATAGAGTTATCAGCTATTTATCTTGGAAAGTATTTGTACAAATGCTAGCGAGCTAGTAGAGTGAATGAGATGGGTGAGTAGAATCCCTGCTTCACCACATCTTTGTTGGTGATGGTTGGCAAGTCACTTACCTACCTTTTCTGAGCATTAGTTTCCAATTTGTACAATAAGCGTGGTAATAATACACACCCCAAAAAGATGTTTAGGACTGAAAGAGATAAATTACTTATGTGTTTAGGGCAGTGCCTGGTGCATAGGAAATGTTGAATGTGTGTTGGTGGGTTTTTAAAATTATTATTTACTATATGTTAGGAATAAAGTTGAAATAGATTCCTGAACTTTATGACAACTGGAAGTCTTTGAGTCTTGCATGTCTTTGGCACAGCAGACACAACTATTCCAAGAACTCTAAAAGCCTGAGATGTGTATGGCTTTGTAGATTTGGGTCTCTGTTGAATTAGTGATGTCTTCATTCATTCATGTAGTCAGACAGTTTGTATAAATAATTTTTGTGAACCAGGGTTGGATATTTTCCTAGGTTGCCAAAGGCTAACTTCACCTGATTCACACTGTTGTTTAGAATTGGGGATCTCAAGTTAAGGACTTCTTTTCTGGAAACGACTCTGCTACTAAAGCAATAGTGAGTGGTCACAGGAGGGTGAAAGTTATATCTTCTGCGTATCTCTAATCATTATCACTATAAAAACAATAAAGTCAGTATAAAAAGCTTTGGAAACATACTGGAAATTGAGCAAATAGTTTCATTTTGGAATTATTCTAAATGGCTGAAACTAAAATTTAAAAGTTTCAATAAGATTATAGAAGACATTTTTAAAAAATACATTATCATTAAATGTGGGAGCAAATGAGACAAAAAAATAACCTTAAATAACCTATACAGCAACAACCAAACTTCTTCAATAGGGTACTAGATTTATGTATGTACGGTGTATTAAAGATCAACTGAAGTCAATGTGTTTCAGCAAGTAATATTAACATGAAATTACATTTTTAAAGGAGAACTCTTCAAAAATAAGCAGAATGCTTATCAGAATCAAGATTATGAAAAACTGTGATTCTGAAATACAATTAAATTTGAAGATTCCAACTATAGAAAATTTCCCAATGTGATGAATACTCCTTATATTTTAAATGTATGCATTTATTTAGATTACTTAGCCTGTTCATGAAGACATCCATAGAATTAAAATATTACTTTGTACCCTTTATATATAATGCAGTTTGGCATCTTGTTAAAATTATGCAAAAATATTATTTGTAATTAGTAGAATTGAAGAGCTATTTTTGGTTAGTATAAATTAAGCTTTATGGTCATCTAGCTTTTATATATACATATAAACACATAAAATGTGTATACTTCAGCTGTAATATTTAATGATCTACTTTTAAGGGCCTCACATTTTAAATAAAAACCAAGAAAAATGCAGGTGTCAGGAAAGCAGTCTGTAGAATACTGATAATATTCCACTGGGAACATTCTGTATATTTCAGTCTAGAAGAAATTAATCCTTCTACCTTAATCACTTCTAGTTGGGTTCATTTTTATATTAAGATATAAAGTTCAAATTTAAACACAAATAATATGCAAATAATGTTATGTTACCCATTTATCTACAGTAATGCAAAGAAATTCCAAGACTTAACTACTTGGTTTATTTGTTTATAAATATTTGTTATGGTGTTTGCCATCAAAAGGGGATAATTTTATTTCCCAAGTTTCCAAAAAATGTGACATTTAAGTTGTCTGCACCAACTTACTGTATCTAATGGCAATAGTGTGAAAATGTACTTCCCCCTTTTTGACCCAGATGTTCACATGGCCAAAATTGGCTTGAAAAAGAAAAGAAAAATAGAATGGGATTGGAATGTGCATTGTTCTTTGTAAGGGAAGCACAATATTTTTAATTTTTCATGAATTCGGAGACAGATTGTCTCAGCTTGTAGCATCTGAAAGTTACAACACAGACAGTTCATATATAATTACCTCAAGAATCAGTGGTTTAATTCCATCATTCCTGAAATTTAAACTTTGTGCTACTTCTAACTTCTTGTGACTGAGAAAGATTTTATCAATTGAATTTAATCTTCATCAGAGAATAATCCTTAAGAGAGATTTGTGAAGCCAAAAGTGTAGTGGTCACCCTTTAGTCAAGGTTTCACTTTTCATGGTTTCAGTTAACTGCATTCAACTGCAATCGAAAAATATTAAATGGAATGCTCCAGAAATCAACAATTCATACGTCTTAAATTGCATGCCATTCTGAGCAGTGTAATGAAATCTCATGCAGTCTGTTCCATGCCTCTCAGTTCCTGAATCATCCCTTGGTCCAGAATATCCACACTGTTGTTGCCACCTGCCCATTAGTCACTCAGTAGCTGTCTTGGTTATCAGATCGACTGTGGCAATATTACAGTGTTCACGTTAAAGTAACCCTTATTATACTTAACAGTGGATCCAAAGCGCAAAAGTAGTTATGCTGGCAACTCAGATATGTCAGAGAGAAGCCATAAATTGCTTCCTTTTATGTGAAACGGTGAAAGTTGTTACTTGAAAAGAAAAAACAAAAACTAATATCATATGATGAGATTTATAAGATCTATGGTAAGAATAATTCTGCTATTCATGAAATTGTGAAGGAGTAAAAGGAAATTCATGCTGGTTTTGCTGTTGCATCTCAAACTCTTTGCCATAGGAATGTATGTATAAATAAACATAATATATACGGGTTGGGTACCATCTGCAATTTTAGGCACCCCCTGGAGGTCTTAAAACATACCTTCTGAGGATAAGCAGGGGTTCCTGTAACAATTTTAAGCATTTATCAAAATTTGGTGTGTAGAATGTCTGTGTCCTAAAAGCAGTTAATTTCAAAGATGTTGCCAGACACAAAATAATAGAAATTTGGAGTTGGGAGAAATGGGTTTGGTCCCTTTTGAAAATCTGTGTTAAGTAAGTTGCTTAAGCCAGCTGAGCCTTATGATCTTATAATATGGGGGAAAATAAATGTCTCATTTGTTGCACAGGGCTGTTGTGAAGATCAAATGAGATAATACAGGTGTGACAGCTCTTAGTAAACTTTACCCATATAAACATAAACGTTATCCTTTGCTTAATGGATAAAATACTTCATAATGAGTCCCATCTAAAGTAAAGTTAGTTTCCGCTGTACTTCTTTGGATTTTGTTCTACGATTCAGTGTGTGATTGTGTTTACTGGGGAGCCATCACTAATTAAAGTGTGGTTGATATTCATGCTGTTCACATTTGTTGGTTTTTTTTTTACCCATCATGCACTGATAGTAATTCATGAACATTTAAAATGTACCGCTACAGTCTGCTACAGCATGGCCTGTCTTGCATTCCCCTAGCTCTTGCTGGGCTTTCACAATGGAGCCCGCTGAGACAAAACAGTTTCACAGTCTTCTTAGAGTGAATTACTTTCCATTTATCCAGGATAAATCAAATTCGAAGCAATTCATAGTAAAAGCCTTGTTAAAAAGGAACAAAAACAAAAACAGAAAAACAATAGAATAAAGCACACAGATTTCCTTTGCAAACTCTAAGGTACCTATTTATCTTAATGAAAATGTGAATGAAACAAGGAAAAATAAAATGATAATTGCAAGTGCAATACTTCATAACAAAATGGCTATTTCTCATTTAGATTTCTTCAGAAAAGTTGACTTGTAAAATAAACACAGTTACAAATATTTCTATTTTTGCAGTAGCAGAGAGTAAAATTTATTATTGGAATCACAAATATCAATTAAAATACAAACACATGTTTATTTTAAAGTCACATATATTAATAAATCTCCTAGTTTGGTGCAAAAGTAACTGAGGTTTTTGCCATGACTTTTAATGAAAAGAGCTATATTGCTTGATTTGGTGATACTATTTCAATAAGTAGCATCTTGAAAACCCAATGTTAAGTATCATCTCTGAATAATTTTATTACAAAAGAGAAAAGCTGTCCATGACATTGCAGCAACTGAATCCCCTGAAATCATCCCCACATTCTGGTGAATAGACCTAATGTGTTTCTTCTTGGTAAGGACTAAGTTTCAGCCTACAATCATGAGACTGGTCCAGTGAATGCCATATTTGCCACATGGAGATTCCAGTGCATGGAAGGCCAAATAAAGAAGAAATAGTAAATATGATTCATTTTGATGAAACTCTTTGGTGTCATGTGTTTGCAGTTTTTTTCTCATTTCTACCGGTCTTACTGAGATTTAGCTTTCTAATTTGCGAAATAGGTATAATACACATACTTCATCAGGAATCCGTAAAGACTGAAAATATTTGTAGATGAGATAGTGCCTGGAAGGAATTGAATGGTCAGTGGAAGTTATCAGGCTATTATCTCTGGGAGAAGATATGAAGTTAGACATGAGCAAGGCCCAGGACATAAAAAATACAGCGACCCAAGTCACACATTATTTATTGATCATGAAAGATTGAGCATACAAGAAAAATCTTATTTGCTCCAGCAATAGCAGGGTATACTCACAAGTCATGTGTTTTTCTATGAATTAAAGAATCCAGAGAGGTAGGACCTCATCCTTATTCTAAATGCGTCTTGGGTAAAGAATTCACATCTCTCAGGGGGAAAATTGTTTTGACATGGATTGTCACTGAATACATACTAAAGTAAGGTGCCAATGCCAGAATTCCTAGTGAGTAACACTAAGTAGTCAAGCTCTATGATCCTTGGGTATTCATAGAATTTGTCTTGCCCTTGCATTAACCATGTACCTAATGGCTGTCCCTATTCCATGAGCTTATTTGACAATTCTGAAATGCCTCTTCCATAATAGCAACAAGAAACACTGGGCCCATAAAATTATATAAATGGATCTCAGTTCAATGACATTTTATTTATTTATTTATTCTGGACAGGATCTTCCTCTGTCACCCAGGCTGGAGTGCAGTGGTGGAATCTTGGCTCACTGCAGTCTTAAATCCCTGTACTCAAGCTATCCTCCCACCTCAGCATCCTGAGTAGCTTTGACTATAGGCACATGTCACCATGCCCAGCTAGGTTTTGGGTGTTATTTTTTTTTTGTATTTTTTTGTAGAAACGGGGTTTAGCCATTCGTTGCCCAAGCTGGTCTTTAACTCCTGGGCTCAAGTAATTCACTTGCTTCAAGCCTTCCAAAGTACTGGAATTATAGGCATTAGCCACCATGCCTGCCTAGCAAAATCTTAAGAAGGGGTAATTTATACAACCCGATCCTGACAGTTCAGAAATAAATTGTCACAGAAAATGATGAATCTATTACCTGTCATAATTGCCATCAAATTTTATTTAAAAAACGCATATCCAGGTAACAAAATGATACAAGCATTGTTAAAAATCTGACTACCATTAATGGCGCATAGACAAATTTCATTCTAAAATTCTGATGTTTTAATTTTAGTAGAGCTGTACAGTGACATGTGTGGTTAAGAATGCAGAGATAATGTCTAAAAAGCATTCCTGCTAGTTGATTGGAGGGGAAATGCTCACCCCACGTTGACAGTTAAGTTTATGATACCAGTGTTGCAAAAGAGAGGAGAGCACACAAGCCGCAGTAAGAGCCAGCAGATCCGCATTAACATTTTATACGTTGAATTTAATAATGTATTCTTCATGCTAAATAACTTTCTGAAACTTATTTCATCTGATTTGAGATGTGATTTGAGAACTGCCAATATGTTAGGCAATCTGCTGCAAAATT
>CM052665.1:7841193-7927055 GCA_028533165.1 Leontopithecus rosalia | reverse complement strand
TGGAGTGCAATGGCCCGATCTCGGCTCACCGCAACCTCCGCCTCCTGGGTTCAGGCAATTCTCCCGCCTCAGCCTCCCGAGTAGCTGGGATTACAGGCACGCGCCACCAGGCCCAGCTAATTTTTTGTATCTTTAGTAGAGACGGGGTTTCACTATGTTGACCAGGATGGTCTCGATCTGTTGACCTCGTGATCCACCCACCTCGGCCTCCCAAAGTGCTGCGATTACAGGCTTGAGCCACCGCGCCCGGCCTCACCGGCAAAATTATATTCGTTTAGGTATGCGTTCCCCAAATGGCTATTCTTATTAAAATATAAGCACGACAGGGAGGGTCAAAGGCTACGCATTATATCAGATTCATACAACTTAGTAAGAATAGGTTCATCAGAGCCAGTCCTTAGAAAAGCTATTGATAAAAGGAGTGGTGAGGGAATATTCTAAAGAGAGAGGCATGTTTGTGTGTGGACAGGAGGCTGGGGGTGTCATACTGTGATGAATATTTCATTTTACCACTTCACCCTTTTGTTTGGCTGCCCAGATGTGAGAGTTACAATCGTGTCTGACTGCTCCCATGTGTTTTTAGTTCTACCATCATACTTGAGTTTCTGACTCTAAAACCTCAATTACTTAGGCACAATGATATTGAGTTGATTCAATTCATTCCAGAAATAACTTGTGATACAATAAAAAAGTCAACGAGTAAAAATAAGCTCCAGTACTGACTAGCTGCAGGCACTTAACCCTAACCAGCCCATGATCATCCTCTGGTACCTGACTCCCAATCTCAGAATTGTTTCACCATAGGCACCAGCTTCCATGCTTCATTAGTATCCTCTACGTTGGTCTAACGCAGTCATACACTTGGCTGAACGTAGCATATAAATACAATAGTATCTGGAAGTACACATAGGGAACCCAGAGACAAGAACAAAGAAATAATTATAGTATTGATATTTACATGCAATTTTCTCTCTGCTTCTGTTAAGAAGAAATTTGTAAATTATTTTGAAATTGTACTATTTTATAATAAAATTACATACAATTATAATCATTGGCAATTTCCTGACCAAATTACACAAAATTTGGTGGACCTTAGTTTGAGAATTTATAAAAAGAACAGTGAACATTAAGAAGAAATGAGAACAAATTTACTGAAACTATGTTACAAGAGGAGTAAGTAAAATATAGAAATAAAAATAGGCTTATTAGATTTAAGGGAAAATGCCACTTGATTAGCCAGGGAAAGGAATAAGAAATAGCAGTATTTCTATGACTATGTATAATATCTTTAAAAAACCCTTTTGTGAAAGGTATGTTTGAGAACAGGTTCACAGAGTGTGTATTTATTCACATGATAATAAATATGAAATGAAGCCGTTAGTTTGCTGGTCATGGATAGTTCACATGTAGAGATGTTTTTATCTGTACAGTTCACAAGATCCAATTTAAAACACTTTTTAGAACAAATAGAGCCAAGCAGAAGAATAGAAAATCATCTAGGGAAATATATTTTGCTGGTAAAATTTATACAGAATTGGCCTCTGACTTATGACAAAGACCATGCTAAGGGACAGAAAATAGTTTGTCATAAATAGCAACCAAGAAGTGACATTTGGGGCAACAGTGTGGAAGCTGTAGGAAGGCAAGTGCTTTATGACCACAATGAACTCATTATCTAAATAATTCACACTTACAGATTGAAAGCAAAAGAATCACGAGGACAGTTAAATGGACTAGAAAAATACATGTGGCATGTTCGAGTGAATTAAAAGAAGACTTGAAAGCGAGACTCTTGTAAAGAGAGCATAATTTTATTTACTGGGTACTGTGACAATAAGACAATTAATTATACAAATTCCATTTAACAAGAATGAGTGTTTTTGAACTCTTATAGAATGAAAAATAAACATTTGGGGACAAGAATTAAAGGAAAGGCTTTGAAATAGAATGGGTGAAAAGGGTCTGGAACTTCAGTGATAAGGAAATATTTCCTAAGCACAAAAGGGATAAACTATGAAATAGAAATTAGTCCACTGACAAAACCTCGAGGAAAGCCAACGTAACTGATCTTCAGCAAAAATAAAGTTCATGAAAATATTTTCACGCTATAAACAAAAATGCAGGATGCGATGTTCCTAGGTTATACTATACTTTGTATTTTAAAAAATGAATATGGAATTAAATTATTTGGGAACTCAAATTTTTTTGCCTGTTTTGTTGTTTTTGGTTAATTGGTTGATTGATATTTTGTAGTGCGTAAGCTAGGATAACTCCGGCTTGCAGTATCTTTTGCGTGGAAAACAAGAGTTTGGTCAGAAGTGCTATCACTGGTCTTGTCTAGTAGTGTTTCAGTATATGTGACTTTCCTGAAAAATCAACAGTTTTCTGTAAGACCCTTGACACTGCTTTCCTGTTTTAGCCCTTTTGAGCCTGTTATTCATCTGAGCAGTTAGATGTTTTGTCTTGCTTTAATTTCAATGAAAAGGAATCTTTACTGATGCTAAAATTCTGTGCACTCCAGAAATCTGTGAAAATTAAAAAGAATTGAAGATGATCCATTTTCTTAGAGGATGTACTTTTGGAAGTCTGGACAAGTAGGAGTATATTTAAAATGCAAATATTATACTTGAGATGCTAAAATAATTTACATTCTGAGGCTTCAGTTTAAATATAATTGCATTACATTAAAACACAGTTGGGTTTATGGTACGATATAAATTTGGTTTATTTTTTACAGATTTATGGTGACTAGGATTTTGTTTTTATCTTGTAGTATATACGGAAATTTCACCACCATCTCTTATAATTTGTGAAGCTTTAGCAGCAACATTTGTAAACACAAGGGGATGTTTTCACTTTTTAGTTGAGGAAGAGCAGATGGTTGGGATTAAGGGAATCACTCCTTCGTGTTTAATAATGCAGCAGGGAAGGCGATGGCAAGCTAACTTTTCACCAAGAGAGAATAATTTTTCAGAGCATCAGCTGGATCTTTGCTAGCTAGAATAGAGCCCCTTCAGATGTGTACCATCTGCATGGGAGTGAGTCATAGCAAAAGAACTAATAATACTTGTAAAATACACTTTGCTCCCAAGGACTTCCATATAGAGAAATAATCTCTGTATTTGATGGAAGGGACTGATGAGCAGAAATTTGCACGTAAGTAGCAAACTGTGGAATATAAAGTTAGTAAAACAGTAGAACAGGCATAGGCCAGGCAATGAACCACAAAAGAAACCAAATTTTTAAAAATCAGGTAACCTTTTGGATTTATTATAACATATAGAAAGACTTAATAGAAAATAATGATAATAATAATAAATTTAAATACAATGTAAATAATTGATTTACAGCCATCCAGCAAATGTTTGCAAATCATAAATTTATAATGTGGTTTAAAAATGATGAGTTAATAGTAGATTTAGTATAACAGGATAGAAAACAGAATATTGATAACATATATTATTATCTAATGCAAACACAAGATGAGAAGAGAATCATAGAGAAACAACAGGTTTCTAATGATCAGAGTTCCCCTGTAATTGACCATTATTGCAAAGAATTTGATAGACTGAAGATTAAGCGATTCTCTCAACATGTAATCTTTCACATCCACTACTAAGAAAATGCAACACAGTTGACCCATTTAATGGTCATTTCAGTCCAGTTCGTTAACACCAGATTCTACAGGAGCTGCTTTCAACACATCCATGATGTGAATAGAAGGAAAAAATTACTGTAACCACAGTCTTAGTAACTAAACAGAATGTTGGCCCACAGGAATCATAGGTTGGAGGTTGAAATTTAACTGTTTTTCATGGTTTTGTATCAGCAGTGTTTTTGTATCTAGACCTTCATGGAAACAAGGAAAGTGTATATATTGGAGAGTATGATAATCTCATGCTCATGAACGTAGGTAAGAATACAATTTGAAACTGCCTCAATGATCAATTTTTGACTACTGGATTTTAAAGGGACTCAATAGAATGTGTATTGTGTCTGCCTAAGTGCTTTCCCAGTGACCAGTGTCATGGCTCCTGCATTTCAGTTGCTATTTTTCCCTATTTTATTTGAGCATGACTTTTATATATTTCCATTTATTTTCTACATTAATACACATCCTAATCTTAGATATTTTTCTTTTAGTAAGACTTTATTTCTTTGAAAGTTTAGGCAATAACATTAAAAGAAAAATAAAATCAAGATTTTTCTTTTTGAGTACCAACTCAGTCAATTAAAATTCCAGAGCCTCAGCTTTTTCCTCTATAAAATGAACAGAGTGGATCAGATGATTATTACAAAGCCACCATTGCACAATATATAATATCTGTGTTCTTGGCCTTTGTGAGAGATTCCTATAGAATCATAGACCATTTATTTCCAACCTAAGTGTGGACTGAAAAATCGTTGCTAGTGATCTGCAAATAATAAGAGGCATTATCTACATGCAGAGTAAACATAAACACAGAGAGAAGACACTGGATGCTGCTGTGGTTAATACAATAAAAAAATACTTTCTAAAATATCTGATATAAAATTAAACAAATTTGAGCACTTGTCAAGTTTTTCATATCCCAACAGGGACTTCATACTTTAGAAGGCTCTGATTCTCTACGTTATAGGGTACTAAGCAGAAGGAAATTGGATGAGAAAATTTATGTTATCTATTAACTGGGTCAAGGACTCTTTTCAAATACTTGAAATAATTCTCATTGTCACCCCTTTCCTCCTATGAACAGATGGAGGCACAACTGCAGAAACACAATCGAGATTTATTTCTGTTAATCATTAGACAAATTAATACAGGTTAATTGATGATTAACATTGGAGTTTTATCAGCTGAATATAGTGAGTGAAAAAAGGTAAAGAAGATTGTAGTTAAATATCCCAAGGATGCATTTCATATCCTGGCTACTGCTGGTTATCTATTTCTTGATGTAAATTCTTACACGTGGTAATTGTAATATTAGATTTCTCAGCCTTATTCTTTAAAATTATGATCCTCAAAACATTTGCATTGTTAACCTGAGAACAGTTCAAAGATATTTGAAAATATTTAACACAACACATGGGCAGATTCTTAAAGATACTCCATTTGCCTGATTCAAAGCCTAAGGCATCTCATGAAGTTAGAATATAATAACTTTTATCTTGAATGAAATTGGGGTTAATAAAATATTAAATTCACAAGTCTTAATTAACTAAAATAATTTTATTTATTTACTTAAAATATTAAAATAGATGTAACAGTGAATTCAAAAGCCATGGAAAATATACTTATGTTTTTCAAGTTTTGGTGTGGAAAAAGCAGGGTATAATTGTTCTGTTGTCCCCAAAGTGGCTGGCAGAGATGTGAGTGACTATAAGGAAAACACTTTACAGGGTTAGAGAGAAAGCAATAGAACCAACTGTGTGTTTGTGTTTGTGTCTGTGTGTGTGTGTGTGTGTTATAGAAGTAAAAAAGAGAGTAAATTTGTATTTAAGCATTCATTTACATTAGACAAGAATATAAGAAATAAATATGTGACAGAAGTGCAAACAAACTGAGAGCATTTGACACAGTTATCATTCTGTTTTTAGTTATTAGCGAGGTTTTTGTTTTCATAAATATACTGTATTTAAAAACGCTTTGTTCATAAAATGCCATGACGAAGACCCTAGCCTCTGAATTCTGTGGTATTTGAAATATTATAACCCGGGGCTATGGGTTCATACATTAGCTATGCTTAAAGTGTGCTTGTTACTACTTGGCACCGTCAGTTTTAATGCAGCTTTTGTTGGCTTTAAACACTGAAACAAATAGAAAACAATCAGGCTCTAGTGGCTTGGAAACCTAGACGGCAGCCCAGCTTTCACTTATTAGGACTCTAGGAAAATAAATTCAAAAGGGGAAAATTTTCAAATCTGCTTTCAAGTTACATTTAGCAAGTACTTCTCCCAAGGATCTCCAAGCCCTTTTTACATGCATTTATTCTTCTAGTTGATAATACAAATTGAAGTAGGAACTAATGCATTTCGGGACTGAAGTGTCTATTCAAATCATTCTTAGGGCTGAATAGAGCACCAGTAGTTACAGATGAAATCATAGGGCTTCATCTATTAGAGTAGCAGCAGCAGCTGGGTATGGAGGTGCCTAACGTTCACCTTTAGAAATCTTTGTATTTGTCCACTGAAAATTATTCTATGCATTCTAATATGGTCCAATTTAAGGACATGGTTAGACTGGCAAAATATGCAAACAATTCATAGAACGATATTTGAATGCTGTATTATTTCTAATGTTCTGTCAATATTTCAAGTATCTTTATCTTATCATTTTGTACATGGCATTTGGAAGAGTAGCTCCTGAAGACATTAGTCATGCTTTGTAATATAACTGCAAAGGCTAAGCTAATATATGTAGTACTACTAAGAATTCTTATAAGGTGGATGCAAGGTATAAGAATTGTCCTATTTTAAGCCTTTTATATCCTAGTTTATAATTGTCCAGTATAATAGAAAACTCATAATGAGAATAAAAGACAATAAATTGTGATAGAATTTCTGAATCTCCTCTGTCACAAGGAGGGACCATGCAGTCTAAGTTGAAATAAAAGGTAATATTTAAGTACAATATGTTAATTCTTTTTTAAATAAAATCATTAAACAAGGGTATATTAACAAAATTTTAAAGTGTTAGATTTTTTTTTCTTTTGGTCCAGGAAGCTTTGATAGATAAAAATAATTTCATCTCTGTGAAACTATTGCATGAAATATTGAAGTAAATATCAAATAATAAAACTAATTTTATGTTGCGCATTTTGTATTTCCAACAATTGCCTTTGTTTCTAAAATTCACCATACAAATACCTTCTGTATTTTTTCTTCACCCTAAAGTAAATTTTTCTATTTAAATTAATTAATACATGATTTATCATGGCATTATTATTTTCTATTTTTGCTTTCAGCATATTTATTTATCTGAAAAATATGTATTAATAAATTTTGGTCCATACAGGTATCTATTATTTTGTCTTCCTGTTGGTTTACTTAACATATTTTATTTTATTACTTTATTTTGCTTTTTGACTGTCAAGGTCCAATTAAGGGTAACCCATCTGAGGTCTCTTATGAATCAGCCTACCTACCTTGACCTTAGTTTATCTCTAAGGGAACAAATGACTAATATACAAAATCAGGCATAAAATAACTGTAGTTAAATTTAGACAGTAAATAAAAAAGTTATAGTTTTATATAAGTGACTTAATAGTGAATACTTTTAAATATACATATTTGTAAGAAAAATGTAATAATTACAAAAAACAAGGCATATGCTATTTAAAAAGTTAACAGCTTTATTGGTATAAAAAAGTAATTTATGTTTTTTAAAATTGCACATACTTAGTATGTGCAAATTGATGAGTTTGAACATAAGCATTCACTCATGAAACTATCACCACAAGCTATTAAACATACATATCACCTCCAAAAGTTTCTTAAAGCTCTTCCTCATTTTTTGTGGTAAGGCAACTTAACATAAGATCCACTCTTACAAAATTTTAAGTGCACAGTACAGCCTAGTTAACAAGGCAGATTACAGAAAATTTCCATTATCTCAGAAAATTGTACCGGACAGTGCTGATCTAGAAACATTTGATTATTTCACAGTAGAATTATCTCTCTGTCACCCATGGTGGAGTGCAGTGGCACAATCTTGGTTCAATTCAACCTCTGCTTCCCGGGTTCAAGCAATCCCCCAACTTTAGCCTCCCAACTAACTGGGACTATCAGCAGAAGCCACATCTGATTAATTTTTGCATTTTTAGTAGAGAAAGGGTTTCACCTTGTTGGCCAGGCTTGTTGCAAACTCCTGACCTCAAGTGATTTGCCTACCTCGGCCTACCAAAATTCTGGGATTACAGGTATAAGCCACCGCTTCCGGCCTTGAATATATTCTGGACATATAAATAGAAATAGACCAGAACTTCTGAAAGTTTTCTTGGTATATTAACTAAGGCCTTCTATTGCTAAGGATTTCAGTAGTGTATGAGATAATGCAATGTTTTATGGAGAGGAGAGAAAAGAAGAAAAAATATTATACATTTAGTGAAAGTGCACAAAATTGTCAAGAGATTAAAACTTGCTGTATACAATAATTAACTAAACACAAGAAGCTTATAAAACTCTTAAATCTATATGGTACCTGGAAGGTTGGATACAATCTTAATTTCATCTAAGTCTTCTTAGAACTCAGTAATGCTATGCAATAATGCAAAATAACTGTGCCTTGATGTGCTTTCTAGATAGATACTTATCTTAAATGTTATTTATGAACAAGAATTTGAATGTAATGTGCTTATTTATCTCTTCCAAAATCAAATTTTTGTTTTGTATTTTGCCTGTTTGTTTCATTTATGTACCACTGATATTTTACTTTGCAACTCTCCAGAGATTGTGTAATAGTGGGAAAACAAATTACCAAAGCAATTAAAATGTTTTGATACCTAAAGAAGCTAGAAATCTTTGCTTTTAAAATTAATTATTAGTTTTAACTCCTGAAATGTAGACAATACTAAAGGTAATCAAGATGTTAGAATATACTCTTTTGAATCAGAAGACATTTTTGTCCAAAGTATATCTTAAAATCTGAAGATATTGGAAAGTCTTATTAAACTTCAATAAAAATAAAACTTTTAAAAGCAACAAAGTTGATTAGACAGTTTTCCCCTCTTTGATGAAAAAGATACAAACCTAATCAATATCTACTAAACTTAAATAGCAGTACTTTTCATAATGTGTTTAATATTGCTTAAAACCATCTTCTAGTTATGGGTTTTGGAAAATGTGCTTAAATGCTGACAAACTCTAAACATTTATTTTAAAATTCATGTAATAGGGCTTTTTTAATGAATGAAAACTACAGATTCTTTTTTGGTAACATCGCTTTAGTAATTTTATATATAACTTTAGATTACATCCTCAATCTAGCCATGTTTGTCTTCTTTGGTGCCATGGGAGATCATTTCGGGAGACTTCTGACTGACACTGTGGTAAATATTTGTAATTCTTTCTCCCACTCCAGACATTGTGCTAAACAAAAAATAAAATAAAAATAAAGCACTAGATCATCATTTTGAAAAAGCATTTACAAAGAAGCATCTAAACTTGACTTCAAAATTTAGGTTGGGCTTTAATCTTGCTTTAGAAACTTTCATACACCTCCCCTTCAAGCCAAACACTGGAGACCTAGAAACTGGAAGCAGCCCTAAAATGTACCTAAAAATAAGCACTCTTTTTTTGGTTCTTCCAGGATAATAAAATCTCTGGAATTTCTAGAATTAATAATATTCAGAATTTTTTAGATATCATTTATTTCTATATTTTGTATAAATTAATAGCTTCATCAACTTATTTCATTGTAAAATCGATTCCAATATTCTACATAAGGAGAAATATTTTATTGGTTTTAACAATAATTTACTTTGAAAAAAGAGCAGGAAAATATAGAGAAAAGGCCACTACTCGTGAAATAAGAAGACTTAAAAGCTAGTACTCAATATTGTGTCTATTTAATTGGTCATTTTTCAAAAAGTATTTACTGACATCCACTCTGTGTCAAAATCTCTGCTCTAGGTGCTAATGATATAGCAGAAAAAAAATTAAAATTCCAGTATTCAATTAATTTACATTCTAGTAATTATTGTGGAAATTAATTTCCATTATCTATCTATATTTAGCTACATAGTATATACATTACATATATATATATATATATATATGTAATTAAGTATATATAGAGAGAGATTTATTATACACACATAGACATATGTATCCTTTAATCAAAAGGCGTTATCATATATATTGAAGACCTCTATAGTATGAAAGGAAATGGCCATTTTATTTGTTACCTTTTACTAATCAAATCAATCCTAACCCTTAATAGTTATATTGAACTTTCTATTTCAAGTACCTAGTTACACAAAGAGGTTTCGTCTCTAGATTTGCTGTTGTGTAACCCATAACATTGACCTTTCTTTATTGTTATATTGCATTTAAGGAAGATACTTGATTTCTTATCCAACCAAAGTTTATTTTTTTCAATGTAACCTATTCATTTTCTTTTACCCTTTGACTGATACCTTTTAGAACTAACTAACATAAAAGTTACATTTGTTACAGAGCAAGTGTTAGCAATTACTCAGCCTAGAGGCCACTATTACGACTTGGCTGTCTTTTAAGGGCTAAACTATAACATTACGTAATGGTTGGAATTACAGTCATTTTTACCTGGGATGGACCTTATTGATCATCTGGTACTATCCTATCATTTCACAGAGTGTTTAGCCATCGAACACAAGGTCACACAGCTGGGAGCAGAGTTCAAACTCTGTTCATGTTCAGAGTCCAAATATGTGGCTGCATTCTTCCTGTCCATAAAATCCTCATCTATATGCATTAATACTGTCTCTTCTTACTTCTTTTTTCCTGTCCCTAATGTTAAAAATAAAAGTGTACTGCTTTGGCATAGCTCGTGATGCATTCTTACCATGTGAACACCCACAGTTATTTTCTGTCAAAATTATATCCCCTAAAAATCACATGCTTTAAAAAAATTAAACATTGAAATAGATATATCCAATTTATAAAAATTTCAATTGATTTTCAATGTTCACGAGTCTAGTAAAATTAAATGTTCTAAAGAACAGCAAAAATAGCCACAAACATTTTTAAATATTTTAGAAAATTTATATTGACACTCTCAGATATCACTATTTGAGTCTAAGGCACAGAAATAATTAGCTGAATTTAAAAATTTATTTTTAACTTGCCTAGAAATCATGTATATAGTTAATTTAATATTAAACCTTAAAACATTTTAGGACAACTTTGGAAAATTTTTAAAAGTTTGTCTATTTCTTTAGATAGAATGAAATAAAATGTTTTATTCAAAATTATAGCACAAATATCTTAAAGGTAAAAAATATTTAAGTTTTGGTGCAATTCCATGAGAATTTAAAAATAATCAAAATATTGTTTATTTGATATATTAATACTATTCCAAATTTAAACTGGAAATTATTGGTTAGTATCTTGCTGATCTACATCTTTTGCCATTCTAAGGATTTTTAAAATATGTTTGAATGCCTCCATGTACCCTACCTCTCAACAATAATTACGGAATTCTAGACACAGAAGGAACTTTGACAGTCATAGATTAACAGGCTTTTTCAGATGAACTAGCTGAGGCCCGAAGAGAATCAGTGAAGTACCTTTACTTTGTAAAGTCCTTTAGGTTAGGAAGCATGTCTGTCTCGTTTGTCGAAGCTTTGCATGCCTGCAATAGATTAAGTGCTTATTAAATATTTGTAACATGCCATAATGAATTAGTAAATTAATTACATCTAATGCTAAGATGTGTAAAACTAATGACGGTACTTCATCTGCTTCCAGATACTTGATAAAAAGAAGGTTTATGTTTTTTAAGTTTGAGGTTCTTATAATTTTCAACATGAGGTATGCAATCTGAAGTTGATCAGAAATAAGGATGCTTAAACAAGGAAGTTTTCTAAACTCTTTGTGATTCAAGGATACTTTTAAGGTTTTTCTTTTGCTGAAATACTGTTCACTCTCAGAATACAGCACATGACCAGATACAAACATAATACAAAGATGGCTTTTGAATCAGTATGAATTGTTTTAAAATTTTCTGTACATCAGCATCATGATGTACTTACTCTATTAATACAGAATATTTGATGTTGACTCTATGGAAATGTAAATGTTAATCTTGTCAAGCTAATGCAATTTACTTCTAAAAAATAATGGAGTAGTTAGACGGAGGAAGAACAGCAATGATAATACATTTTATTCTACAGATATGATCTGATAATACAATGACAATACAATAAGTTCTACAGATGTGATCTTGAAATTTGAGAACACAGGAGATGTAAAGATAAAAACATAGGTTAATACCCTAGAAATTTTTTTTCTCATCTCGTTTGACCTTTTGACCTTTGTTTCTCTTTTCTTTCTTTCTTTTTTTTTGAAAGAAAGAAAGAAAAAAAGGAGTGAAGGAGAGGAAGAAAGAGGAAGAAAAAGAGAGAGAGAGAATGGGAATGTAGCTTTATTCTAAAAATGGGTATTAATAATGGCCGATCAATATTTTGTGTATTTAAGGTGGAGAATGTATATTAGATACCTAGAAATCATTGCCTCCATATGTGTTCTATATATTAATTACATTTTTCCACCTAACACAAAAGATAAGTAGATTTATCTTTTGTGTTAGGTGGAAAAAGTAATTAATATACTGTGCAGGTATGTGTGTCTGTGTGTGTGTGTATACATGTATGCATGTCATTTGCTCCCAAGTGGAATACATGAGAAATGAGACTGTGTGATGATATTTGATATGGCAAATATTTGAAACTACTATTTTTGAAATACGACCATACATGCTATATTAATTGTATATCAATTTGTTTTCTCTTTTACTGTGGGAAATGTTTATCAGATGGGCATTTATATTAAATTCCTTGAAAGTAACCCATTATTTTATAATGACAACACATTAACTCAATGAACTACAGTTTTTCAAACTTTCTGAATTTGTAACATCATAGTATGTGAAAAATCTTTAATCCATATGGTGTTTTGGTTTTGTCATTTAAGCACTTCCCATTTTAGACCTACTTGAAGATCCTATTTAAAATCATATTTGTATAGAACAAAATCTTTACTCAGCTTTCTGTTTTTTTAGGCTAATTTATGCTGCTTAAAAAAATGCTTTATAACCAGGTTAATGAGTATTTGAATCTGTTTGTTTCTTTATTGATTTTTTTTACTAAACCGTGTTCCTATGCTAATTATCTACTTCTCTTTTGGAATTATTTCTTTTTGTTCATTTATTATGCATTTGCAAGAGTGATTTTCATGAGCTTGCTGTTTTTTATATTTCTTTGTATTCTCTTCTTGTGTCAATTTTTTTTCATTTCTGTTTCCTTTAGTTGTTATCCTCACATCTTCTATTTATGTATTTAAATTTATTTAAACAGAAGTGTGACTTAAAATTGATGCAAAGTCAGCTGAAATCTTAGAGCATCCAGAAGAATTTCAAAGCAAATCAAATTAAAACTGTCAGCAGGAAACAACTTCAAATATTTTTCTGTTTAATGGCTTCTATTATAATTTAAACTTTCACTTCTAATTAGAAACAATTATGATTAAAGGCATTCAATTTTTATTTTTTCTTCAAATGTAGGAATGTAGGTCTGTTGATGTTACAAAGGTAAGTTTGTTTAAGGGTGTACTGTTGAAGCTATAAATGAAATGAGATTATTTAAAACCCTTTTAATTTAGGTTCTGATGCTCCTGTCGTTAGAATGTGTTTGAGAACTTAATTATCTTCATGACTACTATAAGTAGTAGTCGTGAAGTTATTGGACAAGTTACCCTAGGAAATATAAGAACATATTTTAGGACCAAGCAAACTTAATTTTGAATGAAGCACCTGAACAGTGATCGAGAGAAAAATGAAAAAAGATTGTGACTCTTCACCTATTCTTGCAAAATGAGACTTAATCTGTAGATTTCAAATCCAACAACAGATCTAACAAGTTGAAGCATTGTCTTTTTCTAGATGTGTTATTTTCTGTAAGATTTTAGTTTATTTGTTCATTGAAGACCAAAAAATACTGGGTTATCTCTTAGCTTGGTTGCTGGGCATGTGATTTTCAAATAGGATATATATATTAGAATGCTCTAATCTGTATTTGATTTTTATAGACCCAATTAATCTAAGTTCAAAGTATAATTCTTCAAAATACTTTGGTGAAAGTGTCAGCAGCACTAATATCAAGATGAGCATAGGCACTTTTAGGTGTGACACTTTGCAATTAATTCTGGCAAAGGTGTTTGGTCACGTTATCTCTTCAGTACAGTCTGCGTTTGACCTCTGTTTGTGCTCCCTCTTAACGTTTCAAAAGTCATTATTTTCAAGAAACCGTTTTCGTTTGAACGCCTTGGTTTCCAGTGTCACTTTTGCAGTGCTTGTTCATTTTTATTTTTGCCGTTTTGGTGGGCTTTTCTATGTTTGTACTGACTTACAAAGAGTTAAGAAAACCCCCTCTGTTCACCAGGTTATATAGTGTCTTTAATATCCTTAATCATGTTGCTTTAAATGTGGTGTTCATGTCCCTTTTTCTACTAACTTATAAATTTCTTAATGTCAAGAACAACATTGTGTTTATGTTTGTCTTCTTAGCACCTAGCTCAATGTCCAGCATATAACAGATCTGAAATGTACATTTAAACCTGATTACATGGAGTAGAAGAGTCTCCTACTTTGAACCACACTGAGGCTCTCTTCCCAGGCTGCGTTATTTTCTAACATGCCAATGACAATTCTTTTTTTGAAGGGGAGAATAAGAGATACAATTGGTACTTTGTGTTTTGGGGTACTTGTTTAACCACTTAACTTTGCAAACAAGGTGTTTTTTTGTTTTCATTTTTGATTTTTGAGACGGAGTCTCACTCTGTCACCTAGGCTGGAGTTCAGTGGTACTCACTGCAACTTCTGCCTCCCGGGTTCAAATGATTCTCCTGCCTCAGTGTCTCAGCCTCCCAAGTAGCTGGGACTCCAGGTGCCCACCATCGTGCCTGGATAATTTTTTGTATTTTAGTAGAGATGGATTTTCAGTGCGTTGCCCAGGCTGGTCTCGAACTCCTAAGCTCAGGCAATCCGTCTGCCTGAGTCTCCTGAAGTTCTAGGATTACAGGCATGAGCCACCATGCCAGGCTGCAAATAAGGTGTTTTAGGTAAATTCTGTTTTTAATTTTTATTTTTTCTCAACAAGTTGTTAGTCTATACATTTCCCCCCCCTCAATTTCAAGAAGAAACTTATGTGTCAGCTCACAGGACTCCATCAGCCTTCTTGGAAAATTCCCTCAGGAACTTGCTTGCTGTTTAAACTAAACACTATTTTTTGTTGTTTTTTTTTTCCAGGAGAAACAAAGGGGCTGTTCACTGCTGATAGTCACTAACCTGTTTTCACTGGCTCAGCACCTGTCTCCCTGGCAGATCAATTTTAGTTTTATTAGTACCTTCTGTGTTTCCTCTGTACTTGGTAGAGATCTGGTGTCATTTCACCTTGAGCAGTTGAATTTCAATCCCTATACTTAAGTATATATTTTAGAAGTTCCCTGCATATTTTAAGATTCCAAATAAATCAATACAACCACAGGCAGACTAGACTTCATAAGGACGTTCTTCTCATCAAGAAAACAATTTATATTAACATATTTTGCTAACTTCTTAATATTCATTTTTAATAAGAAAATATATCCTTTAAAGTATTTTAAAGCTATCACTTGGTTCATCTCTCTCTTTGCATTTTTACACACACAAAAAAAATGAAGTTTGAAAAGCATTTTCCTGAACCATTTCTGTATATTCTTTGACATCAATTGCAATCTTACTATACATACTCAGAACGTGTTGTTTTACTTTTTTCCTCTGGCTTCCATTCTATCATTCACCTAATCACCATATGTAGATGAGAAAGGATGAATAATTGTGTACACACGATTTACTTAATGTTTTACATTTATTATAAGCTTTTAAATATGTTATTTCATTTAATGCTAATGTGTACACAGGGAAATGGGCAGAGCAATTGATAATATTTACACTGGAGGGCCTGTGCTCAGAGAGATCAGTAACATGTCTGTCTTACAGTGCTGAGGCTTGATCTCATCTGATCACATACCTGATGTTCATTCCCACTCATTGAGAATGTATCTACCATCTAATTATTTTATCCTTTGATGTATGTGGGTAATTCCTAAGGACTAAAAGCAGCAAATGTGTGTTAGGAACCATACATCACGACATGCTATATTAATTTCCCCATAGGAAGTCTCTGTAAAACCTAGTTGTGATATAAATTTTGAATCTTACAGTTGTTACACAACAGTGCACTAGGTGCCACTGAACCAAAAAACTCAGATGAATGGCTGATGATTTATACTTTCAGAAAAGTTTGTGAATATTTTACCAACTCCTGGGATCAATCTCATATCATGCTAAAGATCAATGCTAGCATCTTTTTGTTGTGATGTTAATTAATTTCTGCAGAGATTCTACAATTCTTATATATCCTTCTAGAGTAATTCATCATCATGGTAAGGTGAAAGTAATTCAATTCATCACTGCTGGATTCTGATAGAGGGCTTAGGGGGACTGCAAGTCGTCCCCCCAGCAGCAATCAAACAGCTGTGATACATGGCACTTTATGCTTATATCATCACATAATAGATGGCTTTCCTCTTCATGGAACCTTGCCTTAAAATTTTCAGACAGATGGACCCTGATGCAAAGGTTTCATTTTGTGGAATTTAAGGCTGTGAACTAGTTATTGACAAATACTACATCATCAGTTCCAGCTGAAGACACAGCCTAATAAGTAGAACATTGGCACTAATCCTTATTTAATCAGCCTTAAAATGGTAATTTCAAATTGATGAGGGCACAGGGAATAGATGTTGTACTCATAAAGTGCTTCTAAAAATACCAGTAATATGTGTATACAACGCAAGGGTGAAATTAAAGAGCCCTCAGCATGTATAATAAGAAGAATAAACTATAAAGTGCATGAAAAAAAGTACAACTGAAGGACCTCACAAAAACTCAGAAAGGCTAATTCCTCCGGTCTTTCCAGTAACACATATTCATGTTTATACGCTCCAGGCATAATCCATGAAACAAATATTCATAGGATTAAGACAGAAGAATTTTTAGAATGCTAGTAAAAGTACCATTAAGAATTTCTGTCGTTTCTGTAGACAATATCATCAGAGAGTGTGTAAGCACTAATGTCAAAAGGGATTTGGGAGCTCATATGGTCCAATCCCATCAATTGATATGTAAGCAGAATAAGAGAGGTTAAACTGGCCGGGCGCGGTGGCTCAAGCCTGTAATCCCAGCACTTTGGGAGGCCGAGGCGGGTGGATCACGAGGTCAAGAGATTGAGACCATCCTGGTCAACATGGTGAAACCCCGTCTCTACTAAAAATACAAAAAAATTAGCTGGGCATGGTGGCGCATGCCTGTAATCCCAGCTACTCAGGAGGCTGAAGCAGGAGAATTGCCCGAACCCAGGAGGCAGAGGTTGCGGTGAGCCGAGATTGCGCCATTGCACTCCAGCCTGGGTAACAAGAGCAAAATTCTGTCTCAAAAATAAATAAACAAACAAACAAACAAACAAATAAATAAATAAATAAATAAATAGAGGTTAAACTATACAGAGTGTGCTGCTGGGTGAAAGTTAGAATCCAGACGTCCAACTGCTCAGTGTTTTCTATGTTCCTGTGCGACCTCCTCTAACACAGGTGCATGAAGAAACAGTTGGCTTGCATCTGTCCCATGAGGAATCATAGCTCTATCTCTTTTATTGGGATGTCCCAGCAACCCTAATTGTGACAAAAGCTGGGACACACGAAAATTTGTCTTTTGAGACATCTTTCCAACTTTTCAATCTCCTCCATGACCAGACCTCCTGGACAAGTCATTCACACTCTCCTTAAGTCTTTGCTAAACCTGATTTCAGTAAAGAATCCATGTACAATAACACATGTTATAAGGAAACTCTTTCCTGAATAAAGAACCTCAAATATAAAATCTCATGGCCACAATATGAGTCTAACTGTGAATGCTTAGTAGTTAAAGAAGACTTGAAAAAGGAAGTTCATGGAGCAGATCTGTCTTCTTTCCTGTGCTTCAGGCAGATTTCTACAGTAGTTTTCTCTGAGGCACAAATGGATATCTGACTTTAACAATAATGGCAGCAGCAACAAATACAACTACTATAGACTAAGCATACGTATCTGCATGGTACTAAGTGCATTATACACATTTACCTTTCTTCTTGGAACAACTCTTTTTTTTTTCTTTATTAATCCTACTTTGCATATAAGGAAAGTGTGAAGATGTTAACTCAATGAGTGTCTTAAAGCTAATGAGTGTCAGTAGGATTTGAAGTCTCATTTATTTGATGTAAAAGTCTCCTTTCAATGATTCTAATGTACTACTTACTGCCCCACATTTCTTTACACATGATAGAATTCTATAGTTCACACTTGCTCCATTCATATTTCCCAACAACTGGAATCTAATAATTGCACAGCAAAATTCTAGTCCCCACAGCTTAGTTTCTATAGAATCAGATTTTAATATATCTCACTTTGGAAGTAATATACCATAAACGTATATACATACTACAATATTGGTATATTGAATAAATTGTTTTGGCCAAGAATCATACTGAAAAGAGGATAGAGTATCTACACTCCTAGAATCAGGTCAGGGAGATGTGCCTTAAAAATATTGCAGAGGAAATCAGAGGCTCAGGACATTCATTTCTTAATGAGGTGATCAATGGAGACTTCATGCAAGGGTTTACACCTGAGCTGGACCTTAATGTATGGGTAGGATTGCGAGGAGTTGAGGTGGAAGAACAGAATGTGAAGAAAAGGGAAAGTAATGGTAGCAAGTGGAAGAAAATATGAAATATCCTGTTTTTTTTTCTGAGTATCACTGAAAAATACTGTATATTTGAGCTAGAAAGATTGAATCTGCATGATTTGAAGTGAAGTATATTGAAGATATTTGGTCTTTAGAATGTCATTTTTAAATTATTAGCAGTGTGAAATTTCAATGGCTGATTAGAGAAAGATTGGAGATGAAGAAGTCAATTAGAAGGTACCACTATTGAAGCTGTATTGGTATTTCAGCCATTTCCATGACAAACCTAAAAATCGAATGCCAATTTATTTTAAAGAATAAAAACATTAACATTTGTAAGCTAGAGAGCTTGACCAACATCATAAAACTTTTAAAAAAGAGAAAAAAATTTAAGAGGTTCAAGAAGATGAAGATATTTACTGGATATATCCATTAATTGGATAATTAAATGGTCATTGTTAAGCAATTTTTTCTTGGGAGTAATGGATAAAGACACATAGCAAAGAATGCAAGAATACAACTCTAATTCCACAGATCATGAATAAATTAAATGTGTGATGTCAGGAAAATATAATAATTTCAGAGATTCTTGTGTGCTCATGAACACATAGAAATGGCTGGGACTGCGTGCAGAGGAGAAATGGGTAAACTAAGCAAGCATCACAAGGGAAGTTAAGGAGTAGTAACAGCTTAATGAGAGACGCTTAGAGAGTCACAAAAATTTTAAAGAACTAGTAACACTGAAAACCTATGTATTGTATAATTTAAAATAACTAAAGAGTGGAATTAGAATGTTCCTAACAGAAAATCATGAGAAATTCTTGTGAATGGATTATCCAATCTCCCGAAATTTATTATTACACATTGTATGTCTGTATCAAAACATTACTTATGCCCCATAAATATATACACCTATGTATTCAAAATAATTAAATTTTGTTGTTGTTTGAGACAGAATCTTGCTCTGCAACCCAGGCTGGAGTGCAGTGGTATGATCTCAGCTCATTGTAACCTCCATTGCCAGGGTTCAAGCAATTTTCTTGCCTGAGACTCCTGATTAGCTGCGATTACAGGTGTGGGCTACCATGCCAGTCTAATTTTTGTATTTTTAGTAGAGATTGGGTTTCATCGTGTTGGCCAGGCTGGTCTCAAAGCCCTGACCTTGCGATCTGCTCGCTTAGGCCTCCCAAAGTGCTGGGATTACAGGCATGAGCCACCACACCTGGCCAATAATTTAAAAATTAAAAATATATATGCATTTATTTAAAACAAGTGCTTTCTAAATTCATTAACTCATAATTAGATTAATAGTAAAAAATTTCATATAGTAATTATCCTAGCCACTACATATAGAGAAGGCTTAAACTTACTAATTTGTCAATATTCTATTTTCAAACCATGTGGGTATATTATTACATGCCCACATGGTTTGAAATTTTAATCTAATTTTAGTTTAGATTTTGATGATTAGTTGCCTAATGAAACCTTATATTAAAAGTAAGATTTAAATTTTTAAATACATATAAACTCATATGTTGCAAGGTAATGTATTCTCAACTAATATCACAGACTTGAAGGAATATTCTCTTGAATAGGGCTACATATTAATTAACTCACTATCGTAGATTTTTTAAAAAGCATCACTCTTCACCAGTTCCATACTTTTTAGCTCAAGGATATTAGATTTAATAATCAGAATGTAAAAGGCTTAATTTTGTTTGCATTCTATTTCTTTCTTTCTTTTTTTTAAAATGGTATTTTTTTTAGTGTTTTATTGTAGTTTTGGGGTACGTATGTAGAACATGCAGGATTGTTTCATAGGTACAAACATAGCAATGTGGTTTGCTGCCTTGTGGGACATTTTAAGAACAATATTGCCTGGCTTTTAAAACTCCAGTGGTGATAAATAAGTCAATTACAAATGCTAAATTTTGTTAATTCAAGACAGATACAAGTGAATGACATTGTAAAATACATGGGATAAAGCATCCAAACCTACCAGCAATGTCAGCTTAAAAAGTCCAGGTAATTCAGTTGTAGGTTATTATTTAAGAGACTTCAAGGCTTATTTTATGCTGATCAAACTAATCATACACTGTAGAATACTCTCTAGGATAATTGAATCTCTATCTTATCACTAAGATTTCTCTTGTCCTGTTTTTTGTTGGTAGTAAAATTCAATTTGAACTTACTTTAGGGTAAGTAATAATCTAGCAAACTAAAATTGCCCAAATGAGAGGGAAAAGAAAACTCAGCAGAGGCACATATTTAAAAGCTTTCTTGATTTGCTTTAAGTTTTCACAGCATGCCTGAGTTTCAAAATAAGTAAAATTCAAGTCAAAGCAAGTTCGTATTTTCCAAACTACTTGTCTAAATTATGATTTAAAATAGTCACAATTATTTTGTTCTACTTGAATTTTTTGTTTTCATTGTCACTCTGTTTTCCAAGTTTCCTCCATGCTTTTTAAATAGTTATTTCTCTTTTTAAATAGCAAAGATACTACTTTGCATCTCCACACTAGCAGATCTCCCATTTTGTCACCTACTTGTGAGAGAAGTCCTGTCCTGGTGTACCAAATATAGGAATTGCTCCAGATTCCCTTGAGCGTAAAGAATGAGTTCCTAACATTTGAGTTATTGTCTGAGAGGCATTAGGGGCATGACATGCATCTGTCTAGTCCATGTAATTGCTCAACAAATATTCTTGGACCAATTTAGGTCCAAGTTAATACAAACTACAAAATAATACTATAGTATATTTGACTTTATATCTTCACTTGAAATACCATATTTTGTTCTGTTCCATAAGCAGGAAGAACAGTAAATGATAGATTGAGACCATAACTCTTGGTGTTTTGGGATAAATTTATGTTCCTCATTCTATAGCTTTATTTCTTCTTGTGGTATTACTGGTGACTATTCTCAATTCTTATGAACCTAGCACAGTGATAGTGCAGGATAGATCCTCAAAAATGTGTCAACCATGTTGAATTTAAAAACCTTCAGTACAGATTTACAGCCTGGAATTTGAATAGTAGCACAAATTGTCCAATTGCTTTTAAGGCTAAATTAACTGATTTTGAATAAGGAATGGGGAGATGCATAATTTTACTTTATAATCAGATATACTTGAAGATGACGCCTATACATCTAAGGTGGTGTTTTATTTCCTGTTGCTGTTTGTAATGTTCAACCAGCAATGCTGGTAAAAACTGAGATTCTAAGTTCATAATCATAACATGTTTTAAAGAATGATTAAGTAATGGGGATTTAATTTTTAGAAGGAAAAGCAAAATAATAAATACAGTAATCATAGGGGAAGAAGGAACTTTTGTCTACGTGTTAGCAAAGTGCCACTCATGTTTTTTTTTCCCAAAACAATTCCACGATAGAACTATATACATTTGTTAAATAACATTTCTGATGTATTTATGACATGTTGAGTCCCCCAAATCTGAGATAATTATTTCACTACAGTAGAGATGATATGTAAATTTTGTTTGGAAATTATTGATAGTTTTAAAGAGGACTCAAAGCAGGCTCTCTAATGAACCATAGCATTTATTTATTTCATAGTTATCTATTTGTCTGTAACTTAATGACTTCAAAGAGTAAATAAAAGCTTTCTGAAACAATCTTTCTGCAAAAGATCTTTGAATGTAATCTAATGACAGGTGGTCCCCATGATGTAGCTATTTGAATTCAAAGTATCTAAACACATTTTGAATACTTACACTTTTTAATATAATTAATAAAATGTTGCATTTGGCTATTTTTTAAAATTATTTTTTAAACCATTAACGATGTCACAACTAATTGATATTAAATAGTTAATATTAATAGAAACACTAGATAGTTGATTAAAATAAAACAAACCAAGATCATGAGTGAAAAGGATCAATACACCATGAATAAACAAAATATTAACAATAGCAGCTATTTTGAGTGCTTACAATGTACCAGGCACTCTCATAAATATTTTGTATGTATTTGAATTGCATGGAAATTAAGGTATAATAATATTACAGATTCACCACCAAGCAAACACAGATAGTAAGTAATATATTTGAAGTTAAACTCAAATAATCTCACTCTACTGACTGTGCTCCTAAGCACTTCATTACGGCAATCAGTAATACATGTCTTAAGTATACCTTTAAATTCTTTTTCAAATTCATCATTTAGGATTATTAAGGTGACATATTAAAAATTGCAGTATAATTAATGTATTTACTTTGAAAATGATTATCAGTATCTTTCATATTTTATTTTCTTGCTTTTTTTTTTTTTTTTTTTTGAGACTGAGTTTCACTCTTGTTACCCAGGCTGGAGTGCAATGGCGTGATCTTGGCTCACCGCAACCTCCACCTCCTGGGTTCAGGCAATTCTCCTGCCTCAGCCTCCCGAGTAACTGGGATTACAGGCATGTGCCACCATGCCCAGCTAATTTTTTGTATTTTTAGTAGAGACAGGGTTTCATCATGTTGACCAGGATGGTCTCGATCTCTTGACCTGGTGATCCACCCACCTCGGCCTCCCAAAGTGCTGGGATTACAGGAGTGAGCCACCACGCCTGGCCTCATATTTTATTTTCAACAGAACAATTTAATATAGACTATTTCATTTTATTTTTGTGTCACACATCCTCATACATTTTGGAACTTGAAAGAATATCATACACCTCTTTCTCTGGATGTCAGAATGTAACATCAGTGGAGGACAGATAAATTGATCGAAACCATAACTCACTCTGGGATTGTCAGACACTACTGACATATATATGTATCTGAAGTTCATTTTTGCCCTATGAAACTAATAGAATATAAAGAATAGAATGAAGACAATTTGAGTAATCAAAAGAGATCATATCAAGGGATTAAGGAAGGTCTCATGCACAATGCTTTTCAACATGCCTTTTTGATTTGAATATAGCAAAAATAATTTCCTTTTGTTAAATATTAAAGTGTTTAACCATTAGTCATGTGTGCTGCAATTTTTTTTCTGTGAAAACATACATCTATTTCTCTGCTGCTGCTGCTGACAATGTTAGCTATATGCCTACATTTACTGTAAAATTCTTACTTTGGCAACCTTCCAGAACAGTGCCAATAATTTGTTAATAATATATCCCAGCGTATCACTAACTTTTCAATTTATCTTGGGTAAGTTGAGCACCTATCTCATAATAAATTGTGAAAAATGATGTATAAATAGTTAACACCACCCCTGCCTCAAATTGCACTAATGATAGAAGGAAAGACCTTTTATTAACAGGTGTGAATAAACTCATAAACATACAGCAATAATTTGAAAGTGTTACTGAATGAACAAGTTGAGATCAATTAATTCTCTCCAAGAGTGAAGAGTTACAGGAGGCTTAACATAAACCTGCTGTCCCATAAGTATACCTTGGAAGATGAGTATTAGCTCACCAGAGGAATGACTTTTTTTTTCAGATAATGAATTAATTTAGTAATGCCATTGAAGCACACACAGATTGGAGCATTGAAATGGGAAGAAAATGTACATGTGTTGAGGGACTCATCGACTAAATTAGGAAGCAGAAAGATGTGGCAGCTTCCTTTGTGAAGAGCCAAGCAATGCCTAAGATAAGAATACAGGATTGGAGGCAAAAATTAAGAGTAGAGAAGAGGACTTAAGTTTGGTGCCAAAACAAGAATAATAATTATAACAAAAATAGCAACTCACAGTTTGTGATTCCTAAGTAATCTCATAGCCATATTAGCACTGTGCTAATATTGTTCTTTCCACAGATTTCCATGCATTGCAAAAGTTGAAGTAGTTCCTAAATTATACTCTAAATTTCTAATTCCATTTTCTTGCAAAATAAGGATTACAAATTGTATTTAAATAGTTGCATTTATATTACTGATTCTATTAATAATGGAAATTTGAACAGTGATGCTTCAATACAACAAGTAATATTTTTACATTTGGAATCATCCATACATACCTTAGCAGTTACTTAACTATAGAACTGAAAACAAATTAGGTAAGTATGTCAGGTTTAAAAATATACTAGCAGATTAATCTTAAAAGTACCGTAATGCCAATTTTTAAAAGTTTTGAAAAAAAACTTAAAATATCACCCTGGTCATCTGAAAACAATTTATTATGATTTTAATTAACAGTAACATATTTGTCATGAGAGGCATTTATTATAGCCTAATAGCTATAAAACAGGAACAAAAATTTTTAAATAGCTGTGTTGGCAGCAAATTTTTGTTAACACCATGATAGCTAAATCAGTATATTAGTCACCAATTTATGTGTATTTACTGTAAAATAAATGGCTTATTAAATTGAAATCAAGTCTTTTTTGATTCTTAATTTGCACTGTGAGCACTCATCCTGTTGATTACATGTTTAAGGACACTCCTAATTGATCATTGAGTCTTTTGCTATAAATTATAGAAACAGAACGACAGATTTCACAGGTCGGTTGTGGCTTAATGACAAATTTCACAGTTTGAATAGAAAAAGGATATAAACACACACAGGAGTAAAGTAGTTACACGCATTCATGATGCGAAAAGCTCTTTTCTAAGGTATGCATACACATTGATAAATCGAATGTGAGAATACAGAGAGAATATTAAGCAGTGAGAAAATCAAAGGATATGCTATCAATTACATCAATCCAAACTTTTATTTTAAAAGGAAAGGTATATACAGGAATTGATATTTAAAATTCACAATACGTTAACTTAATAAATAAAAGCATATAGCTTTAATAAAGGAAATGTTATTCAGTAAAGAAAAAATTGGATTGCTTGTATGTGTTACATTAAATTTTTCTTATATGTGTGGTATTTTCACCCATTATGCCTTTACTTCTGAAAGGAACCGATTCATTTCAAAAACACACTTTGAAAAACTGCAGCATCCATCTTTTCATAAAGGACTATCAGGTTCAAAAAGACCTGAATATTAAAGATAGGTCTTTGAGTGATGGGCAAACTTCTAGTCTTTAAGGATCATGATGCTAGGGTTCCAGAGGAAGAATTTTGATTCTCTTTAGGTTTGAGAATTATACTGTACAATAACTAGTATAATTTTTAAATCTTTTTTTTAACTTGTTTTGTGGAACTTTAAAATTAGTAAGAGAATATGAAATGGTAACTAACTCAAAACTAATGACTATAAGAAGAACATTTGGAAGATTTAAAATATCATGTTAATATAATGCATTTTTATTAATATCAGAATATTAACATAGTATTTAAGTGATTAGTTTTTGAGGTCAGACATAGCAAGGTTCAGATACTTTCAAGCAATGAAGCCTTAGACAAGTTATATACATTCACTAAGAATTAATTTTTCTGTCTCTAAAATGACACAACCGTAGTTTTGCAAGGATTAACTGAGCATGTAATAAATAAATGTTCATTAATTGAATGTGTTTTCTTACTATTAGTAGTAAAATTTGTATTTATGTAGCTGAGTGATGTACCTGTAAGAATGTTCATTGCAAAGTCATTTATATTAACCAAATGTTGAAAGCAACTCAAATATAACGATAATAATACACAGGCAATGAAAAGATGAGTAAATCCAAGAGTACTGTTATGAATATATACGCAGCACATACTGTTAGATAAAAACACAGGTCTAAAGTGTACGTTTGAGGATTCAATTTTTTTGTTGTTGTTGAGACGGAGTTTCGCTGTTGTTACCCAGACTGGAGTGCAATGGCGCGATCTCGGCTCACCGCAACCTCTGCCTCCGGGTTCTCCTGCTTCACCCTCCCGAGTAGCTGGGATTACAGGCACCCGATATCACACCTGGCTAATTTTGTATTTTTAGTAGACACAGGGTTTCTCCATGTTTGTCAGTCTGGTCTCAAACTCCCGACCTCAGGTGATCCTCCCGCCTCCGCCTCCCAAAGTTCTAGGATTGCAGGTGTGAGTCACGGCGCCTGGCCTCAATTTTTTAATAGAAGTACAATTGTGCATTAAATGTAACTATTTATAAAAAATAACCACAAATAGTAGTAATCCTCTTTAAATGGCATTACAGAAGACCTTATTTTACTTTATATATCTCCTTATTCTGAATTTTTATAGTTAATATACAGTGTTGTAGTGAATATATATGTAGTAGTTAAAATACGTAAATTTCATTTGCAGAAAAAAATAATTATAGTGTTTCAGTTTAAAAATTAACGTAATGGGCTTAAAAGGAATTTAGATAGTACTTAAGCAGTACAAGTTGGTCTGCCAAATAAATGAAGCTTAAGATAAAACAATATTGTTTTGCTTATATTCTCCCCCTTTCACTTAAAAATCCCTTCTTTGTCCATTTGCGTATCCTTTACCTTGTCAATATTACTGCCTATTAATGCCAAAAGTTTTCAGGGATTGTGAGAGGCGCTAATGACTTGTTCATTATCTCTTACTTAGGCCACTATATCCATATAATTCCAAAGTCCTCCACACATACAAACCTCTCATGTAAAAAAAAAAAAGTGTTACTCTATCAGCCTATAAAGTATCCAGATGTGGAAAATTTGTATGAATCTGTAGATACATCGCTAGTTAACTTTTTTGTTTGTTTTGCTGTTATTGTGTTGGCATTCAGATTGGGCATCATAGACCCTTTTATTTCTAGGTGAACTTAGTGTCTTTTCACATAAATGTTAAAATAACTCTTCTCATTCTAAAATGCAGTCAGAGACACTTGTAGCCTTTGATATAGCTGTCTAGCTAATCGAAGGGTGCAACATTGCTTTACCCACTCACTGTTGGTGGTAAAATGTAAAATTGAATGTACATGTGCATATCCAATTACCTGTTAGTAGGTGAACAACTTTTATGATATTTTTTGTACTCTTTATTTCTAATTTCATATTTCCTATTTACTTATTATTTGACCTAGATGTATTTTTTCCTGTGGATATTCCCCTTAACTAGTACTAGTTTTAGTACAGACAGAGAAAAAAAAAAAAGAAAGGAAAGAATGAAGGAAGGAAAATAGGAAGGAATGAGGAAGGAAGAAAAGGAAGTAAGGAAGGATGAAAGAAGGAAGTAAAGAAGAAAGGAAAGGAAAGGAAGGGAGGGAGGGAGGGAGGGAGGGAAGGAAGGAAGGAAGGAAGGAAGGAAGGAAGGAAGGAAGGAAGGAAGGAAGGGAAAATCCTCAGTTTTCCAGGGTCAATATTTTCTGGAAAATTTTGTTATGCTTCAGTGAATCTTTGTGACTTTGTAAGCCTTTATAATCTGTCTAGCCAGTTGTCTTCCATATTGTGGAATCTCAGTGGTCCTCAGATATGCAACATGGGTTTATTGTAAGAATTATTATTCAAATCAACACAATAATCTCAATGAGGCAAAATGAGAACAAATTGATTCTAGGTATTGTAGATATTCTATTTCTATTCCTAGTCACATAAATTTCTTTCCTTTCATTTATCTTTCTTTCTTATTATTTTATTAAGGACAGGAATAATTATGGTGCTTTTCTATGCTAAAATAATCCTCTAATCTCATGGCAACATCATGTGAATTGGTATTGCAAATGACATGAATGCAAATTGGCATTTCCATTACCAGTTCACATGATGCTGTCCTATAGATCTGAAGATCTCACAGATTCCAAAACGTCCTTAATATTCACAGGTAGTCACATGCTGGGAAGATGGTCTACAGGTAATTTATATTTTATAGAGAATAAAATGTAAGTTGGTTTGCCATCCATTTCATTTCAGATCTTGTAAAAAGGGGACTGTACTCTGAATACCAATTTCAAGAAAATTATTGACTCAGGAGTTTGCAAGAAATTATCCCATAAATATAATGTGTTGAAGAGGGGGCTCTGAGCTTATACACTGGGTAAGACAGTATAGTAAGAGCTGATGAGCAGAACTGAATGTCTAAAGTTATGCTGAATTGAAAGAGTCTTGAGGTAAGCTGTGATTGTCAGGCTTTTATTTTGAATTAATCCTCATTAAAAAATAACTGAAAAAATGTGAAATTTGACAATCCCCTAATATAAACCAGGAGGTGATATGCTAGATCAGTACTAGAATAAAAGCTTTTTACAAAAACCAGTTTCTACCTTTTCAATTAAATTTATCCACATAGTCACATTCTTAATATCCAAATTGCCAAATTTATTCTGAGTTTTCAAAGCAAAATATTAAGCATAGCATAAAATAGATAAGTTACATACATATAAATAACATTCAAAAAACACTGAAAGGAGATTTCAAAGTTAAATAAAGCTATACAAAAATGTGTAACTGCTACAAAAATACTCCTCTCTGTTTAAATCGAATGGTTATAATTGTTCAATTTTACTTTAAATTTGATGCTTTAGAATATTTTGTTACTGCGTCAGGTGAGTTTTATGCATTTAATCCTTAGGTGATTGATATTAGTCTCCCTGCTGTCTAGATGCAGACACAAAATATAATATGTAATAAGCTAGAGAATCCATGTCTATACCACCCAAAACCCAGTGGGCCTTCCCACTGAACAACACTGTCTCACAATAGCATAATGTAATACTTTAAGTTCCCAATAATAAATTGAAGCAAGTTTGTATATCTGTCATTTTAATAAGACTTTAAGTTAGTACAATTAAAACAGATTTTTGAAATGTATAATTGAATGTAAATATGTATCACAAGAGGACTCTTGACTATGGCATCAGATGCTAAGAGGCGG
This sequence comes from Leontopithecus rosalia, assembly GCA_028533165.1. Taxonomy (NCBI): domain Eukaryota; kingdom Metazoa; phylum Chordata; class Mammalia; order Primates; family Cebidae; genus Leontopithecus; species Leontopithecus rosalia. The sequence continues at coordinate 7,897,871 of CM052665.1, read as the reverse complement.
AACCTGTTATTCTAGTCGTTATATTAAAGACTGAATCATGTAAACAGAAGAAGGCAGAGATACTAACAACAAACGTGACTAGAAAACAAAGTTCAGATACATTTAGCTTGGTAATTGAGTAACCAATTTTAAAGAAAATTGTGTGTGGCCAAAACACTCTCAATGTATTTTTTCCTCTGCTCTCATACAGTGATCAACACAGAAGTCTTCTGTGAAAAATATGGGGAATTTCTCCCCACCAATAAACATGCAATCAGTTCTTCCATGGACACCAGCTGGTGTCCTCTGATTCAATTCCCTCACTATTTACCTGAAGATGATGTCAGATACCACAGATTGAAGGGTCAGTCTTCCAGCCTCCCCACTCCTTCCAACACCCATCACAAGTCTGGACCTTGGGAATTTCTGACCAGCTGGCCTCAAGTTGGGAAGCAGCTCACAGAACTCAGGGAAACAGTTACTTACGATTACCAGTTTATTACAAAGATATTTTAAAGCATACACATAAACAGCCAGATAAAGCAATACAAAAGGTGAGGTCTGGAAGGGGTACTGGGAGAGCTATTGTCCCTATGGAGTTGGAGTAGCCCACCAACCCTTGCACATGGATGAGTTTTTGTTGACATTCTTGTAAGCCTTCACGAGTTCAGCTCTCAAGAAGCTGTCTTTACCCAGGCCATTTGAATTTAATATGTATGTATATATATATATATATATATATATATATATATATATATATATGTATGTATATATATGTATGTGTATATATATATATATATATTTAGTATTTTTGTACTGTTCTTTGATTTTTTTTTGTACTGTTACTTAGTTTTCTTAACCACCATTGTGTCATCCATTCTTTGTTCTGTTCGGTAATTTCTGAAGGATAATTCCAGCCCAAAGGCTTGGCTCACCTACGTAATTCTTTACCTTGATAAGTATTTGTGTGCCTCTCTCTCTATATAAGGAAAGAGTATAATACACATATTATACTATTAATTATGTGGACACAGTATTAATTCTTTCTATATTTTATATGAATAATTTGTTTATATTTTTATTTTTAATCACAAATTTAAATTATACTGATCAAAATTTGTGGCACTAGTGTCTATTTGTTATTTCCATTTGTGACTGAATTGATGCTTACTTATTGCCAATATTTGGAAAATAATAATCCAGGAATTTAAATAATTATTTTTTCTGTGAAAGAGGATATTCTTTGTTCCAACTATTCCTCCTCCATAAGAAATCAATCTCTTAAATCGCTTATCACCACATGTTAAAATTTCAATTAGTGTGCATATTTTAATAGCTTGACATGTTATGTTACCAGTATATTTGCTTTTTATATAACTTTGGTGATTCTAAAGTTTTGCAAATCCCTCAATGTGAAGAATTCTGTGACATAGCTGTTTTCTCCCAGACATTAGTGGAAACCTGCATATTGGCACTCAAACATCAGTGCTGCTCTTGATGTTAGGTTTATAAAATACAGACCCCGAAGTCTGTGCATAAATACACATATGTGTGTTCTTATATTTTCCTATAATGTAATAGTTAATTATTATTATCATTATTTTGAGATAGTCACCCAGGAGTGCAGTGGTGCAATTTCCACTCACTGCAACCTCAGCTTCCCAGGTTCAAGTGATTCTCCTGCCTTGGCCTCCTGAGTAGCAGAGACTACAGGTATGTGCCACCATGTCCAGCTAATCTTTGTATTTTTCATAAAGGTGGGATTTTGCCATGTTGGCTAGGGTGGTCTTGAACTCCCAGAGAGCTGCGATTACAGGCATGAGCCACTGCTCCTGGGCAATAGTTAATTTTTAATGTAGCTTTCCAGATCGCCTTTTAACAGTCCTTAAAATGTTAATATTAAAATAATCTCAGTGAAAATAGTAAAATCCATTTAAAAAATATAAATGTTGAAGTACATGAAAAATTGAAAAATAAATTTAAAAGAATAATTTCGTAAATAGCATAGCACGCTCAATAATTTTCATACTACTAATAGTTGTCAAGTAAGTTCATTGAATATAGAGAATATGTACCATAGAAAATAGGGAAAACTATTAAAAAAATCAGAAAGTAAAACCTAATATGTAAATTGAAATATTTAAACTCTTTGACATTGGAGTGTCAAAGTTTTTGCACCAGCTGATTCCAGGAAAAAAGCTCATGCTTTATTTTTAGCTATTACAGATAAAAATAAGAATTCCTCTTTAAAAAACACATTTAATAAAACCCAGGGAGGTAGGAGGAAACAGCAAATATCATGCTCTTTTGCTCTTGTTTCTCACTGGAGACAGGTTCTTCAGTTAAAAGAAAGCTATTTGGGCTAGTTGCTTTAAGGGTTTCTTTTGTGTGTGTATGTGGGTTTTTTTTAACAGAATAATACCTTTTGCTTTAAAGATAAATGGAAATGCAGGACCTTCTATTTTCCATGGTATTTTCCCAAGCTATTATTTGTTTATCTCCAAAATAAAGATTTAGGTAGAGAACTGCTCTTGCTATGCAGTTGGGAGAGTATTGGTGTACTCCAGTAGAGACAGTGAATTGTTATATTCAGATTTGCCTTTTTACTACGCATTGACACTATCCATTGCCATTTCCATGCAGTGTGAGTCCTAGTCACTCATTCGTTTATACCTGTTCAGAGCTACATTCATATACCAACGCAAAAATGGTGGTTAGGAGCCTGCAATCCAGAACTGATGACTGAGTTCGAATCCATTTTTAAATTGTTAATTTTAGGAAATTTATTCAAGTTCTTTCTGCTTTAATTTCTTGTTTGGTAAGATGGTGATAGCAGTAGTGTCATACAAGTGCCTGACACATTGTGTATGTTTAATAAGACTACCCGTTGGATGGGTGCCATGGCTCAGGCCTGTAATCTCAGTACTTTCAGAGACCAAGGCAGGCAGATCAAAAGGTCAGGAGTTCGTGACCAACCTGGCTAACATGGTGAAACCCTGTCTCTACTAAAAATTCCAAAATTAGCTGGGTGTGGTGTCAGGCGCCTGTTGTCCCAGCTACTTGGGAGGCAGAGGCAGGAGAATCGCTTGAACTTGGGAGGCAAAGGTTGTGTTGAGCCTAGATCAGGCCACTGCACCAACCTGATGACAGAGGGATACTCCATCTCAAAAAAAAAAAAAAAAAAAAAAAACTACCCATTTTATTTTCTCTCATATACATATATTTCTAATTCGAGAAATAATAACAAAAGTTAATCAAATAACAGTGCGTAGATACCACACTAAATTGTAAATGGGAGAAAACACACACATACACACACACACACACACACACACAAACATATAAGTTACACCTATGAAAGCTTTTAGAAGATGGAAACAAAAGTACCACCCAGAGGCTGGGTGGGATGGCTCACACCTGTAATCCTAGCACATTGGAAGGATGAGGTGGGCAGGTCACCTCAGGTCAGGAGATCAAGACAATCCAGGCCAACATGGTAAAACCCCATGTCTACTAAAAATACAAAAAATTGGCTGGTTGTGGTGGCACACATCTGTAATCCCAGCTACTTGTGAGGCTGAGGCAGGAGAATTGTTTGAATCCGGGAGGCAGAGTTTGCAGGAAGCTGAGGTTGCACCACTGCACTCCAGCCTGGGCGACAGACTGAGACTCTGTCTCAAAAACAAAAACAAAAAACAAAACAACCCCAAACCAAACAACAACAACAACAACAACAACAACAACAACAAAAACACTCAGAAAGTAAAACACAATTATGCAATTATGAATCTTAACACTGGAGTTACATGCAGGGCACAGTGGGAATATGGAAAGGATACTAACATTTGGAACACTATCTCTGTGAACTGTCTTTTAGACACCGTGAGGATTGACAGTCAGTAGATGAAAATATAAGCACCATTTCAGGCAGCATGTTTCTTTAACTTAGGAGAAAGAAGTATCACCAATGGCTAGATTTATTGACATTTCTTCACTGGAAATTGATTTTCTTAATTAAAAAAAGATGCAATGGGACATTTAACTATCAAAACGCAAAAAGAAAAAGAAAAGGAAAAGGACAGAATGAAGGAAGAAAAGAAGGAAAAATATTTTCAATCAACTACAGTGTCATCCTCATTTTTCGAGTATTCTTTCCTTTTACTCAAAATATCCTCTGGTCTGTGGAAATCACTGCAGATCGGTTAGATACCTCACCTTCCACTTCCTATCACATGTTGAATTCAGCTTAGGTCTTTATTATAAGCACTCTGATGGAAATACATGGCTTATCTGAATCTGACCAATTGGTGTTATTTTAATAGTACCAAAAGACTTGTGAGGATTAAGATATTCTGAAAATCACTATCATTCCTTGCCACTCCCTTTTTAGAAACTGGTTATTTTATATCAAGAGGAGACCCTCAAATTTCTCTCTGTCCCATAAAAGAGAAAAAAGAGCTTTAGTTAGTGGGTTTAGGCATTTTATCTTGAAGAAATAATTCTGCCATCATCACTTTCTTCTTCTCAAGGCATGCCACATAACTTAAAATCAGCATTGCTTATATAAGAGCAAAGACACTTTGTTAGTAAATCTCCAAAATCTTAGACTGTCAGAAGTTCTAAGGAGATAAACACAATCCACTTCATCAACTGATAAAAATCATTTTATAATTATACCAACCGAATACAAAGTGTGATGAAATGTATTTTCATGAAAATGATAGTTATGCTCAAACATATGAACAGATACCATGGATATGATGCCAAAGCTTTAAGCTATTTAAGCAGCATTGATTCATGCCCAATAGCCTAATATTCTCTCTTTGATCAAGTTCGTGGGTATCAAAGTGACATATTCATATGGAATGTAATTAAAGCTACCAAAATAATATTAGAATGAACACTTAGAAATATGTTTGTCATTTACTTTTTAAAATAAAAAATCGAAAATAGCATTTAATCAAATGAAACGGCTTCATTTTTGGCTTGTATTTCATTGTAGAAATGTGCATTATAAAATTTATCATAAAATAATAGTATTTTTATATAAAAATCTTAGAGTAACCAATAAACACACATACATACAAATATACACTTATGTATAAAGATGATAAATAGGTAGATAGATCCAATGTTGGAATTGTTCCAAATAGAACAACTTAAAATGTATGAAAAAATTTTAAGCAACTTTCATAATTTCCATTATAAAATGAAACATATAAAAAGCAATATGACAATATTAATGGCTTTCCATTATATAGATTGTAAGTAGCGATTCTTAATTTTGTTAATAATAATTCATTTTCTTATAGGCAGTATTTTTATAAGAGCATTAAACGTAACATGTTTTTAAAAGAAATTTTAATTTTAGACATATGTACAATCCTTAAAACATCTTTTAAACAATTATTTGGAATTATCCGAATGTGACACAAAGTAATAGTCCTGAGGTCTTACTACAATTAAAAATTTTAAAGGTCATACAATTTGCCTAGTCCTACCTCTTCCCAATGCAGCCATGTTTTTATGTGACAGCGCTGATGAATAGTCTCCAACTTCAGTCAAGTATCTCTAAAAAATGACATGACAATCATTTTTTTTAAGAATTAGTTCTGGTTGTTAAAATGCTATTTTGAGGTGAAATCCAGTTCCCAGTGCTTCCACTTTTAATTAAGATGTCCTTTATTATTGTTATTTGTTTAAACAGAAGATAAAGCTCAAAGGATCTTTTTTTAAGATAACATTCTTCAACAATGGGAGGCATCCTCTTACAATGGAACTGTAGTCATATACCAATACAAGAAATGATCTCTTTCTAACAAAGACATACAATTATTTTCTAGTTACATTGTAATGAAATTGAATACATGACTAATATTACTCAGATGATCAAAAACTATGTCTTAACATTAGGTATTAGAAAAGCAACGTAACCGTAAGATAATGAATTTTCCTTCAGAGATGTTATATAAACAAGTGTATAGAAGCTGCTTTCAAAATTTCTGAGTTTTTTTAAAATAAAAAACAATAATATCTGTTCATGAATAAAATGTTTTTAAAGAAATGGAGGATAATTCTACAGACACATCATATTCCTATGTTAGCAATTTATAAGTACTCTCTCTGCCAAAAGCAATAAATAACTTTGATAATTTAAATTAAGTTCTCATTAGATTTATTTTGCCTAGTACATATAATAGGAAATAATTTATACTTGAAATGTAATTGTCTTTCTTAGTTCAATGCAATTACTCTGCTCTGTTTTTTAACAGTGAAAACCAGCAATAAAAGAGACTCAAGTTTATTCTGAACAGAAACTCATTTCTAGTGAATACTACCATCTCAACTCTTTATTTTTCTTTTCCTTGGAAATCTGAGAAAATGCTATGATTTGAATAATGAACACGCGGTTTTTAGGTGTTGTTTTAATCCAGCAAAATGCTTTTGACATATCAAGCGATCACAAAGCGAGCACTGATCTGACCACGATGAGAAGTTGTCAGGCTGATGTGCAGTGCCCAGCTCGGCATATTCACGTTTTGTAGATAACAAGGTGAAAGTGAGTGAACACTATACAAGAGCATGAAATAATTCCCCATTTGCATTCCATTGCTTCCATCTTCACCACGGGTTAGTTTTACAAAATAAAAGTATATATTTAATTTTAAATTTGGCAAATGAAAATGGGTATACAAAAAACTATAAGTTTAGAATATTAAAAATGCAAACAATTGCTTACCTTACGTGGATAGTCTATTTTCACAAGGTTACATATGGATAGAAACTATAGATTCTTACAAATACATTGTATACATGGATGCCTTCACCACCACCACAAATGGTGATTTGGGCATTCGTTTTTTTTTTCTTCTGGAAGGGGGGACTGGTATAGCTATAGCCTAACATGTAAGCAAGACAGTATTATTCTCTCTTTACATACCAAGATTTTATCTATTATTTCCTCATGAAATATAAAATTCCACTTATAATTTGAATCCTGTTTTCTGCACTGATTTTTCAAATTTATTTTTCAAACTGAATATCCAAATTTAACAAATGCTGTAAACCTAAGACAGATTCTAAGGATAGTATGTGAGAAGAACCTATTGCTATTAATGAACTTGTGATAGTAGTTTAATTCATTTAGATTTGCACGTATCATGTGTCTATTCCCTCTTGCCTCCTTTTCATTCACTCTACACAAAGTTAACACATGCAGTTTTCTACAGGATATTTTAGCAGATCCTCAGAGTTGATTCTTCCTCTGAAGACTTTTCTTAGCTGTGTTTTCCCCTTCAACAACTTTTGGGCTGAAACAATGGACTTTATTTCTTTTCAATAATCAACCTTGCATACTTACGGTTACTTTGAGCCTTTAATCATAATATCCCAGATTCCCCTCCCCTTATCCACTGGGTTTTTAAGAATCTCAGCTTATTTGTAGCCAGTGTTGTTATAAACAATGCCAAATTCGCAACAGCACACATTCTTTTCTCACTCAAGTACCTGAAATTTTTTTTTTCTGTACTTAGATGGAATGGGCTTTAGGATATGGTTTGGGGTCACGTCTGTTCATATGTATCTCATTCTTGGGAGCACACTCAATAGGTGAGTAGCAGCAGTGGGAGAGGCCAAGACAAATTATGTAAACACATTTAAGCTTTCTGGTATAACAAGTAAGGTACACTCCAAGGAGAAAGAAGCCATAACCTGGGCTGGAACTGAAGGAAGAACTGTGGACAAAATGTCATTTAGCACCACTAGTTTCAAGGCATTCTATTTAAGTGCACACATTATCTACCAAAGAATCCTCTTCTTCAACTTTTAGCACCATTACTTATTTTCTAAACTTCTGGATGGTATTGATCTGATGGCATTTGATATTCATCTTGTTGATTGTAAAGGCATGTGTCTTTTCAAATGCATGGGATTAATTAAATCATTTTAAATTATATTTTTATGAATTTTCACTTCCAATATGTTTACTAAAGTTTCTTGATTCATTTTATTTAATAAAATGTGTCATTTTGAACAATAAGGGTCAGCAGCGATATTAGTTAGTTTTCTCTTTCCAGGGTTAAAAGATGCAGATTGTAAGAGCTGAAATGGAAGCATGCAGGCAAACAATGTAGGGGTGAGATCCCGGCTGAGAGAGCACAAAGGATGCTTTGAGATAAGGCAGCAGAATCATTGGGGAGACACCATATTCCTCTTATGTTGAGTTTCTTGTTTGATTGAAATTCTTCAGTCTTTCTCTAAACTAGAGAGAGTTTTGATATATAAACTCAAATGTTAATTCAGATAACATTCATCACCAACCAAATTGAATTTATAACATGACATTTCCATTAATCGTTATCTTTTAAACAACTGTTTCAATAATATTTTATTTTGTGAGTAGTTAAGGGTTCTAACAGTTGGAGGGTTCACTGTGGTATCCGTTTTGTCTTCTAAGATAAGTAATTGTGGAACTATTGTGGGTCATTTAGAAATCTCTATGAGAAAAAAATTAAGGATATTGCTTTATTTTGATACTAGTTTTCCTTGCTACTTACAAGAGTGGTTTCCATTGAGTAACTGATTGTCAGAAATGTCCTCTTAATGTCAACTACTTTAAAATAAAAAATTTCATATTTTGCATAGTTTTTAAATGTTTAATTGGTGTATTTAAAAACACTTAACAGTAGGCTAATTAGTTCATATAACTTTATAGAGCATCATTTAGTAAAGGACATTCATGGTAATTTAACTGAGATGTGACTTCTCTCTTTTTGACTCTTACTTTGTCAAAGACTCACTTATTTTAAAAAATTCACATTCTTAATGTTAACAGTGTATCTAGCCACACTATTTGACAGTTGTTCACCTGGAACATAAAGCTGTGGCTCCACCCAAAATGCTTTATTAGAATCTCATTTTTATACCCCGGCCTTCTTTGGAGGGATGCATCAGGAACAGATCATACAAACTGGTCTTTACATTCATTTTAGGGATTTTCAGAAGGTGTAATCTACTTCATTCACATTGTTCTCACCTTTGAAGATCACCTAGAAAAATGCTTCTGTCTTATGAATGATATTTACTTAATTTTATTTTTTAATTATTTAATTATTTTTAAATTGTGGGTACTTAGTAGTTATACACACACACACGCGCACACACACACACACACACACACACACACACACACACACATATATATATATTTATACCGTACACAAGATGTTTTGATACTGGCATGCAATAGGAAATCAGCACATTATGGGATTTAGTTCATTTTAAGTCCATGTAGAAGATTCAAGGTAAGATGATTGAGTGTCATGAAAGGTAGAAGTGGGTTCAAATGCCATCTCCATCGTCGACAACTTTCTAACCTAAGTAAACTGTAGTTCCCCGTCTATAAAACAGATATATTACTCTCCTCACAAGATTTATCTGAAGAAAAAAATTAGGAAACACTGAACATGTAAGGTAGTTAATGCCATTCCTGTCACCTGTGAAAGTGCTAATGAATGGTTTTGATGATGATGATGATGATGTATCATACATCTTTTTTATTTTATTTTATTTTATTGCATTTTAAGTTTTGGGGTACATGTGAAGAACATGCAAGATTTTTGCATAGGTACACACATGGCAGTGTGATTTGTTGCCTTCCTCCCCATCACCTACATCTGGCATTTCTCACCATGCTATCTCTCTCCAAACTCCCCACTCACCACTGTCCCTCCCCTATTTCCCCCTGACAAACCCTAGTGTGTGATGCTCCCCTCCCTGTGTCCATGTGTTCTCATTGTTCAACACCCACCTATGAGTGAGAACATGCAGTGTTTGATTTTCTGTTCTTGTGTCAGTTTGCTGAGAATGATGTTTTCCAGGCTCATCCATGTACCTACAAAGGACATGAACTCATTGTTTTTGATGACTGTATAATATTCCATGGTATATATGTGCCACAGTTTCCCTGTCCAGTCTATCATTGATGAGTATTTGGGTTGGTTCCAGGTCTTTACTATTGTAAACAGTGCTGCAATGAACATTCGTGTGCATGTGTCCTTATAGTAGAATGATTTATAGTCCTTTGGATATATACCCAGTAATAGGATTGCTGGGTCAAATGAAATTTCTATTTCTAGGTCCTTGAGGAATCACCACATTGGTTGAACTAATTTACACTCCCACCAAGAGTGTAAAAGCGTTTCTATTTCTCCACATCCTCTCCAGCATCTATTGTCTCCAGATTTTTTAATGTTGCCATTCTAACTGGCGTGAGATGGTATCTCAATTTAGTTTTGATTTGCATTTCTCCAATGACCAGTGACGAAAAGCATTTTTTCATATGTTTGTTGGCCTCATGTATGTCTTCTTTTGTAAAGTTTCTGTTCATATCCTTTGCCCACTTCTGAATAGGCATGTTTGTTTTTTTTCTTGTAAATCTCTTTTAGTTCTTTGTGGATTCTGGATATGAGCCCTTTGTCAGATGGGTAGATTGCAAAAATTCTTTCCCATTCTGTTGGTTGCCAATTCACTCTAATGACTGTTTCTTTTGCTGTGTAGCATCTGTGGAGTTTGATTATGTCCCATTTGTCTATTTTGGCTTTTGTTGCCAATGCTTTTGGTGTTTTGGTCATGAAGTCCTTGCCTACTCCTATGTCCTGAATGGTTTTGCCTAGATTTTCCTCTAGGGTTTTCATGGTGTTAGGTCTTATGTTTAAGTCTTTAATCCATCTAGAGTTAGTTTTAGTGTAAGGTGTCAGGAAGGGGTTCAGTTTCTGCTTTCTGCACATGGCTAGGCAGTTTTCCCAACACCATTTATGAAACAGGGAATCCCTTCCCCATTGCTTGTTTTTGTCAGGTTTGTCAAAGATCGGATGGTTGTAGATGTGCTGTGTTGTCTCTGAGGCCTTTGTTCTGTTCCATTGGTGTATATCTCTCTTTTGGTACCAGTACCATGCTGTTTTAATTACTGTAGCCTTGTAGTATAGTTTGAAGTCCAATAGTGTGATGCCACCCACTTTGTTCTTTTTGCTTAGAATTGACTTGGCTACATGGGCTCTCCTTTGGTTCCATATGAAATTTAAGGTATTTTTTTCCAGTTCTGTGAAGAAGGTCATTGGTAGCTTGATGGGGATAGCATTAAATCTGTAAATTACTTTGGGCAGTATGGCCATTTTCACAATATTGATTCTTCTAACCATGAACATGGAATATTTCTCCATCTGTTTGTGTCCTATCTTGTTTCATTTAGCAGTGGTTTGTAGTTCTCCTACATTCCCTGTTAGTTGTATTCCTAGGTATTTTATTCTCCTTGCAGCAATTGTGAATGGCAGTTCGTTCTTGATTTGGCTCTCTTCAAGTCTATTATTGGTGTATAGGAATACTTGTGATTTTTGCACATTGATTTTGTATCCTGAGACTTTGCTGAAGTTGCTTATCAGTTTCGGAAGATTTGGGGCTGAGACGATGTGGTCTTCTAGATCTACAATCATGTAATTTGCAAATAGATACAATTTGACTTCCTCCTTTACTACTGAATACCCTTTATTTATTTTTCTTGCCTGACTGTTCTGGCTAGAACTTCCAGTACTATATTGAATAAGAGTGGCGAGAGAGGGCATCCTTGTCTACTGCCAGATTTCAAAGGGAATGCTTCCAGTTATTGCCCATTCAGTATGATATTGGCTGTTGGTTTGTTGTAAATAGCTTTTATTATTTTGAGATACATTTCAGCAATACCTAGTTTATTGAAGGTTTTTAGCATAAAGGGCTGTTGAATTTTGTCAAAGGCCTTCTCTGCGTTGATTGAGATAATCATGTGGTTTTTGTTTTTGGTTCTGTTTATGTGGTGAATTATGTTTATAGACTTGTATATGTTGAACCAGCCTTGCATCCCTGGGATGAATCCTACTTGATCATGGTGGATAAGCTTTTTGCTGTGCTGTTGCAATCGGCTTGCCAGTATCTTATTGAAAATTTTTGCATCCATGTTCATCATGGATATTGGCCTGATGTTTTATTTTCTTGTTGAGTCTCTGCCGGGTTTTGGTATCAGGATGATGTTGGTCTCATAAAATGATTTGGGAAGGATTCCCTCTTTTTGGATTATTTGGAATAGTTTCAGAAGGAATGGTACCAGCTCCTCTTTGTGTGTCTGGTAGAATTCGGCTGTGAATGCATCTGGACCTGGGCTTTTTTTGTGTCGTAGGTTCTTAATTGCTGCCTCAACTTCAGATCTTGTTATTGGTCTATTCAGGGTTTCAACTTCCTCCTGGTTCAGGCTTGGGAGGTTGCAAGTGTCCAGGAATTTATCCATTTCTTCCAGGTTACTAGTTTATATGTATAGAGTTGTTTGTAATAATTTCTGATGATGGTTTGAATTTCTGTGGAATCTGTGGTGATATCCCCTTTATCATTTTTATTGCATCATTTGATTAATCTCTTTTCTCTTTTATTAATGTGGCTAGTGGTCTGTCTATTTTGTTGATCTTTTCAAAAAACCAGCTCCTGGATTTATTGATATTTTGAAGGGTTTTCTGTGTCTCTATCTCCTTCAGTTCTGCTCTGATCTTAGTTATTTCTTGTCTGCTGCTAGGTTTTGAGTTTTTTTGGTCTTGCTCCTCTAGCTCTTTCAATTTTCATGATAGGGTGTTGATTTTAGATCTCTTCTTGCTCCTCATATGGGCATTTATTGCTATATATTTTCCTCTAGAGACTGCTTTAAACGTGTCCCAGGTATTCTGGTATGTTGCATCTTCATTCTCGTTGGTTTCAAAGAACATCTTTATTTCTGCCTTCATTTCGTTTTTTTTTCTTTTTTTTCTTTCTTTTTTTTTTTTTTTTTGAGGCAGAGTTTCACTCTTGTTACCCAGGCTGCAGTGCAATGGCGCGATCTCGGCTCACCACCACAACCTCTGCCTCCTGGGTTCAGGCAATTCTCCTGCCTCAGCCTCCTGAGTAGCTTGGATTACAGGCACGCGCCACCATGCCCAGCTAATTTTTTTTTTGTATCTTTAGTAGAGATGGGGTTTCACCATGTTGACCAGGATGGTCTCGATCTCTTGACCTCGTGATCCACCCACCTCGGCCTCCCAAAGTGCTGGGATTACAGGCTTGAGCCAACGCGCCTGGCCCATTTCGTTTTTCATCCAGTCAGTATTCAAGAGCCAGTTGTTCTGTGTCCATGAAGCTGGATTATGAGTTAGTTTCTGAATTCTGAGTTCTAACTTGATTACATTGTGGTCTGAGAGACAGCTTGTTATGATTTTCATTATTTTGCATTTGCTGAGGAGTGATTTCCTTCCAATTATGTGGTCATTTTTAGAGTAGGTGTGATGTGGTGCTGAAAGAATGTATATTCTGTGGATTTTGGGTGGAGAGTTCTGTAAATGTCTATTAGGTTTGCTTGGTCCAGGTCTGAGTTCAAATCCTGCATATCCTTGTTAATATTCTGTCTTGTTGATTTGTCTAATATTGACAATGGGGTGTTAAAGTCTCTCACTATCATTGTGTGGGAGTCTGTCTCTGTAAGTAATTAAGAACTTGCCTTATGTATCTGGGTGCTCCTGTATTGGGTGCTTATATATTTAGGATCATTATTTCTCCTTGTTGCATTGATACTTTTACCATTATGTAATGTCCTTCTTTGTCTCTTTTGATCTTTGTTGATTTAAAGTCTATTTTATCAGAGATGAGAATTGCAACTCCTGCTTTTTTTTGCTCTCCATTTGCTTGGCAAATCTTCCTCCATCCCTTTATTTTGAGCCTTTGTGTATCCTTGCATGTGAGATGGATTTCCTGAATATATCACACCAGTTGGCTTTGCCTTTTTATCCAATTTGCCAGTCTGTGTCTTTTGATTGAGGCATTTAGCCCATTTACATTTAGGGTTGACATTGTTATGTGTGAATTTAATCCTGCCATTTTGATGCTAGCTGGCTGTTTTGCCCATTAGTTGATGTAGTTTCTTCATTGTGTTGATGCTCTTTAAAGAAAAGAAATTTCAACCGAGAAATTCATATTCAGCCAAACTAAGCTTCGTAAGTGAAGGAAAAGTAAAATTCTTTGTGAACAAGCAAGTACTCAGAGATTCCATCACCACCAGGCCTGCTTTACAAGAGCTCCTGAAAGAGGCATGACACAGAAAGGAACAAACAATACCAGCCACTCCAAAAGTATCATACATCTTTTAAAATTTTTTGCTAATTAAACTCAGACCCATATTCTTAATCTAACTTAAATAATTTTGCAAGAGTGTAGTATTAACTTTTTTGCATATTATTTTCTGTAGAATTATATTAAACATTTATTTTTCTTTTGCCATTTAAAACACCTTATACTACATATGTTTATAATGGCTACTTTATCTATGGTTTTTGATGAGAAAGAACAAAAGAAACGTTATCTTAAACCCAATCTGTAAGGACGCGAGCAATTAAGTAAATAAATATTACCTGTTCACTTTTATACTAAGTAGTTTCATTCAAAGGAATAATTTATTTTTATTGCATTCCATCATATTGTAGATATATTTAAAAAAGTACTTAGATACTTGTTCAACTTGTATAAGTGAGCAGTCTAAATGCACACTTAGGAATGTCACTCTTCTGAAAGCATATTACTGTACATAATATTGATTGGCAATATTCAAAAGAAGGTCAAAATGAAGGCAATTTAGGGACTGGGGAAAGTGCCTATAATTATTTTTGACTTTACGTGAGTAATCAACTTTTATTCTATGCCGGGATGTAGAGGCTGTATATAATGTAGTTGGGTACTATGATACATATCAGAATAAAGTTCCTCTATGCTTTTTTAAATTAAAAATAAGTCATTGATTTCAAAACTATTTGGATGTATTGCTATCAATACTTATATTTAAAATACTATAAACTGAGAGATATCTTAACATTTTTATATCTATCAAATTTGATTATTAATTTTGGAAAATTGTATAAAGCAATTTTTTGGAATTATATAAGTATTTTAAAATTATAAGGCAAGATGATAATTTTAAATATATGCATATTATTCTGTTTTAGTAAGAACACATATTTTCCAGATTTTTCACAGATACTTAGAAATTAGTAATTTATCAATAATTTATTTGGAACAAATATTGAATAATGAAGTATTATTTTATACACTGTATTCCTTGAAGATTTGAAGTTGCAGTGTGCTTTTAGTTAAATTGAAAGGTCATAAGAAAGGGGAATGATTAACTGATATAAAAGTGGCAGCTCAATAATTACAAACATCCTATTTAATATGAATATAGCTTATCTATCAACTTGTTCTTAGTCATCACTGAAGTCCCTTCAGTAGCAGGTAGTATTAAAAATGTTGAATTAAACAGTTTAATTTACAATGAAATGAAATGAATCTCAATAGAATAAATCAAATGTCTCACCCATGAAGGGTAATTATCTTTCTTTTTCTCAAAAAAAAAAAATGGCACCCATGACTGAGTTATGTCTTCTCAAACTTGGAAAGTAATGAATACTATTTCTAGGTGGATATGTATATGCCATCATTTAATTTTTAAAATATTGTTATAATTATACTTGATATTCTAAAAATATTGTCAACAAAACGGCAATTACTTTGTCAGTTACTGTTGACAGCAAAAAAGTTTTATGTAGTTGAAAAATAGCAATTATTAACTCAAAAATCTGTAAATTGCAGCAACTGTAATTATTACTATGAATATTCTATTTTTTCCAAATCTTTCAGCATTGTGAATTCTATTGTTAACGATCCCACATTTCCTCCCACCCCCTTTCTTTTCTAAAAAGCTGTTAGATAAACACGAAAGAGAAGTTGAAATGGCCTGCTGGCATAGTAAATCAGTGCATAGCTTGGCTTCAATCACTGAAGGGAGAAATTGACACCCATTACTATGGCTGAATTTTCAACCGTCATAGTAAAAGGCCCTGGTCCATCCAATAGTTTGCAGAGACTACAGAGTCGAGCTGGAGAAGTTTTCTTTGAACAGTGTGTAGGAATTTTAGTTAAATTGCTTTCATTAGCATCAGTAAGAGGCTCCATAAAATGACTGCATAGCTCTTTAGAATAGTAGCAATAAAGTAAACTTTCATTAAAACATTTTTTTTTCTACATATTCCTTTACTATTTTGGGATTGTTTGGAAACCTTGTATCTGATATTCACAGCCAACATTCTGGAGACTGTTAAAACGACCTTCCTATTACTGAATAAAACTCAACTCAGTGAAGTGTTTTTCCAGACTCTAGCTTTGTAATTATTTCTGCTTTTTTCGGAGAGCATCTCACTTTCCCTGCAGAGATGCTCATTAAGACCGCTAACTTGAACCGGGCGCGGTAGTTCACGCCTGTAATCTCAGCACTTTGGAGGCGGAGGCAGGCGGATCACAAGGTCAGGAGATTGAGACCATCCTGACCGACATGGTGAAACCCCGTCTCTACTAAAAATAGAAAAAATAGCCTGGCGTGGTGGCACAGGTCTGTAGTCCCAGCTACTCAGGAGGCTGAGACAGGAGAAGCTCTTGAACTCAGGCGGCAGAGGTTACAGTGAGCCGAGATTGCTCCACTGCACTCCAACCTGGCAACAGAGCAAGACTCCGTCTCCACAACAACAAAAACAAAACAAAACAAAAACAAAACAACAACAACAACAACAACAAAAAGCCCACTAATTTGGAAGGAATGGGTCTCGATTGTTTTTCTTGTAAGACTCTGTGTGTGTAGATACGTACACATCCATGTATACATTGACATAAATATGAATATTAACATATACGTGCACAGAGAAAATATCTAGATATGTAAAAGTGATACTTTCTCTGCTGAATGTTAGATATTCATATAAAAAAATCTAGAAAGACTGTTTGAATCGAAATGGCTTGGCCAACTGAGTATTCTATATGCAGAGACTAAGAAACGATATCTCTAGCATATGAGACCCTGTGGTGCTCAAGGTAAGTATGGCTCTTTCATTCACCAAAGTTTAGCATTCCATTACTTTAAATCTGATGTACAAGAAAGAGAAAGAGATAAAATCTAATTACAAAACAAAGCAAAACAAAAACTCCAAAGAAGGTAATATACCCCAAACAAAATATGAGCCCTTCAAAAGCTCATTTCTCATTTTGGTTGCAAATGAATTTTAAAGTTTTTATTGATGATGTAAGGTAGAGAGAATTGGACAACTGTGAGCAATCAAATCTGGTACAGGTAGAGCAATCTGATAGCATGTTGGTATAACTCTTACTGAATTCCTCAGATTTTTACATCCTGATGAGGTTCTTTGCTCAGTTTCAAAATAAACCACTTGCAAACGCCTCCCCAAGTGCTGGAGTTGTTTGAGTGTTGGGCCGAACAGTATGAATCGGTAGTAATAAAAGCATCAACAGGATTCATTTGCAGCCTCCTACCGGGAAACACTTTACCTTAGCAGCTCAAATTATATTGAATCGTAATGAATGAAGAAGTGGATCCCTGCCAGGGAATACTTTGTAACTTGGAAAAGTAGATATAATTACATAATAATTCTGCCTTTGCAGAAGGTGCCTCTGCTTTCGGAGTACCTGATGTTATTTACGGCTGTTACCTGCGGCTCTGTTTAGTCATCGTGTTGGTATATCAATCAAACCCAAGAATTTTATATTCTTTTTTATTTCTGCTTTACTGCTAAACAAAAAATGTAGTGGCATCTATTTCACTTCTGCAATCGATCTAAGATCTCAGCATCTTAACTCCTACTACTCTGCTGCAGGTTGTATTTACAGATCATATATATCTTTAATATGGAGGGATTTTTATAGTCTTTCATTTTCTCCCCCCTTTTCCATGTATGCTTATATTTGCTTGGTATAAGATTTACCTGCATGATTTACCTGTATAAATATTTATACATTATACTCATACAGGTATCCTATAGCAAGAAATAGTAAAAGCTCAAATGGTGACTACATGGGAATATCTTGATTTTTTTTTTTTTGAGACTGAGTTTCACTCTTGTTGTCCAGGCTGGAGTGCAATGGCGAGATCTCAGCTCACCGCAACCTCCACCTCCTGGGTTCAGGCAATTCTCCTGCCTCAGCCTCCCAAGTAGCTAGGATTACAGGCACGCACCACCATGCCCAGCTAATTTTTTGTATCTTTAGTAGAGACAAGGTTTCACCATTTTGACCAGGATGGTCTCGATCTCATGACCTCGTGATCCACCTGCCTCAGCCTCCCAAAGTGCTGGGATTACAGGCTTAAGCCACCGTGCCCGGCCGGGAGTATCTTAACTGACTCTACATTGTTCTTTAAAAGATATCTCCAATTTTTTTTGTTTGACTTTTATCTTTTTCTTTAATATTTCTAATATTAAAGGTTATTGAGGTCATTATATGTAATATTCGAGAATTGTTCTAGTGTCTTAATATAGCATAACATTACATCAGCTATTATCAAAACTGTGAACAAAGTATATTTGAGATTAGATTTTGCTTTATTTCAGAGAGAAATATGAGTTAAAATTATTTTTGTGTATATAATAATCTGCTTTCATGTAATAATCTCTATAAACCTCAGATGGTATATTATGGACACAGCTATTATATATAGTCATACATACATGTTTTTAAGTAATATTTTAAGGTATCTTGGAATAACTTGTGGATAGCACTTTATTGATATTACAAAGCATAAGAAATTAAATTGCAACTTAGTGTTTAAATTCAAAACATTTCTGCTTCAAAAACAGAACATTAATTTTGTCAACAAAATGGTGGGCAAAGTCTACTGAAAGAAATGGAGGTAGTAAAATCATGCAGTAGGGTGTAAAACCTGGCAATACCTGATGAGACAGCACACATGTACACACACACACACACACACACGTAATCAACAACACTGAGAACAATGTTTGCATTGGTTAAATTTTATAGATGAATTAATAGAAATTGTTACAAATTAGTAATAGAGATTTAATTGAAAGTGGTTTCCAAGGGAGAAGTCAGATAAAAGCAATGGCAATTTCTGATGGCCTCCTAGGTGTCAGGCATGGTATCATATGGCTTGCATGTATATTGCTATTTAGTCTTCACAACAGGACTATGAAGTTGACATTTTACAAAAAAATTTCCTTAGACACAGGGAGAATAAATCTATTTCCCCAAGGCAATCTTTTACATAGAAGTTACCCATAAGTGGACCAAGGTCTCGACAAGACAATGTTCACCACTCTGTGTGAACGCAATAGGCACACAGTGGGCCAGATAATTGCTTAACAAAATTGACTAGAGATGAGCAGAGCAGTTATACAACTCCGTTTTCTTAAACTTCTCAATTTCTTCATGTGTAAAATGGGAATAACAAAGAAATCTATTTCGTATGGTTGTTAAGACATTTAAATGAGTTAATTCATATCAAGTGCTCATTAAGTGTTTTTGTATAATTTTCTCTTTGGTCTGGTCTCTGCATAGAGTTGACTTCATTATCTGTGATGTAAATACTGAATGGTAGTAAAACAGGTGTCACGCTCTTGATCCATTGTAGACATTGGCAACACACATTTTTCTGTAACCTTTTATCCTGTATTATTTATAGGTATGTTGACAGTGAGAATCTAAGACCAAGCTTTTTGCCACTCTAAATAAATTTGTAAATTTGCGGGATTCAAATATTCTCTGGATTGATCTCATTTATTTCACCCCAGGTCTGCTTTCGTAGTATCCTGAGATCTCATCATGGTGAATTTCCTTTCTAACTCATACCTGACAATCTTTAATCATGTATCTTGTTGCACAGGAATGACTTCCCCTGTTCTCTTACAACTGGCACACAGTGACTTCTCGTTCAAGATTCAGTTCAAAGACCTCTTTCTGTGGGAAGCATTACCTGGCTATACTGCCAACCGTATAGTGTGGAAACAACTGCTTCTCTGGATAACAATTCTCAAATGTTCAGGTATAGAAAATCATGTGAGTAGATCATTAAAAAATGTATATCCTCAGGGTTCTTCCCCAGACACTAATTCGGAAGGAATGTGATGAAGTCAAAGAATCTGCATTTTTAACTAATGAAATGAATAATTCTTACACAGTCCCAAGATCATACTTTGAAAAACTCTACATTAGGAAAAAATGTAAAATGTCTATCAAGAATTACTTTAGAATAACTCAGTTGGCACAGTGTGTGTGGCATTAAAACTGGATTTACTAAGAAAGAAAATTATGCATTCACCTCTTGAAATCTCAAAATGCCAATTAGGTTTTTACCTTTAATCACATTTCTCTATATAATTCCCTCCCCGCAGAGCAGTCAGAGAGATCTATTAAAATATCATCCAGATCTCCTGCTTAAAACCCTCTAATAGCTTTATATTACAATTAGGGGGAAAAAAGAAACCTTCCTAGACCTACAAGGTATATCTAGCCACTTTCTATGTCACTGTCTATATTTCTTACAGCTTGTACCTGGATTAAAACAAAAAGTTCTTACCAATTTGATCTTTTATATTTTCTCAAAAACACCAAACCCAGCATTTGTATGCTTGCTCTAGGGACTTTCGTTTCTCCTATTGTTTAGGCAGTGAGCACTCTTCTCTTCAGAATGGCTCAGTCTTTTTTTTCACTTGAGGTCTCAGCTCAAACATCATCACATCAGAGAAGCGTTTCTGAAAACTCTAAAGTATCTCCCACCCTCTCCAAATCTTCTGCACCTTGTCCAGGCCAGCTGCTGTCCTAAGTGCTGAAGATACTCTGGGGTACCTCCAGTACCTAAGACAGCAGCTGGCTTGTAGGAGAGCTCATAAATGCCTGTTGAAGACAAACACACTGTATGTAATGGAAACTCTATTGATATTCTTATTCTATGGATTTCATCATGCTAAGGTTGAAATAACATTTATGCATGGAAATAAATCTTTCTCCAATTCAAAAACTGAAAGGGAACTTACTGAATAGGAACTTACATAGTTTAGACAAATTTATCTTCAGTTGAGCCAGCAAGTGAACTTATCTGAAAATACAAATAACAGAAATCAGGAGGAAAGAAGGTTGTCGAGAGAGTTAATTTCTAGAACGAATTAATATTTCATAGAAACAGCTACTTAATATTAAATGCATATATTTGGTTGCTTAAACATTTTAAACAATAAAAAATAAAGAATTATTATTATTTTTTTGGCAAGGAAAAAGTCAGGAACATATATATTGCTTAAAATTTGAATAAGATAGATTTATAACAGTTATCAGATGTATTTTCTAATTGATGACTGTGAATCAGAAAAATTTTATTAGCATTCTTTTTCTTTTTTTTTTTTTTTGAAAGAAAAAGAGAAAGGGGGAGAGAGAACAGGAGTCTTGCTCTATTGCCCAGGCTGGAATGCAAGCTAGAAATAGGTATTAAAAACCTCTTTTATGCCAATAATTGTACTTAACAGTGGAGACAGGCAGAAATAAAGGAAAAAAATAAAACAGCCAACCAATAGTTCATTTAAGTCTGTGAAATGCTATGCAAATTCTGAAGGGTGATTTACTTCCAATTATGTGGTAACTTTCAAAATAGGTGTAATGTGATACTGAAAAAAATGTATGTTCTGTGAGTCTGGGATGAAGAATTCTATAAATATTCACTGAGTTTACTTGTTCCAGGTCTGAGTTCAAATCATAGATTCCCTGTTAATTTTCTATCTCGTTGATCCATTGAATATTAACAATGTGGTGTCAAAGTCTCCCGCTATTACTAAGCGGGAGTCCAAGTCTCTTTATAAGTCATTAAGAACTTGTCTTAGGTATCTGGGTGTTCCTATATTGGGTGCATATATATTTATGATCATTGACTCCTGTTGTTGCATTGATCCTTTTACCATTATGTGATGTCCTTCTTTGTTTCTTTTATTCTTTGTTACTATTAAAGCCTATTTTGTCAGAGACGAAAGTTACAACTCCTGTGTTTTTTTTTTCTCCATTTAATTGGTAAGTCTTCCACCAACCCTTTGTTTTGACTCTTTGTGTGGACTTACTTATAAGATGGATCTGGATACAACATACTGATGGTTTTGACTTTTTAATCAATTTGCCTGTCTGTGCCTTTGATTGGGGCTTTTAATCCATTTACATTTAGGATTAATATTGGTATTTGTGAGTTTAATATTGCCATTTAATGCTAGCTGGCTATTTTGCCCATTAGTTGATATAGATTCTTCATTATGGAGATACTCTTTACCTTTTGTTAAGTTTTTGGGATGACTGGTACTGGTTGTTCCTTTCTGTGTATAGTGCTTCTTTCAGAAGCTCTTGTAAAGCAGGCCTAGTGGGATGAAATCTCTGAGTGCTTGCTTGTTCGTGAAAAAGATTATTTTTCCTTCATTTATGAAGCTTAGTTTGGCTGGATATGAGATTCTGGATTGAAAATTCTTTTATTTGAGGGTACTGAATATTGACCCTCACTCTCTTGTAGTTTGTAGGGTTTCTGTTGAGAGATCTGCTCTGAGTCTGATAGGCTTCCCTTTATGGGTAACTTGACCTTTCTCTCTAGCTGCCCTTAGAATTTTCTCCTTTATTTTAACCCTGGTGAATCTAATGATTATGTGTCTTGGGGTTGCTCTACTTGAGGAATATCTTTGTGGTGTTCTCTGTATTACATGGAGTTGAGTATTGTCCCGCCTTACTAGGTTAGGAAAGTTTTCCTGAATAATATCCTGAAGAATATTTTCCAGCTTGGATTCATTTTCTTCATGATATTCAGGTACACCTATCAAACATAAATTAGGTCTTTTCACATATTCCCATATTTCTTGGAGACTTTGCTCATTCCTTTTTTACTCTTTCTTCTTTAATCTTGTCTTCTCGTTTCATTTCATTAAGTTGGTCTTCGATCTCTGATATCCTTTATTCTGCTTGATCAATTCGACTGTTAAAACCTGTGCATACTTTGCAAAGTTCTTGTATTGTATTCTTCAGTTTCATTAATTCACTTATATTCCTCTGTAAATTGTCTATTCTCATTAGGATTTTGTCAAACCCTTTTTCAAAGTTCTTAATTTCTTTACATTGGGCTAGGACATGTTCTCTTAACTCACAGAAGTTTCTTATTATCCACCTTCTGAAGCCTAATTCTGTTATTGGAATGCACTCATTCTCCATCAGGCCTTGTTCCCTTGTAGATGAGGAACTGTGATCCCCTGTAGAGGGAGAGACATTCTGATTTTGGGTATTCTCAGCCTTTTTACGCTGGTTTCTTCCTATCATTGTAAATTTATCCATCTGCCATCTTTGTAATCACCAACTTTCAAATTAGGTCTTTGAGTGGATGCCCTACTTGTTGATTGCCAGCACCAGAACCTGAGCAACACACTGTGCTGGCTAAAACAGGGGTGTTAATATTCATGGTGCTATTCTGCCCAGGAATCTCTGGTCTGGCTTCCTTCTTGAGTCCCTTTTTCAATCAGCTGAATGGGCGACTCTGCCTTCCCAGAGCTCCAAATGTCGACCAAAAGGGGACCCAGTCCTGTTTACTCTGCACCAAGAACCACCACGCCGGGGCACTGGCAAAACCACCACGCCAGCCACAAGAGTCGCGCTGGCGACTGGTGGGGCTTCTCCGCTGTGAATCTCCTGGTCCTTGAGCAACGAAAATTCATCTGAAAGTGCGGCATCCATTTGTTCTCTGCACTTTCACTGGGAGCTACAATCCCGAGCTGCTAGTGATCAGCCATCTTGGATCTCTGAAGAATTATTTAAGTATTAGTGTATGTAAATGATTTTAATATATTTTCTTAGTGATATTTTTAAGGTAAAAAAAGTGAGGTTTTTGAACAATCAATATTTATTAAGTATATACTTTTCCCAAATGCTGCTTAAATTTAAATTTAAATCTCAACAGATGATAGTGCTGATATTTCAATCTCATGACAATTTCTAGGTTTTAAAAAATACTTTCAAAATACCAACACACTTACTGGAACTTAGTCCTCTAGTTCAGACTTGAAAATTTATGTTATAGTTTTAATTTTGCTATGCTTTGCTTTTTCTCTACAAAACTTAAACTTCTGTTGTAGTTTGGTTCTGTGCCCCCATCCAAATTTTACCTTATAGCTCCCATGATTCCCATGTGTTGTGGGAGGGAGCTGATGGGAGATGATCGAATCATGTGGGCAGGCCTTTCCCTTGCTTTTCTTGTAATAGTGAATGGATCTCATGAGACCTGATGGTTTTAGAAACAGGAGTTTCCATGCACTATTTTCCAAGGAAAAGGCTTGCTCTTTTCCTGCCATCGTGAAAGATGTGACTTGCTCCTCTTTGCCTTCTACCATGATTGTGAGGCTCCACCAGCCATGTAGAATTGAGTTCTCCATTAAACCTCTTTCCTTTGTAAATTTCCCAGTCTCAGATATGTCTTTATCAGCAGTGTGAAAACAGGCTAATACGACTTCTTAAATAAATTAGGCACAATGGGCAATAATATCAGAGGGAGAATAATGCATCATTTGGAGAGCTGTTTTGTAACCAGATAATTTATGGAAGAGCCTTTTGTTGACTGAAATAAATGAAGATTTTTGGCTGCTTCTTTAATACATAGCCAATTCTCTTTAGCACCATATGATTTGTAATTTCAGCTATAAGTGTAGAGATTATAAAGAACTAAATTTAGAGTATGCTCATGACAGCAACCCATTTAGGGATTCCCATGAGGTAAGTGTCTTGATTTCATTATTCTCATTGTGGTTCATTTGTGGATATCTTGGAAATTTTTCAGTGTCTTTGACAAGCCCAACTTCGTTGTAAATTTATTTAGATTCACAGTATAAACAAAACTTTTCTTTATAGAAGGTTGATTTGATTATGTTTTGAAAATATAATGTGTTGTCTGTAAGGAAATTGAATGTATGAGTTATTATACCATTTAAATAAAACCTAATAGATTTAATTCTACTGAAATTAATAGAACAGACTTTATCTAAAATCTAAAGTAAAATAACTTGAACATTATTTTTTTATAAAACGTTTATTTTAGTTCTTATCACAATGCTTAGAAACCTACTGTAGAACCTTGAGAAGGCTGAAGAGTATTGTTAAGTAGACGTACTATTTGCCAAGTCTATTGACAACAACTGTGGAAAGATCCAAAGGCAGGAACATTGTCGATAAAAGCAGTGTAGTAAGTCTTTTAAGAATTAAATCTTGATTACTCACCATGTTTATGGTTGAGTAATATTTGTGGCTGTGTGTTACCATCACTTAATTTTTTGTAATTTTTTTGTTATAAAGCTAGAAACAAAACAAGATAAACTTTGTTTCCAGATTTATGACTTTAATGTTCTCAAATATTCTCCCATGTGATTGTTACCTTCCTGCCTTAGCAAGTCAGGCTTGCTGGAGATAATAATGGTAGTATTAGAAAAATATTAAATATAGTGGTTTTGAGAAGAAAATATGATAATCTGTTAGATTGATCCACATTAAGTTGCCAGTGAATATCTCAGTGATGCTCAATTGTATGTATAGATTCACTAGGGATATGTTAAAACAATACCAATATCTAGGTCCATCATAAACCAATTAGATCTGAATTTTTTTTTTTTTTTTGAGACGGAGTTTTGCTCTTGTTGCCCAGGCTGGAGTGCACTGGCGCGATCTCGGCTCACCGCAACCTCCGCCTCCTGGGTTCAGGCAATTCTCCTGCCTCAGCCTCCCAAGTAGCTGGGATTACAGGCACGTGCCACCATGCCCAGCTAATTTTTTTTGTATCTTTAGTAGAGACGGGGTTTCACCATTTTGACCAGGATGGTCTTGATCTCATGACCTCGTGATCCACCCGCCTCGGCCTCCCAAAGTGCTGGGATTACATAGATCTGAATTTTTAAAGGTAGGGCAAGGGTATCAGTTTTTCTTAAAATTCCAACATTGTTTCAATATGCAGTCATGGTTAAAAGCCACTAATATATGTAATCATGTTTTTCATAGAATATCATAATCTCCACTTCCAAGGAACTAATCACTGTATGCAGAGAATAACTTTCCATAACAAAGGACAGGAGAATAACTTTTCATTAAAATAACACATAAAATATTTGTTTAAGAAAAGATTCCTAAAAATTAGACCAAAAAGTGGAAATATTTTCAAAAGTATTTAAATTCAATTTAGTACAATGTAACAAGCAAGACCTTCACCAGTGAGAGTACAATAAAGCAGTTAATACTGGTTGCAATTGTGTCTATTCTGCTAGGTATTTGACAAAAAATAAGGAAGGAAAATTTAATAAAATACGAACCCCCAAGAAAACATCTGTGGAAGAGTATGATCAGAGTTTTGAAATAATACAAATGTAAAAAACTTTTAAAATCCAAATTCCGGTGCACTTTAGGTGAGAGGTAAATCTCTCTTGCTTTCGACTGCTAATAGGGCCTTTTTTGGCACAAAGATAAGAATGTAGATGAGATGCCTAAATGGTAGTAGAGCAGAGGAGTGTAAGATAAAGTAACTAGGTATAAACACAGCTATTTTCAATGAAGCATTAAACGCATGCAACTACTCTTCCATAGATCAAGTTGCTTATAAAGAGAATATTTTTCTTAAAACATTCAAAGAATTACAAACATGTGAATTTCAAAGTTTTCCTGCTTCGTATAGATGTATATTTTATGAGACGAGTGGACAGATCTACAGAGATGAAGACATTGCCTAAGAACATATTTTTTAATTTAAATATTAATCAGCTTATTTTCTTTTTGTACCTCCTTGTAAAAGAAGTATATATAATTGAACCTAATCGCTGGCTCTAATTTATATGAATTTTTGTGTAGCACCCAAAGAAGAAATAATACCTGTGTAGCAAGCTATGTCAAAAAGTCTCTAAAATTTCTGTCAAAATAAAATTGAGTTCATGCAGTCGCAAATTCTTGCCATCTTTCCAAACCATTGTTTCCTAAAAATAATTACAATATGGACCTCTGAAGAATTTATGTCCTTGTGAATAACGCAATTTTACATATACTTGACATATTTTATGTGATAAATCAGCCATTTAGGTGAAAATTCCTAATTTCAAGTTACTCACTTTCTGATAAGACAATGGTGGATGTCTTGACATAAACTACATAGCAAATTTTAAAATTCGGTAGCTACTTTTTGTTTATACATTTAATTTTGAAACAGAAGATTAAAATATTTAAAAATGAGTATATGTGCATACATGTATTTAACAATTCATTCCAATGGCTTGTGGCTCATGTTTCCTGATCAGTAAAATAGGACTTACAGCAGTTCTTACGTGATGGGAGCTCTGTGAAAATCAAATTATTAGATCTATGAGAAATACTTAACATAGTACTTGCCACTTACTAAAAGCTTAAATGAATGCTTCTTGACAAAATGAAAGGGATTAGTGGATACTTTTTAAGGTCTCTCCTTTATAGCTTATTCTAAACCTCCATTGTTATATTTCTTATTTAAAACACACACACACACACACACACACACACACACACACAATCTCATTAAAAAGATAAAGAGCACATCATGCCCTATGCACAAAGTATTTCCTTTGAACACAAGCATAAGGAGCATATCCAGGAATAGAACCTACATCTTCTTTTTGCAATTTTGACATGTTCTACTATGTCACACTCCCTCCACAATTCCACCTAGTAAAATAATTTCTAAATGGGTAAAAAAATGCTGTTACAGAATTAAGTGAATATGTCCAAAAGACCAGTCATAGTAACCTCAAAGAAGTACAGTGATTTTTAAAAGCTTACACCTCTGATGGTATTTAGAAGATAGTTGCATACTATAGAATTTTTTTTTTTTGAGACGGAGTGTTGCACTGTCACTGAGGTTGTGGTGCAGTGGTGATCTGGGATCACTGCAATCTCCACCTCCTGGGTTCAAACAATTCTCCTGCCTCAGTCTCCCGAGTAGCTGGGACTAGAGGGGTGTGCCGCCAATCCCAGCGAATTTTTATTTTATTTTTACTAGAGACGAGGTTTCACCATGTTGGCCGGGATGGTCTGGATCTCCTGACCTCGTGCTCCGCCTGCGTTGGCTCCCAAAGTGCTGGGATAACAGGCATGAGCCACCACACCCGGCCTAGAAATATTTAAAGAAGTGTTTTCTTTAATCTTGAAAAGTATTGTTGAAAACATTTTGCATGTTCAAATCTTGCAACTAAAATTTTAAAAAAATCTTTGAATTAAAGGTTTCTTTTTACTATTCTGGAGCAGCCTTTTTCTTGTAACGTTAGTGTAGTAATGAACTAATTTGCTATATCATGAGTAATTTATTTTAGGTTATCATAAAAATGTTAGTGCATACAATTTAACAAATAATATATACACTAATCTATGTGTGTGTAATATATAATGGATGTTTTGATTTAAATCTAGAAAGAATCTGTTACTTAAAAATATATGTACCACCGTGCACAGTACAATGACATCAGCCAGTGATGTACTGTGTATATTGCCATGTTCCCTTGAGAGTACAACGGAGCTAAGAAAGTCCTGTTGTTCAGTGGTGGTGCAGTCGTGGTAACATCGTCATATAGAGGCCGGGCGCGCTGGCTCACGCCTGTAATCCCAGCACTTTCGGAGGCCGAGGCGGGTGGATCACGAGGTCATGAGATCGAGACCATCCTGGTCAACATGGTGAAACCCCGTCTCTACTAAAGATACAAAAAATTAGCTGGGCACGGTGGCGCGTGCCTGTAATCCCAGCTACTCAGGAGGCTGAGGCAGGAGAATTGCCTGAACCCAGGAGGCGGAGGTTGCGGTGAGCCGAGATGGCGCCATTGCACTCCAGCCTGGGCAACAAGAGTGAAACTCCGTCTCAGAAAAAAAAAAAATCGTCATATAGAACAATACTTGTACATTTGTGGTGATGCTGGTGTAAACAAACCTGCTGTGGTGCCAGTTGTTTAAAAGTGTAGCACATACAATTATGTACAGTACATAATACTTAACAATGATAATAAATTATGATGTTTCCAGCTGGCATATTTCCTGTATTTTTATCATTATCGTAGATTGTACCCTTTCTACTTATATTTTAAAAAGTTAGCTATAGAACATCCTCAGGCAAGTCCTCGAGGAAGTATTCTGGAAGAAGGCACTGTTATCATAGAAGATGACAGCTCTATGGATGTTACTGCCCTTGAAGACCTTCCAGTGAGACAAGGTGCAGAGATGACAGACAATGATATTGATGACCCTGACCCTATGGGCCACTGTTGTGTTTTTTCCATGGTTTATAACAAAACAAAAAGCTTAAAAAGTAAAAAGGTAATTTTTTAAAATGAAAAACTGAAAATAGCTTATGAAATAAGGATATAAAGAAAGAAAATATTTCTGTAGTTTTTTTAAGCTACGTGTTATTACAAAAGAGCCCAAAAGTTTTAAAAAATTAAAAATGTACAGCATTTTACAATAGCCTAAGGCCTATTTATTTTTAAACATAGAAACTTTAAAAAATGAATTTAGTGTAGCACAAATGTATAGTGTTGATCAAATCTACAGCAGTGTATAAAATCTCTTCAGCCTTAACGTTCATTCACTGCTTTCTCGCTACCTCACCCACAACTTCCAGCCCTGAAAGCTTCACTTTGCTAAGTGCCCTATACAGATGTAGCATTTAAAAATATTTCATACCAGGCCGGGCGCAGTGGCTCAGGCCTATAATCCCAGCACTTTGGGAAGCCGAGGCAGGTGGATCACGAGGTCAAGAGATCGAGACCATCCTGGTCAACAAGGTGAAATCCTGTCTCTACTAAAAATACAAAAATTAGCTGGGCATGGTGACGCGTGCCTTTAGTCTCAGCTACTCGGGAGGCTGAGGCAGGAGAATTGCTTGAACCCAGAAGGCGGAGGTTGCAGTGAGCCGAGATTGTGCCGTTGCACTCCAGTCGGGTAACAAGAGTGAAACTCCATCTCAAAAAAATATATATATATATTTCATACCATATTTTTTACTGTACCTTTTCTATGTTTTGATATTTTTAAATAGACAAATACTTACCATTATATTATAATTGCCTATAGCCTTCAGTACAGTAATATGCTGTACAAGTATGTAGTCTAAGAGCAAGAGACTTACAACCTAGGTCTATGGCAGGCTGTGCCATCTAGATTCATGTAAGTTTTCTCTATGATGTCTATACAACAAAATGCTTGTCTCAGAATGTATTCCTATCATTAAGCAGCACTGCAATTGCTAGTTCATTAAAGAGGTTATTGTTGAATACCTATTATTTTCCATTATAATCTTTAATAGGCATAATAACTAACAGTTCTCCTGAAGGTAAATATTAACATTTCATTACTTCCTGTTTGGTACCTGGCATGATTAAACCACTTAGACTCTTTTTTTAAATTGAAACATGCATATATATTTACAAAATTCATATATTTTTTGAAATGAAGAAATGCAAAGATAAATCCTTATATTGATACTAAGTCATGTTGCATAAACTATGCTTTAATATAACTGAAATGTTTTTCTTTTCTTTAATATGTTCTAGAATATCTTGAAATCATTCCTGTTAAATTTAAAAGGTATTGTTTAGCTTATTATCTCACAGAAGGGAAAACTTAATATCCAAAAACAAAAATAACTTAGCCACAAGCACCTAATAAGTGAATGCAGTAACAGGATTCAAATGCCAGTCTTCTGATTTCAAAGCCCATAATGTCCCTACCATTCAAGACTGCTTTCCTCCAGGAAAAAAAATAGTATGCGAGAGAAGACAAATTTATCACTAATATTTAGGTAAAAATATGGCCAGACCAAAGCTCTTGAAGCCAAATACAATTAAGTCTAATTAAAGGCATCAAGGTACCACAGTCTGATATTTAATGCTCTATTCTATTGATGCTATATATGAACAAGGGGGCATAAAACCTTATAAATAACATTTCTAAAGAGCACAATTCCTGTGACAAAACATTACCCTTTCAAGAAATGAATTCCCTTAACACATCAGGATTGTTCAGTAAATGTTGATTTACAACCATCATTATTATCTCTTAATTGAATATGTAGATATTACAGATGTCTCCTGAACACTCAAATTAAGTCAGACAGAATGAATAATCTCTAGAAGATTTCAACTTGAAGAGAAAGCTATAATTTAAACATCTATATAAAAAGCATGAATTTCAAAGTACATTGAAAGGATTTTTTATTATGAATAAAGTTGTTTAATTCTGGACATTTTCTAAAATTATAATATTAAATTTATATTTCCTAAATTCTACTCTCAAATAAATACTGCCACAAAATAAATACAGCCACAGCGATGAAAATGTTGAAAAATATTTTCAAACATTGAACATTTTGTTATTTTCTGAAAGTTATGATTTTTAGGACAAGAGGTGTTTGCTTTTTAAATAGAGTTTTTACACATTTCAACAGAACTAGATATAAGTTGTTAGAAATTATATAGTGTTGGTATTTTTCATTTACTGCTTATTATATTTATGTTTTGCTTGAGCATTTTTACTATAAATATTTTCTATCTTTCATTTTACTAAGCTTACTTCTTTAAATAGGTAAATTTTTAAAATGCTGTTGGACGCTTCTTAAAATTTGCTTTAAATGCTTTAATTATTCTATATTTATTTCCCCTCGCTGAAGGTTTCTTTCTTTCTCTCTAAAGGTTAGGATTTATTTTTTCTTTCTTTAATCTCAGAATATAATACCAGCAAATCGCAGGTATGCATATGAAAAGAGAGATATTAGAGTGTTTTTCTGTAGTCCATCTTAAAATATTTTCCCCAATGTAGATTTAGAAAGGTTTTTTTCTGTTTTTGTTTTATTGAAAAAAAAAAAGAGTAGAGCACTTGTTAAAACAACAATATTTATGATTCTAAAGGTAAAGGTTACAGAGTACATTCCTGTAAGAACCCAAAATTATTTTAAACTTAGGAGTAATAAAATTAGTGTAAATTTGTGGGTAACATGGGTAAAGGGGAAATAAGAACTGAATATTATTTTAAATTTATTAAGTTATTGAAAACAACTTCAAAGTTTGCTTTAAAATGTTACAATGTATTAAAGGTGTTACAAATAATTTTCTCTTTAGTTTTTCATTTTGAAGTCTGTTGAAATATCAGATGAAATAGGTGAATATCACTGAAGTAGTCAGAAGTAGATGTATGTGAAAATAGTTTACAATCATCAGAAATGTTGAGTTATGCATCACTAAACATTGCATTGCACACTATCCTTCTGTGTTTGCTGTGACATCTGACACCATGCATGAGATTCAGGGCCAGCCTTTAGGGGAGATACTGGAAAAGTTGTCAGCTTAGTGAAACAAATTTCTCTATCACATGCCATTGACTTTTTTAGATATTAAGTTCAACCAACTTGTAGAATGCTCCACATCGAGGATTTGTCTTACTGTTTTTTTCAGGGTACCTGAATGTATTTCTTCATCTTTGTATTTTCTAGAAACTGCCAATATGTCTGTAACTTGCCTTTTAATTTGGATTCTAATTTAAAGGCACTTTTTTTTACGTAATTTTATTAGTAATTTGGATTGAACAGTGTTTTTCTGATATATTTGAAGAACAGATTCTAATATGAAATAGTATCATGGAGAAGGAAGAAGATTTCTGGGAAGAGACAGAGTATGAGAGCGTGAATCACTGACATCGAGTGTAAAAGGACCATAGAGTCTCCAAACAGGACATGAAGTAATGACATGAAAGAGGGACAAATACTGAGAAGGAAATCTTTCTGCCTGAACTCCAAATCTTTTTATAATCTAAAAGCTCAAGAAGGCAAGACTTTTGACGCAAAGTACATATGTGACATCCGGGCTATCAGGTTTTCTTACCATTTTTTCCGTCATCAATTCAAAGCATGTCTAATGAGCAGCTGATATGTTAGCTGCTTTGAGAGGACCTTGTTTCTCGATGCTCTCCATACAATTCTGTGGTCTTCTGCCTCTCCCTTGTACTCTCATAGTACCTGTGCATTTCATTATGATAGTACCTGACACCAAGTATTGCAGCCGTATGCTTATATGCTTATTTCTCTATTTTCTTCCCACTGCTCTGCACATTACAAATATCTTTTTTTTTTTTTTTTTTTTTTTTGAGATGGAGTCTCCCTCTGTCTCTCAGGCTGGAGTGCAGTGGCCTCATCTCGGCTCACTGCAACCTCCCTCTCCTGGGTTCAAGCAATTCTTCTGCCTCAGCCTCCTAGGTAGATGGGATTGCAGGCACTCACCACCATGCCTGGCTAATTTTTGTATTTTTAGTAGAGATGTAGTTTCACTATTTTGGCCCAGCTTGTCTCAAACTCCTGACCTCAGGTAATCCACCCACCTCCACCTCCCAAAGTGCTCAGCTTATAGGCAGGAGCTATTGTGCCCAGCCTCGAATCTCATTTTTTAATCTGCAGTGCTAAATGTAATATTACACCAATTACAGATTTTTTAATGTTGCTGAATGAATGAGCAGAGCACAATCCTTGCTTTAAAGAAGTGATTATAGGTATAGAATCACTTGTATAATTAGGCTTTTAAAAAAAGTGGTTTTTGACTATGATGGGAGAATATATTATGGGAGAGTAATGTTTACATAGAAGAGAGACATCTGGTTGGCACTTAACTCATAATCAGGTACTCACCAGGTTTGGAGAGGAGGAGTCGGTATTCCATGCATCAGTGTGGAGGCAGTAATGTATGAGAGAGGTTGACATTGGTAGGGAACAGCAAGACATTTGGTATGTCAGGAGACAGGAACTGGTTGGCTGGAAATGTAGACTGGGATCAGACTGTTAATGGCCCCAGACACCATTCCAAAGAAACTGGATGTTTTCCTGAAGGTATCAACAGAGGATACTCAAGTCAGGTGAAATGTCATTCTGTTAATATTTTAAAGGATAAATGCGTGAAAAGTACTATTGACAAAAAGATTAATTTAAAATTTGTTGCAGAATTTCAGCAGACAGGTAATTTAGATCTGATCCAAGATTATGACATTGGGTTAAATGGATATTACGGAATTCGAACAAATCTTTGAAGTACATTTCTACATTGCTTCAGAAACTGATTTCTATCATCTTAGATTTGCTTAATCTATACCCTGCTATGTTCACATGCCAAAGCCAACTAAACATCATTTAAAGAGTCAAACCAAATAATTGGCCTGAGGTCGGGGCCCTAAAATCCACTCTGACTACTAAAGCCCAACTTTGTAACTTAAGGCATGTTAGAATTTAAATTAGAACTTCTACCACTGCATTAAACGTCACAAACATGTTACTGTTTTAATGTATTGCATTAATGCTTCTCAACTCTAACACTGAGAGCTGTTGCTTCTCTTTTCTTAGCAAAAAAAAAAAAAACCTAGTAATGGAAGTAAATATTCTAGTAATAGAAAATATGGTTTTTTCAGTTCAGTTAACCATTCATTATATATATTTTTTCATGTTCTACCCTATACTCTCATCTCTAGCATCATGAAGCCCATAGAAATACAGTGAGGAAAATCTCATAATATACTGGCTTTCAGAATAAGTTCTTAAATAGCATGATTTACATATGAAAGAGGAAAGTGTTAGAGCTGGACATTATAAGACTGAAGTCAGTTGAAGCAGCCTAAATTATTGGTCTTGATAGATTATTTTTCCCAAAATTATATTGTTCAGACAGGGAGAAAGAGCCTGGAGTTAGAATTATATCTGGTATCTTAACGATTTTTCCTTTAACGCTCTGAGGGACAGACATATCAGTTATGAACGTTAGAATGTAGTCATAAATGAGATGTGTGCACTTAGTACAGTTCACAGGCTTTCCATCTCCTTGATCTTCAAAACAGAACCACCTTTCAGGCCTCAGATTAAAACTGATATGTTACCAAAAAAAAAAAAGAAAAAAGAAAAAAAGGAAAAAAATCATTCCTGTATTGGCCAAAGGTAATGGAAAGCCATTTCTCTTTGCATTGCAGAGTTGGAAGTGGTCTCCTCATACTTAGATGGGCAGCACTGTTTCTTTAATACTGCTACCAAATTTGGGGTAAACTAGTTATAGTCAGCAAGGAATTCATTCAAAGATAGATTATGGAACAAAGTTGAAATTGACACAATGAAGATATTGTTTAAACTGTAAACCTAAAAGATACTGGTTTACTGCCCCCCCCAAAAAAAAGAGTAACCAAAAACTATTACATAGAGAAACAGTGAAAAACTAAAAGTGAAAGTAAACAAAAAATATTGACCTCATAGCAAGGAGGAAGAATAGAATGGAAAGTTTAAAGAAGAAAACTAGTTAAAAAAAACCTGTTGTCACTTTTCATTAAAATTAGATGAAATTAGAAAAGAAATTTAAGATTTAATCAATTATGATGATAAAATTTTTAGGAAAAAATTAGGTGTCTATTATTTGCTTGGATAACCTAACTTTACAAGATAGTTATCCAAACTTATGTAACTTTACCTATGACTGTACTGCTTAGAAATGCTATTAATGAGTCATTGGTAATAAGGAAATATCACATAGAAAAGAGGATGCATTATTCAGTGCAGAACAGTCAAGCAAGTTTCAAGTTACATAATTGTAATAGGAGCAGAAAATGACAAAGATAGAAGAAACTTTGTTACAGGGTATGTTTTAAATATAGTATTTGGGAAATGAATGTGGAAGACATTTTTCCCTGAAATTAGAACCAACTCGTCTGCCTCACTTTCTTTTTCACAATGTTTCATCACAATGTTTTCTCTTGTTGAATTTAAATGACTGTGACATTATTTTTCCTACCTTGGCAAATTCTGCCAGAGATATTTTCTTATGTCTATTAATAAGTCTTAAATGTATTATAAAAGAAGATTGAGTTTAATTGGAAAACAATTATACTATTGATTGTTCGTGGTTCAATTTCTTGGCAGATATTTCTTCTGTAGACTACTGTCGAACATAAAAATGGAATCCTGATTTTGAATTGTACTGTGATTGTTTAATGTAGCATGTATACTTCTTGGCTTGACATGGGCTGCTCTAAAAAATCGTATAAAACTGACTTGCTTTATTTTTCTACAGCAGAGGATAGTGTACCGCACGTAGTATTTAAATTGAAGTATCCTAGAAAATATTTTCATTGTCATAATTGTAGCCATAAGTATAAATTATTTGTTATACCACAAAAAACTTTTATACTATATTCCAATTTTGTTTTACACTGAAGTCTTCGTTTGAAAATGTGAGCCAGAGATTGACTTTAAATTTCCAGAGATGATGAGCTGCCAGCTTTAATCAAATTGAGAAGTAATTAGCAAATCAAAACTTGATTAGCTCTTTGCTTGATTTACTGAAATTATAGTTTATTCAGTTTAAATAATGGGGGAGGGGAGTGGTCTATACTTTAGATACAGTAGAATCAACTATATTGAAGCAGGAAGGGAGCCCGATACACTAAGTATTGTCTATACCTGAAAATACAATTGCGATTGTATCTTTGTGATTCTACAGTGCTATAAGGTAGTCTTTTGTGTTTCTGTGAGAAGAAAGGTTTCGGCCGGGCGCGATGGCTCAAGCCTGTAATCCCAGCACTTTCGGAGGCTGAGGCGGGTGGATCACGAGGTCAAGAGATCGAGACCATCCTGGTCAACATGGTGAAACCCCGTCTCTACTAAACATCCAAAAAATTAGTTGGGCATGGTGGGCGTGCCTGTTATCCCAGCTACTTAGGAGACTGAGGCAGGAGAATTGCCTCAACCCAGGAGGCGGAGGTTGCGGTGAGCCGAGATTGCGCCATTGCCCTCCAGCCTGGGTAACGAGAGTGAAACTCTACCTGAAAGAAAGAAAGAAAGAAAGAAAGAAAGAAAGAAAGAAAGAAAGAAAGAAATATTTCTATCATCTGTTGAATATAATCTACTGTGATATATAATTTAGGTTTTTAATAATATTTTTTATTGTACATGGCGACATTGTTAAATCATAGATATTAGAAGTTTAATCATAGATGTTAGGGCCCTACCCTCATGACCTCATTATATTCTTAATATATTTTTTATAGGTTCTATTTCCAAATACAGCCACCTAGGGGGTTAGGGCTTCAGATGAAATTTTCAATACCTAGATATTAAAAAAAATTCAAAGTATTCTAGTCTATGTATTTAACTATTGGATGTTTAAGATTGAAGGAAAGAAAATGAGTATATCCATGCATTACTCTGCTACGGCTGCCATAACAGAATAACAAACTGACACAAACTTCTTTTCTCAGTGTTCTAGAGTCTGTAATTTCAAGATCAACATGTCAGCAGAGTTGGTGCCTGGTGAGGGCTGTTTTACAGGCTTGCAGATGACCACCTTCTTGCTGTATCTGTATATAGTTGTGCAGAGAGAGACAGAGGAAGAAAGTGAAAGAGGTCAGCATCCCTTCCCTTCCTCTTAGAGGGATGCCAGCCCTATTGGATTAGGCCTACACCTCATGACCTCACTATATTCTTAATACCTTCTTATAGGCCCTGTTTCCAATACAGCCACATTAGGGGTTAGGGCTTCAGCATATGAATGGTTGTGGAGGAGCACAATTCAGTCCATAGCAACCAATAATCAGGGTTTCTATTCAAAGCAAACTTAACAGAACACAGAAATGATAGAAGAGAACTTTCTGCCCAGTTACTTTCACTGCCCAAAAGCGTCAGGGCAGTGAGAGGTACAGCAGCAAGATTCCGAACTGAAAGTGTCCCCAGAACTTCTTGAGAGGACAGTCAAAGCAACAATCACCCTTCTAAATGTCACCCTTATGGAATGAGTGTTTTGTCTATAGATATCACGCCTTGCCCAAACTTAAATTGAAGGCCGTTAGCCAAAATAATATGGAAGTAAGTAACTCTTATTCAATTCTAGAAATCCAAGTACAGTAGTATGTATTTTGATAACTTTGAAGTCTCAAGAATTGCCAAAGCTGCAGCTCATTATTTTCTGTCAGCTATTTGTTAGGTGGTCCAGTTGTTCATTGCTTCCTGGACAAAGCCAGGAGGTTCAAAATGCCATTTATATATCCAGAAAGACCCTTTGCTGGTTCCCTATCAGTAGTGGCACCACTATATAAAAATTTTCTTAATGAGGTATTTTTTAAGCGTTCTATTTTTGGAGGTGTATACTAAACTTAATTATTGAATAACTATATCAGAGTTCTTAAAATTGTGATTGTAAACACATTTTTCTCTTTTTCTCATACTTTAATCTAGAAACTATCGTGTGGAACACATTCAGGCATCATTTCTAATACTTAAATTGAAAGTTTGATTTATGAAAAATAAAAATTACATCTCATATGTGATATTCTACACTTCCTCATACCATTTACTTGTAGATTTTTTTCAAGTAAGGCATTTAAAACACAAACCAGTTTCAGAAATGTGACTTTTTTTGAGACGGAGTTTCACTCTTGTTACCCAGGCTGGAGTGCAATGGTGCAATCTCGGCTCACCGCAACTTCTGCCTCCTGGGTTCAGGCAATTCTCCTCCCTCAGCCTCCTGAGTAGCTGGCATTACAGGCACTCGCCACCATGCCCATCTAATTTTTTGTATTTTTAGTAGAGACGGGGTTTCACCATTTTGACCAGGATGGTCTCGATCTCTTGACCTCGTGATCTACCCGCCTCAGCCTCCCAAAGTGCTGGGATTACAGGCTTGAGCCACCATGCCCGGCCGATTTTATTTTTAAATATTTGAGTTATCTGTCTCTAGACCTCGTGATCCACCTGCCTTGGCCTCCCAAAATGCTGAGATTACAGGCCTGAGCCACCATGCCTGGCCCGACAAATTTTTTAAAGCAATTATAAGAGCAGCTGCATCTTAAACAACTTTATATTTTAAATAGAGCAATAAAATGATAGAAATATCTAGCTACCAAATGCAATTATCTAGAAAATATTTTAAATACATTAGACTTTTGAGGCAAACACCATGTATTTAGACAACAGTAAGTTTTCTCTCTCACTTTTTTAATATAAAAATAAACAGAAATTTGCTTTTACTTGTCTTATTAGTAAGGAGGTTTTGCTAGAACTACATTAAAGTCACTGGGTGATTTTCAGATATTATTAAAGACATATTTACTTAGAGATTAAAGCTATGTAAAAAGTTTTTTCTCCTCAATCATAAGGTATTTTATTTGTTTTTGATAAATGTATATCATTCTCCAAATCTTTACTACAATGAGCTTTTAGTCCATTCAAACAAAAGCCTCTGACATATGATTTATACAGTGTAATTGACTGATAAATTTTAAGAGAAAACTCAGGGTATCAAACATTTTGTCTCACTTAATCTGTAGAGATGACTTGCCTTGAATTAGCCTCCTCAAATTCACATAAACTCAGAGAAAATTTCTTCAAAATAAAAATGAAGGGGCAGTCTTCTAGCCATAATACTATTCAAGAATTCCCCAAAGGTGTAAACTGTTGCCGCTTACCTTTGCTGCAAATTTCTTAATAGTTGCCAAAATAATTTTAATATTTTCATATTTACACATTCCAGATATATAAAAACGTTTTTTATGTAAAAATTTTTTATATATAAAAACGTTTTTATATAAAAAGTTTTTTATATAAAATAAAAAGGTTTTTTTATATAAAAAGTTTTCATACCAAAATTATTTTTATTACAATTAACCTTGGAAATGATAAAATAACTGTTTGTTAAAATAAACTTTTTAAAGTAATAATATATAGTAAGTAAAGAATATCCTTACATTATAGATATAGTGTTTTTTTCAAGAATGATATGTTGCACATTGGCCTTAAAAATATATTCAGAAACAAAAGAAACAACAAAGGGAAAATTTTATTTTGAAGAGCTGAAATCTGGGGAGGGGGTAAGAAAATATGTTATTAATAAAAAAATTATTCTCAAACTGGAACAGCATTCTTGACCCTAGATATACTCCCTATGGCGTCTCTTCCAGAATTGTGTTTGAACTGAATCTGTCTTTCTGAGTTAGGAGAGTACAATATTTAAAGCGGTAATACACTTTTTGTTGTTGACTTCCCTTATCATTGGAAGCCCTCAAGACCAGCCTGGATTCTAGTGGATCGTTTTCTGTCATTACAGTTAGCACGTGGGATAAAAATTACATTCAATGTGAAACCTAAATACTTATCCCTTTTAATTATCT
The DNA here is from genome assembly GCA_028533165.1 of Leontopithecus rosalia. Classification (NCBI taxonomy): domain Eukaryota; kingdom Metazoa; phylum Chordata; class Mammalia; order Primates; family Cebidae; genus Leontopithecus; species Leontopithecus rosalia. The sequence goes on along the minus strand of CM052665.1, from coordinate 7,857,788 downwards.
TCTCCTTTGGAATGTAGTGTTTCTATAAGCTTCCATAGCAGCCAACTTCAAATCTGACCTGTTTCCTTGGTGATTGGGTGTTTAGCTTATCAATCTAGTTTAATACCAGATAATCATTCCACAATAAATTTTTATGTTCATGTGATTCACTCAAAAGACACATTCTGAAAAAATCCTCAAAACCTGGTTTGCTGGTAAGTAGTTAATGAATTAGGTCAACAATCAACTAGGAGCACAGAAACTGACTTCAAGTTGCTGACGAGACTGTTTTCTCAAAAGAGAAGTATTCAGGTGCATAGAACAAAACTATGAAACAGGTAGTTTGCATTCACTGTTTCATATAATCATATAAAGTTCTCATCACTTTATCAACTAATTGTAGAGGAAAGTTGTTTCTCATTCAAGTATATTTGCATTTCAAACTGAAAATCAACCACAAAAAACATCTTGAGGACCCAAAGAAAGGAATAACATTGTAGGTGGGATGAAGGACTGCAGAGGAAAGCTATTTAGAATGGTAGTCTGTCTGGTTACCCCTGAAATCTCAGCATACAGGTGGTCTGTTTTTGACTTATACTTGAAAACTGGACCAGATTTAAAGCTGGGAAATAAAATATTATTGCAATATCTTTTTATTTCCTAACAACTTGTCTTGTTGATCTATCTAAACTATTTTGTCATTAACTAACTCAGGGCAATAAATGAATGAATTATTTGGAATGCCTTTGTATCCTTGGCCGGTTATGAAGCATCCCATGTGGCATAGGTATTCTAAAGACATGCAAGGTGTTTTTGTTTATAATACATCCTTTGGTTTCCTATGGACATTAAAAAGTCTCTATTCTGGCAGTTTTTCTAACATAAGCTGGATTTGTAATCTTAGGCATCTTAATAATTTAAGCTTTGATGTTATTGTCTATAATATGAGAGGAATTTAATTAGATCAGGGTTGGGGAAGATGAGGAAAAAATTCCCAATCCTCTGCCCTTTGTCAAGTACTCATGGAAGATACAGATAAATAATTTTTCATGTACATTTTCTTGCTAAGAATTGTAATATTTATTCAAATTCATACCACATAGCCATGGTATATGATTTGAGTTTAGCCTAGAAAATGAAACCATTCTGCAATCCTCAAATATAGATAAACACAGAGCATTTTTTTAGGGTAAGATTTTAATTATATTTTTTCTATACCTAGGACGTTCCCTCATTTATACTGGATGCCAGAAGTTTTGTGGACTATACATATTTGTACAATCTACTTAGAAGTTTTAAAAAATATTTAAGTTAAAGGAAGTTTTTAAAAAATATATAAGTCACAACCCTTATATCCTCAATCAATACAATACACACTAAGTTTATCTGTTTTAGAGACTTGTCAAATTTATTTATAAAGAGAGAGTTTTTGTGATTATTATGATTTGCAGACGCTTTATAAATGATACTTTTTAAAAACTGATTTTTAGAAAACACCATTTAAGTATAATCTGCATTATATTCCCAGATAGAACAAAAGACACAAAAAATAGTTTAGATGCAATTTTATTTTATAAATGTTTTAAGATTAATTTTATTAAAATATTTTTGTGACACCTCCCACTTATTAAAAAATGAAAACTACAAAGCGATATAGATACCCATTCAGTGGGTATCAAAATATGATTCATATTTTTCTAGTCAACAAAAATAAAGGAAAGGAATTGACTTGCCGCTCAGTTGATCAGTGTTCATGTACCAACAGATCCTTTCTGTGTTTGAGTCTCCTTCTCTCATTTCCACGTATCTCATATATTTTTCCTCCATTTATTCTGCATTTTTATTAGTTTTATTTCTTACTTTTATGTTCCTTTAAAATGACTCACTTCTTGGCCATTAAGAAACTGTTTCACAGCACTTTGGTCTAAACTTGAATACAGATTTTTGCCCATGTTTCTATGATGTAATTTAGGCAATTGACAGAGACAAAGCCAGTTCACAAAGTTAATTAAAATTTTCCATCTCTTCACTTTCAATTTGTTTCATTGATATCACAGATTTTTATTTAATGTCTTACTGTTATCACTAGGCGGCACACAGGTTATGCCAGTTTGTCAAATAAATGGTGATTATTAAAACAATCTTTAAGTAGACACTATTTTGATGTTTTAATTGTCCTTGAGCAGCTGAATGTTGTCATTAGTTTTTACTTCATTTTCGTAGCAATTTTCATTTGTTCTTGAAGGTTTTCTTCCCCCCTCCCCAAGCTGGGAACCAAAAATGGTTTAATGCAGTGCAAAGGAAATAAGAAATAAGAGTATTATATGTTTAACTACAACATGGTAGCTGAAATGCTGGTTTAAAACTATGGTGTCTTTAACTCTGATTCTATGTGCCTCTCCTTATTGTTTAAAATCATTTATTATGTGGGGCATATAACTTGGCTAAATTATATTTAACCTAAAGGAACTTTTATAGAAATGCTGTTAAGAAAATTTTTGCAGATTAATTTTATAGTTAATCTAAGAAGAAATCCAATAATCACTGAAAATTTTTCTCCGTTACTGAGATTTCACCTGGATATCTTAGTTTTACACATAAATAAATTATAAGAGTATTTGCTTATTTTCTTTTGATGTATTTTTGAATTTAGCTTTTTAAAAAGCCAGGTAATATTCATGGAAATGAATCATCTGTCAAAATAGTCATTTTAATTTTTATATTTTTACTTATGAATTCAGATTTATTAAAATACGTCTCTTTTTTCATATCACAGTGGAGTTAATGTCATGTAAAAGAAATAAATAAGTTATTATTTTGGTGATTTATGTTTTTGTAAATTCCTCTTGTGCTCTATTTAGAAAGCGAATTTAACTAGGCTGGTTGAAGAAATTCCTTTTATAATATGACATCCTTTTCTACGGAAATTGAGACCATTTTAAATAAATTTCTATTTTAGAGCAATAACAGAAACATTGAGGATGATAAATACTTTGTGAAAAGAGTTACCTGAATATAGAACACTTCACAGACTCTTATGAGGTTAACTTCATTTTTTATTATAATGGTGACTTGAATGTCATCTCTTTCTAATGAGACCCCTTCTTTTTCTTAAGAGTTTTTTAATATTGATTCAATAGTTATATATGCTTATTATTTAGCAAAATATTTAGGTAGGACACGTGAAATGATTATTTAAATTATTTTATATAATTGAAAACTTATGTAGCCATAAAATATGGCTGAGCTATTCATTTGAATGTTTATCTTAAATTCTGTTTCCAAAATGTTCCCACGTTTTGAAATCGATAAAGAAAAGATATTCTAAATACAAGAAGCGTTTAGTTAGTGATGGCTGTTCTAATCCATATAGCTCTAATAACACTGTCATATGGTACCTTTAGTTATAAAAATCAGTAATGTAGTTAACTTACCTGAAGAGAAAGGATAGTTTTGAGATTGTAGATCTCACGGAATGAAAGGAAAGGCTTAACAGTGGCCTTTACCCAATGCAGGCACCAGGACATGTCTTAAACGCCCAAGGAGATCCTGATTCTGCCGTCTTGAGTTCAGTCATTGGTGTGACTTATCTATGAACTCACTCATGCTTTCTGTCTCATGGCTTGAGTCTTGATTGCTCAGTCCAATTAAATATTAGTTTTCATGTGGTCAGAAACTGGTCAGAAGACGTTGTATCACATTATAAACAGGACAATCAGGTCTGTGGGAGAGGAAATGCGTGTAAGAGGATTAGTGAGAAGTGAGGATAATGGGAGCAAAGCAGCAAATCATAGCCATTATATAGGCCTCACTGTAGGCCTCTGTGAAACCTCTTCATTTCTCCTCATCTTTCTAACAATTCATGTAGCCCTAATTCTACAACATTTATATTATTAAACTGAACTTGTCATATTGCGCTCTTTTAGGTGATTATGTTTTTGTGGCTACATATTTTATCTCCAAAACTCATGATGTCCAGGTAACTGAGTGTTCTAGATATGGGAGAGGGCTACGTTCTCAGCTTGCATCTCTTCTTTCCCAAGGTGTAACTAGGGGGCAAAGGGGGCATCCCAAAGAGCTCCCAGTTCCCCTATCTGAGGTTCTTGGCCTCTCTTACCTCCAAGAATGGAGAAAGAGGCCCCAGAGGCATGGTGAGTTTGCCATTCAAATAAATATCATGGACCCAAAGAATTTTGTAGAGAGGGATTTATGAGAGAGAGAGAGAGAGAGAGAGAGAGAGAGAGAGAGAGAGAGAGAAACACAGCTCCTGAGCTGCCTTTGGGGGAGAATTCAGAGAAGGAATCCATATAGGGAGGGAGCAACAGGATTTTAACCCTTGAGTTATTCCCTCCCCATTCATGTTCTCGTCCAATGAGAGGAGTTCATTCAAGCTTCCTCTGGAGTGATTGATCTTTGACGCTGATACGGATTGGCTGCTTGGTCCACAACAGAGCACCCTCCTCCCTGAGCTTTCGGTAGGTTTTTTTGGACAAAGGAGCCCACCTGGTTTCTCTACCGGAAACCCAGACAAAAAACTTTACATTCTCAGATGGAGGAGTGGAGCCAGAAAATCCTGTCTTTGAAATCCCACCCCTCACAGACACAGGAAGAGTCCCTCAGTCCCCCCATGAATAGGAAAGACCAACTGCTGTTGGGACACAGTCAAGGACGGCTCTTTACTTCCTGCTGAATTGGGGCCTAGAAGGGGCCCTGCAGTTGAGGTTTCCTCCAGAGGGGAGTCTTCCAGGGGTGCAGGTTCATCCAGAGGTCCACGATAGAACTGATGAGCCAAGAACCTCCAGGTTTCCATTTCCAGGACCATTTGTTGTCTTATGACCTCAATTCTAGAAAGAATGAATTTGACAAGTTAAAGATGAGAGGCCCAAAGGTCAGCAATAATAGACAGTTTTCATCAGGCCTAGAAGAGGGTAGAGCCAGGACAGCCAGTTGATAAACAAGCTCCATGATCCTGTTTCTTGAAGGCCTTTAGCCCTGCATTCGATTCGGTCCCTGAGTTCTTTACCTTTAAGACAAGACCTGATTGGTTAATAAAGTAGCAACATTCTTCTCCTAAAAAGAGACAGGTTCCTCCTTTCTCTGCTGTTAGCAGATCCAGGGCCAATTTTGAAGAGTCACAGCAGCTAAAGAGTTAAGCTGCTTCTGCAGAGAGAATTAGCAACCGTTCCATGTTATTATTTAACAACTACTGAGCTAGCTTATAGTAAAACCAGTAGAGCCAGTAATTCCTCCAATGCTAGTACCAAGTCCTCCTGTCATTCCCCCCACACCTCTATGAAAGGAAGGATTGGCATTTGAGTATGGCATGCCTTGGCAAGAGAAGACTCTGCACCTGAGAGTCAGTATAAATTGTCATGGTGGGAGCACCGGGAAGGAGGAGAGCAGTTAGGCCAGTCTGTAGGGGCAATCACAGAGTCCAGCCGCAGACAGTAAAGCCAAGAGTGAGAGTCCTGTTAACGCCAGGACGTAAGTTAGATTCGTGAGTAGTTACTTTCCTGGGATCTCATCAGAAGAGCAAACGTAGATCCTCTAATGACTCACAGGTGTACAAAGGGTCGTCTCCTGGAACTGTGGAGCGGAGGGCCTATGATTTTCTTCAGGAGTTGTCAAGGCTTTAGCTGTGTGTGTTTGATGAATCCACGAGTTAATCCCCACACCTTATCTGCCTCTGGGGTTAGATAGAATAACCAACAATGGTCCTTCCCAAAATGGGCCTAGAAAGGAGGAGTCTGAAAGGAGACACTTAACAAGCACTAGGTCTCCAGGGCAGAATAACACTTTCTCCTTTTCCCTAGGATGACACAACGCTGCTCCCTACAGGCAGTAGGAGGAGAATTTAGCCCAACCAAGGTACATACCAGCTTTGCATTTTCTGACTTAAAGAAAATCAAGGCAGACTTAGGAAAATTTTCAGATGACCCGGAAAAGTAGATAGATGTTCTGCAGGGCCTGGGTCAGTCCTTCGAATGGGATTGGTCCTTCTTAGCACCTTCAGGTAGGGTCCTAAGAGCCTGTTGGTACTTAGCCAAGGAGGTTATATATTTTATTAGATCTGCTGTTTCCTTGTCAAATGCTAGATCATTAGTAAGAAAGGGCTGTCCATAAAGCATCTCATAGGGGCTGAGAGAAATATTGGGACAGTGCTTGTCCTAGGACTCCTTGGACAGTTACAGACTTAGAGGACTCCTGTCCAGGACAGGAAAGCAAAATTGAGAAGGCCATACCAGTGTCCAGGAGAAGAGCGATGTCCTGGCCCTCTATGGTTAGCTTTACCAGGGCTCAGTGAGGGTGATGGCTTGTGCTGGTGCTTGCCGTGGGCACCCTCAATCCTGCTATTGTGTCATCTGGTTAGCCACCTCAGGCCCTGGGAATTTTCATCCCCGGGACAGTGTGGTTTCCAGTGATCCCCTTGGCACAGTGGGCAAGGACAAGGATTGTCCGTTCCTCTGTGGACAATCTCTCTTAAAGTGTCCCGGTAGGCTGCAGCAGTAGCAAGCTCTGCCAGAGCTGCTAACCCAAGCAGGCCCCTTGGGTCTGCTTGCCTGAAGGCCATGACTAGGGCTGCAGCCTTTCTCTAGTCCCTCTTGTTCCTTTCAGCCTGTTCCTCCTGCTCTCCATTATAGAACACAGAGGTTGCTAAATTTAGTCATGATTCTGGACTCTGTTTTGGCCCCAGGGCCGGCTTCTGGAGCTTCCTCTTAATGTCTGCTGCTGATTGCATAATAAATTTGTCTTTTGTATTAGCTGACCTTTGATGGAGTCTGGTGACAGGGAGTATATTTCCTTAAGGCCTCCTGTAATCACTCAAGGAAGGCTCTTGGGTTTTCTTTCCTTCCCTGAATTACGGTGGATAACACTGGGATTTTTCCTAGTTAGCCTTAATCCCTCAAGTATGCAGGTCAGTAGGTGAGTACGACTCCAGTCCCCTGTTCTAAGTCAGGATCGCAGCAGGGGTCCATGCTAGTGACTACTTGTTTACCTGTAGGGAATCTATCCTTCTCCTCTCGCATCATTTGGTCATGTACTTGACTAAGGTACCACGTGTCCCTCTCTCTCATTGCTGGTTAGAGTCTGACTAAGCAGTAACATGATATCTTTCCAATACAATTCAAAAGATGGACCCAGGCCCTGCAGAACATCTATGTACTTGTGCAGGTCATCTGAGAGTTTTCCTAAGTCTGCCTTGATTTGCTTTAAGTCAGAAAGTGAAAAGGGGGTATGTACTTTGGTTGGGCCAAATTCTCCTCCTACTGCCTGTAGGGGGCAGTGTTGGGTCATCCTAGTAGCCTGAGGTGTTTGAGCTGCTTTGACCTTCCCTGACTCCTCTTGGGTTACAGGAGCTCAGGCGACCTCGTCAGCATTCGTGGAGACAGGAGCCACAGGGAGCCCTAAATGGGGTGGTCCTGAGGAGGGGCCAGTAGGGCACAGGTTACAGGCCTTACATAGCTGAGGATTGTCCCTTAGAGAAAAGAAAACTTGCTCGTGAGGGACCTCAATCCATTTACCTTCCCTCCTACAGAAAAGGTCTAATTGTAGAAGGTGTTATAATTTATACTTCGCTTAGGAGGCCAGGTTTCTCCACTCAGCAGAGGATATCGAGGCCACGCTGTTTGGCAGAGAAAAATGAGCCACTTCTTCAAAGATCCTGGGCCAAATTGGTCCCAGTTATCCAGGATACACTTTAAGTGTGATTTTGCCTTGGGAAGAGTAGCACCATCTGAAACTGAACACAGGGATGCCCGCATCCCTGGTTATTCCTTGCAACTGCTAGCCCTGGGCATCCCCCAGTTACAGCACCTTGTAGTTTCCTTGCACCCTAGATGCGTGATCATCTTCTGCCCCCCCCGCCCACCATGTGCCAGGTTTAATCATGCTTACTGGTGTCATGGCCACATTCTCACTGTCTAAACATTCTTATGCCACCATAAGGACATGGGGACTGCCAGGCTTAGTGACCCTGTACGGTGCATCCTTGAAGAACGAGGCCAGTGAGACTTGGGTGATGGGTGCCAATATTCTCCAGCAAGATTTCAATTAACAGAGTACTTACCATAAAACTGCCCTAGGAGGATAAACTTCCTGAGCGGGGCCTCTAAGCACAACAATGTTAAAGAAGGAACTGGCAGGCCACATGGCTGAGGCCAGGACAGTGCTCTCAGGACCAGCCTTCTCCCCACCCCACTTTCCATGGTAGGAATATGCTCTAGGGTTGTGGGACCTGTAATTAACTATTTGAGTCTCAGACCAGGTCTGACTGTGGTATCCGAGATGGAGTTCTGCCTTACAGAGAGCCAATCCTAGGCAAGACAAATTATACATCACTGGATTCTGGCACCACTCAGTTGGATTGGGAAATTGCAGGTGACAAAAAACAAAATGTCTTATAGCCTCTAGTACAGACTGATAGATTCTGACTCTGTTGACATAACCTAGCACTGCAGACTACGGGAACTGGTCCTGTGCATTGTAGGAGGTCCTCATAGACATAAGCCCGAGGGCACCATGGGCAAGGGTCCCTGGACTGCCACCCAAAGAGCCTTATGTGTAGGAAATATCATAGAGGAAAGAGCAGGGAAGACGTTTGCCTCATGGAAATCTGGACCCAGGAGATTGGGCCCTGAACGGTTGGGTGTGGCTCACATAGGTGGCTTTTTATCAGGATGTTTAAGGGGGCCCTGACCTTGACTGGACTGAACCAGGAGTTTGGGACTGCCTTTCTTCCTGCCAGCCCCTCGGGTTGGCCCAGAGAAAGAAAGAACAGTAAGAAAAGGAAGCTGATTCAGGGCTGACCAATGCTCCCAGTTCTGGAGAGCCAGGGTTTGGAGAGTCTGTTTTTTTGTATCTTTAGTAGAGACGGGGTTTCACTATGTTGACCAGGATGGTCTCGATCTGTTGACCTCGTGATCCACCCGCCTCGGCCTCCCAAAGCGCTGGGATTACAGGCTTGAGCCACCGCGCCCGGTCCACAGAAAGCCTGACACGTGTCTTTAGACCGGTGGCTGCACTTTTGAAAGGCTGGGTGTGGCTTGCGTAGGCGGCTGCTGGTCCAGCCCCCGGTTGCGCCCCGGTTGCTTTCTGCAGGCAGCTCTCACCTCTGCCACTGCCCATGCCCCCATGCAGGCCTGGCCACCAGGTGCTTTCCACAGGTGCTGCCTGCCTAGCCCTCCCTCGGCTGCTGGCTGCTGCTCCTTGCTGGCTGCCCCTGCACCTGGTCTTTACGTAACAAATTTAAAAGAAGTGAAAGGACAGATTAGCAAGGGAAAGGGGTCCAATGTCACTTACCACTCTGAAGTCCAAGGGTCTCCTGGATGGCTCACCACCTGCGAGTGAGAGGGAGTCAGGAAGATGCTCCCAGTTCCCTGACCTGAGGTTCCTGGTCTCTCTTACTCCAAAGAATGGAGAAAGGGGCCCTGGAGGCGCAGTGAGTTTGCCACTCAAATAAATATCATGGACCCAAAGGGTTTTGCAGAGAGCAAGTTATTAGGCAGACAGAGAGAAAGAGAGAGAAGGAGAGACCGCTCCCACGCTGCCATGGGAGGGGATCCAGAGAAGGAATCTGCAGAGGGAGGAAGAAGAATTTTAACCCTTGAGTTATTCCCTCCCCATTCATGTTCTTATCCAATGAAAGGAGTTCTTTCAAACTTCCTCTGGAGTGATTGATCTTTGACTCTGATACTAGATTGGCTGCTTGGTCCACAGCAGAGCCCCCTCCTCCCAGAGCTTTGGGTGCGTTTATTGGACAAAGGAGCCCACCTGGGTTTCTCTACCTAGCCCACACTGGGAAACCCAAAGAACTTTACCTTCCAGATGGAGGGGTGGAGCTAAGAAACTCTTGCCTTTGAAACCCCACCCCTCATAGACCCAGGAAGAGTCCCTCAGAGGCACAGAAGGTGAAGCCTTCTGAAAATTTCCTTTTGAAGTTGAGATCTTTGTATTACCCATTACACTAGTGGGGAAGTAAAGAGAAGTGCTTTGTGACAAATGCTGTGAGTAGATAAAATCTTTTTCAACAAGCTTTAATAATAATTGTGTTGTAAAAGACAAGCAAATTCAATATACTGACATGTGGATGGTTTGTGATATCATATTAAGGGAAAAATTAGTTTCAAAACAGCATTTACAAGGGATACTGAGTGTGTGCGTACCTATGTGTGTGTGGCTGTTTGTATATACTTATTATATTTTAAGAGATCAAAAAAAAAAAAACCCTCAACAGAGAAATTCCAAAATGCTAAATCTGATTTTCCTAGATCAATGGTTCTCAAAGTGTAAACATGCGGCGTCATTGTTACCTGGGATCTGGTTAGAAAAAGGAATTATTTCTATTGAATCAGAAACTCTGGGAGTGGGGCCCAACAATCTGAGTTTTAATAAGCCCATGAGCCCTCCAGGTGATTATGTTGAACACTCAAGTTTGAGAACCAGTACTCCAGTCTAAATGATCTGATTACAGGTGATTTATTTTCTTCCTAGGACTTAATGAATATGTATTTTGTTTAAATTTATAAAGCACCATAGATGTTAATTTTCTAAAGAAGGATGCCTTCTAAATAGCCACATTATATACTTCTTTGTAAACCCTGCTCTTGCAGCAGTTATTTGCATACTAGATGCACAAAATGCATGCTGATGGCTTAATTCAAATCGGCTTCAAATTACACCTTCATCTCTCCCATTTTCAACACCCCCAAAATTGTATTGAGTTCCATTCAGCTAGGTCAAGGTTCAGGGTTTGAACAACCTTAGCCAATGAAGTGTACGACTATTTTAGTATGTTTCCTCAGGGCTACAACATAAACAAAATTTATCTTGCATAAACTGCCATAGCTTGAGTATTGAATTGTTTCAAAAATTCAAATAATTAATTTAATGCAGTCTGAAAAAATTCAATAAATGTTTTCGGTTTAGCTGGGTGTCAACATTAATATTCCATAGCTATTCTTGGGTTTGTTGATGTTGTAGGTCAAATTAAAGGTCAATTACAAGGAAGCAAGCAAGTTCCAAATCTGTCTTGTCTTTGTGGATTGGTACTCTACCCATTTACTTTTTTCAGCTCTTAAGGATTTCATAATAGTTGTTTTACTTGTATATTATATACTCTAGGCAATATGACGACAAGGTCAGTTAACAAGAAGTAATCTGACAAAAGAGAAGCATGATAGAAATGATTTTTAGGAAGGAAATAAAGACTGTTCCAACGCGACTCGAAGACAGATGTAGAAAACAAAGCATGATTTCTGATGTAAGAAAGAAATCGAAACTAGATTACAGTAAAATACTTGTGGTTGCTTTGTCTCCTTTGGAAGTGATGTAAATTTCTATGTAGTCTCACTAATTCAGGTCATACTAAACCAGGGTGTGAATTCCAAACCTCATCACACTCTTGGTTTGCATTACAAAATCTTAGCACTTGGTTATGTTAATCTATTGACTAAACTTATTTTTAGTGACTTACGATGTCAGTCTCATTTACGCAATTAAAAACTTAGTATCTTAAGAGCCTAGACAGGCAATAGATGCTTCCTTTATACCATGCTCTTATTAAATAATTAAAAATGGTATTAATTGGTTGAATCATAAACCTTCTAGAAGCAGGGGTCAGCATGTGATTTCTGCATTAGTTACCTTGCATCATAACAAATTACCCCAAAACTCAATGACTTAAAACAGTGCATATACATTATATCAGTCTATTTGGATTTAAAATTTAAATCTCACCTTAGCTTGGTCCTGTAATTCAGAGAAAGATAAAATTAAGGCGTTTAATCAGGTACAGTTATCTCAATGCTTGAGTTGGAAACAATCTGCTTCTACTCTCACTGTGGTAATTATTGGCAGGATTCACTTCCTCATTGCCTGTTGGACTGAGATGCTCATTTCTATTCCAATAACAAATATATAGGTCTTAACATGGTCATGGAATGGCAAAGAGATTGGTGTCTGGAACAGAATGTGTGGTGGAGGAAAGAAATGGAAAATGACATCAGAGTGAAGAGTGGTGGAAAGATTATTTATGACAGTATTTCCCAAATGTCAATGTGCATACAAATAAACTGGAAATGCAGTTTAAGTTCAGAAGGTCTGGGATGTGCCCGAGATTCTGCATGTTTAACAATGTGTCATTCATACTGTTGTTCTGGAAATCACACTTTGGTAGCAAATAATGAGAATATTAGGATAATGACATCAGTTGCTGGCTTTTACTGTGAGCAAGATGGGGAGCCACAGGAGGGTTTTAAACAGAGGGTGGAGGTAGGGAGACCAGTAAAAAGATCTTGAAATCAGCAGATGACAGGTGATAGTGTCCTAGATAAAAGCAGCAGCAGCGGACAAGTAAAATATGGAATACTTCTAGGTATATTTCTAAAGTAACATTGACAGGATTAGTTAGTGGCTTGGCTGTTGTATGAGACTGAATGAGAAGTGTATACAAGGTGAGGTTTTTAGCTTAAGTAGTGGGAACATAGTGACTGCTGTTTTCTGAGCAGATGACTGTAGGTGAAGCAGATTTGTCAAGGGAGAACGGTCAAGAGTTTTTTACAATTGAAATTTGTTTTATGATACTTATTAAATATCCAAATGGAGATGTTGCATATGTAAGTCTGGAGTTCGGAGAATGGGTCATTACTGGAGATGTAAATTTGGAAAGAATCAGAATGTAGATGAGGTGTATATTTATGGGAGTGTGTGGCATCACCTGGGGAGTGATTTTCTATGGAGAAGCTGTATAAGTGCTGAAACACCACAATTTAGGAGATTTACACAATAAAGCTAATCCAACAAACAGGAATGAAATTGGTCCTAGTAACTTAGAAGGAAAATTGGGAGTCACCAGTTTCGAAAGCCAAATGAGGAAAGTGTTTCAAACATAAGGGAGTGATGGATGATGTCAAACACAAGCTGCAGACTGTGAATTGACCAGCAGATTTGTCATCCTGAAAGCCACTGATGGCCTTGACAAGAGCAGGTCAGTGGATTTGTGGGCGCCAAATGCCTGACTGGAGCGAGCCAAAGGGAATGGGAGTGAATGAATTGAAGACCAGTTGACTAGGTAATTATTTTGAGGCACTTGTGGCAAATGGGAGCAGAGTAACTGGGTGTTCACTGGAGGGAAAAATAGGTCAAGAGAGGTATCTATTAACAGAAAAAAGAAGACCAGGGTTGTAAGTTGAATGGGTTTATTGAGTAGAGGGAGAAAATGTGATGATATAACAGTCAAAGGTTACAATTATTGGAATCATGTCATTGAATAGGCAAAAGGGGATGGGAACTAGTGCATAAGAGGAACGTGGGGCTTAGGAAAAAGTAGGCAGCATTCATTTATGCTAGCATGTTAACAGAAGGGAAGGCAGCATACATGGGCAGAAGGTTCAGTAGCTACATTGATGAGAGCTTGCAAAAGTTTTCTGAGTGTGTCCTTTTGTCAGTGAAGTTAAAAAGCATGATTGTCAGCTAGGGAATAATAAAATAAGTGATAGAGCTTTAATAGTGAGTAGAAGATCCAGAGTCATTGAGGCTATAGTAAAATGAATGTCCTAAAGAAATATAGAAATTCCATGTAGGAATAACAACGCGCTTAATATTAGTGCCCATGAATTTAAAATTACATAGCCTCTAATTGTTCTTTACCCGCATGCATATTTTTTGTCACTCCCTTGAAATACCACATGCTGCCTTTAAGGTTGGTGAAATTTTCATGTGCATATTCCAGGTCTAATTCTGACATCCGGGGTTATGTATTTTATAATTCTTGTATTCTCTACATCATTGACCAAAATACTTTAAACGTCATTGTTAATTGATTGATTGATGGCTTCAGTGATAAATGAAAGACAATCATGAATGGTAGAGTTGGAAAAAATCTTAGACATCATTAAGTTCATTCCCTGCATTTTATGGTTGAAAAAATTGGAAATTAAATCAGTTAACAAAGTGGCCCAAGGTCACACTGTTAGTTAAGAATAGGAATTAAAAATGGAAAGAGAATTCATATGCTTTATTTTGGAATATCCCATTTCATTTTGACATGCTTGGTTAAAACCACCAGGGTTCTAACAACCCAAAATGAGAAACAGGAATCCACCTCGGTAATGTTTTAACCTGAGCCATCGAAATGTAAACATCACTTCTTAATAAAAAAGCTATCATTGTGACGTGTTTCCTTCCTGTTAGGCACTGTACTAAAATTCTGCATGAAGGATTTGTTGAAGTCCTCATATCACCAGGATTGAGTGAGAATTTTTTTCAGATGGAGAATTTGAAGCTTATCTAATATGAATAACCTGCCTAAAAGCACCCAGTTAGTGAAAGAATCATAAATTCAAACCCAAACTTTAACCAGCTGAGGCTAGTGACTCTCAATCTGTAAAGGGCATCAGCATCACCAGAAGGGTGATTGTTAAAACATATTCTTGGGCCCCATTCCCCAAGTTTCTTAGTATGTTTGAGACAAAACTGAGTAACATGTATGTCCAACATTCCCATTTAATGCTGTTGCAGCTGGTCCAAGGACCCAGTTTTGAGAACCACTGCACAAGTTTCTCTTCCTCATAGAGCAGAAGCCTCCTGAGTTTTTCTCCAGAAGTTACTCTTGTTTTCATTCTCTTCATCTCTATCCTAATTTAAGCTCATTGTTCCCTACTCCATTCCCAGCCGCATCTTGGAACATTGATATTCTGAATACTTCTCAAACTTCCTACGCTGAAGTGAATAAAATATTGGGTAAAAGCTACATGTTTTCTGTTATAAGAATAAGCTATGATCCTAACTTTTTATATTCTTATTTTTAGTTTATTTCAATTTCTTTGTTGTGATATAAACATTTTTGATATTTTTTAAATTACAAATAATAAAACTTGAATAAATAAAACTCTCATAAATCAATTTATCTAGAAATTATTTTAGCTTATTTAGAGCTTATATAACTTTAAAATATTTAAGAAAGGCAGGCCATGATGGTTCATGCCTGTAATGCACTTTGGGAGACTGAGGTGGGCAGATCACTAGGTCAGGAGTTTGAGACCAGCCCGGCCACCATGGTGAAATCCTGTCTCTCCTAAACATACAAAAAATTAGCCAGGTTTGGTGTTGTGCTCCTGTAATCCCAGCTACTCGGGAGGCTGAGGCAGGAGAATCTCTTGAACCTGGGAGGCAGAGGTTGTAGTGAGCCGAGATCATGACATTGCACTCCAGCTTGGGTGACAGGGCAAGACTCTGTCTCCAAAAAAGAAGAAAAATAATAAGAAAAAAATTAATATACATTCAAGAAAAATATTCAGACTGTTACAATTGCTTCTTATGTGGGTGTACTGTGCTCTGTCTCTTCCTAGTTTTATCCAAAACAAATAAATTTACTAAATCAGAGACTCTGTATTGAAATTTTCATCAGCTCATGAGTCAGATCAAGAATTTTCAACGAATCCACATTGCCTAATAAACTAAATTCCAACTGAGCACATAGGGATTAGAGATATACAGTGTGATATCAGTCAGTCTACCCAGCTTTGTCTTCCAATGCTATTTTCCCATGTTCTATTCAAAACATGATTACACTACTTCTAAATATGTCCAGATTTTAGGACTACCAAGCCATTAAGCATGCAATCCTGTTTCCTTGAAATATTCTAGGCTTTTAAAAATTCTACCTCTTCCTCCTTACTCATATTCAAGGCATATCCTCTGTGAGGGATTTTCTCAACATCTAGCTAGCTATATTTCTCTCTCCTCCTTTATATCTTTTGTAGGAAATGTTTGTCTTTATGTGAGCTCTTCAAGATGATACAGATATAGATAACTCAAAAAGGAATAACATTTAAACCCAGATGTGAATAATTATTTTCATTTATTTAACTTTTCAGTTTTGGTTTTCTTTTTGATAAAATTAAGGAACAATGTTCATGTTGTAGAGGAATTTTTTATTGCATTTTTGGTTTTGGGGTACATGTGCAGAACATGCAAGATACTTATATAGGTACACACGTGGCAGTGTGTTTTGCTGCCTTCTTCCCTTCTCGCACATTTGGCATTTCTCCCCAGGCTAACCCTCCCCCGCTTCCCCCCCACTGCTGTCCCTCCCCTATTCCCCCAGTAGACCACAGTGTGTAGTACTCCCTTCCCTGTGTCTATATGTTCTCATTTTTTACCATCCGCCTATGAACGAGAATATGCAGTATTTCATTTTCTGTTCTTGTGTCAGTTTGCTGAGAATGATGTTCTCCAGATTCATCCATGTCCCTACAAAGGACACAAACTCATCGTTTTCTATTGCTGTATAATATTCCATGGTGTATATGTGCCACATTTTCCCAGTCCATTTTGCCCATCTATTATCGATGGGCATTTGGGTTGGTTCCAGGTCTTTGCTATTGTAAACAGTGCTGCAATGAACATTCATGTGCATGTGTCCTTATAGTAGAATGATTTATAGTCCTTTGGATATATACCCAGTAATGGGATGGCTGGGGCAAATGGAATTTCTATTTCTAGGTCCTTGAGGAATCACCACACTGTCTTCCACAATGGTTCAACTAATTTACACTCCCACCAGCACTGTAAAAGTGTTCCTATTCCTCCACATCCTCTCCAGCATCTGTTTTCTC
>CM052665.1:7789960-7840693 GCA_028533165.1 Leontopithecus rosalia | reverse complement strand
TGACTTCTCATTTTATTTCACTGAGTTGATCTTTGACCTCTGATATCCTTTCTTCTGCTTGGTCAATTCGGCTGTTGAAACTTGTACATGCGTCACGAAGTTCTCGTGTTGTGTTTTTCAGCTCCTTCAGTTCATTCATATTCCTCTCTAAGTTGTCCATTCTTGTTATCATTTCCTCGAATATTTTTTCAAATCTTTTTTCAAGGTTCTTAGTTTCTTTGCATTGATTTAGAACATGTTCTTTTAGCTCACAGAAGTTTCTTATTATCCAACTTCTGAAGTCTGATTCCATCATTTCATCACCCTCATTCTCCGTCCAGCTTTGTTCCCTTGCTGGTGATGAGTTTTGGTCTTTTGTAGGAAGTGAGGTGTTTTGGTTTTGGGTGTCTTCCTCCTTTTTACACTGGTTTCTTCCCATATTTGTGTGTGTATCCACCTGTCATCTGAGTAGTTGCTGACTTTTCGATTGGGTCTCTGAGTGGACACGCATATTGTTGATGATGTAGTATTTCTGTTGCTTAGTTTTCCTTCTATCAGTCTAGCCCCTCTCCTGTATGACTGCTGAGGTCCACTCCAGGCCCTGCTTGTCTGGGGTACACCTGTAGCAGCTGCAGAACAGTGAGGGTTGCTAACAGTTTCTTCTACTGCTGTCTTTTTCCCAGAATGATGCCCACCAAATGTCAGTTTGATCAATCCTTTTTGAGGTGACTCTTTGGATATACAGGGGTTAGGGAGTTGCTTGAGGAGAAGGTCCGTACTTTATTGGAGCTCAGGTGCTGAGCCGTGAGCTCCTTTGTTCATTCAGGGCTGTTAGGCTGGGATGTTTTGGTCTGCTGCAGCAGAACTCATAAAACCCCTTTTTTTCTCAGGTGGTCTATCTCGGGGAATTAGGGTTCTCTTTATGAGTATCCCTTATGCTGTCCTGCCCAGCTAGGAGGCAGTCTAGTCACTATTTGCCTGCTGAGGCTCCGCCCTGCTACTGTGGGCTCCACCCTGCTGTCCTGGGCTTCGCCCTGCTGTTGTGGGCTCTGCCTTGTTGCTGTGGGCTTTGCCCTATTGCCCTGAGCTCCACCCTGCTGTTGTGGGCTCAACTCTGTTGCCTCTGTATTGGAGGAGTCTCTCTGTTATGGTGGGTTGCCTCAGCAACGGCAGGCTGCATCAGCAATGGGAGTATAGCTCCGTAGGGGCCGAATGCCTCGGCAATGGTGGACGCCCCTCCCCCACGGAGCTGCACTGTCCCGGGCTCAGCTGTGTCCACAGTGAAACTCTCAACCCCGAGTGTATCAAATCGCCGCCCTGCTTGTCCCTGTGGGGTTGGGACCCGATGAGCCTGATCACCTGGCTCACTGCCTCAGAGCACTTTTTTTTCTTTCTAAGTTGAACAGTTGACTCTCTTCCAGGTATTTCAATCTCCTGCTGTTAGGGCACCGGGATCTGTGTGATTTCCCGTGCAGCAACCCACTGTGCTGGATCAAATGTCACCTCCCGGGAATCTCCTGATCTGGCTCAGTGTCCAAGTCCCATTCAATCAGATGGATATGCTAATCTGCCCTCCCAAATCTCAGATTGCTGGTTTAACTGGGCGCCCAGGTTAGTGCGCCTTGTGCGGAGTGTTGCTGCGCTGCGGCACCAGCCGAAATGGCAGCGCCAGCCAAAACAGCTGCACAGCATCCCTTGTCTCTCCTACACCTGGGAATTTCCCCGTTCTGTGGGTTAACAAATATCCGTCTAGGAAATGCAGCCTGGACTCACCGTCTGTGCCTTCACTGAAAGCTGCAATCCTGAGCTGCTCCTACCCCGCCATCTTCCTTCGTTCCCCTGTTGTAGAGGAATTCTAAGGATTAAACTATGTAATACATTTAAGAGGTCACAGCACGGTCTTCATAATGGGTTATCAGTAAATGTTAGTTCTCATAACATTAATTAATCTTCAACTTGTAAGTCACAAAAATCTTAGTCAAATTACCACCAATAAAGAGGGAATTTAAAGTTTCTGCCTCTAATGATGTCAGTAGAATTGTTTCTCTGCAGCTCTTTGTGTCTAATTGGCTTTATTATATGGACTTTTATTCATGTATATATGTAGATGGATATTTTCATTACTACAGATAACTTTGTCACAACGATTATTTGCATACATTTCTTTTGTAAGCAATATACATATATATATGTGTATATACAGATATATACCTGCTTTATATATACATACATATATACATGTTTTGTATACATATATATACACACACACGTTTTGAGTTAAATTGTGTTCTCTAAAATTCATATGTTCAAGTCCTAATCCCTAGTTCCTTAGCAAGTGGCTTTATTCAGAAATAGTGTAATTGCAGATGTAATTAGTTAAGGTAAGATCATATTGGAGTTAAATGAATTGGAAGACCAGACTGAACACACTAATTGATGCCTTATTGTATATTTCTAATTCTCATGTGTTTGGTTTGTATTTACTTTATTAGGCAATGGGGATTCATTAAAAATTCTTGAGTTAAGCCATGAACTGATGAGAATTTCATTTAAGAGTGATTGATTTAGTTAAGATGTGTTTGGCTAGAAGTAGGAAGAGACAGAGCACAGTATATTCACACAGGAAGCAATCATACGAAAGTACAGTGGGGGTCTAATTCAGTGTGATTCACATTCTTCTCAAAAGGGGAAATTTGGACACAAAGACATAAACCAAGGGAGATGCCATGTGAAGATAAAGGAAGAGATCTATATGCCAAGGACTGCCAAATACTGACAGGAAACCACCAGAGGCCAAAAGAGACACATGAAACAGATTTTTCTTCACTCCATTCAAAAGGAACTAACTCTGCCTGATACCTTAACCTAGGACTTCCATTCTCTAGAACTCTAAGGCAATACATTGATTTTTAAAAGTCACTCTGTCTGTACCACTTTATTATGGGAGCACTAGCAAACGAATACAACATGTTTATAACTTTATCTGTCTGTCTATCTGTCTATCTATCAATCCATTATCTATCAATTTTCTATGTATCCATCTACGAATTTCTCTATCTGTAGTATATTGGATATATGCACTAACATACATATATGCATATGTTTGTTTATATGTGTGTGTTCTTGATCAACATTTTTCTGAAATTTCCAGTAAAAAAACAAAAAAACAACAACAAAAGAAAAGAAAACAAAAACCTTAATTTATATTAGGGTTTATAGCACAAAAGTTTTTGACAAACTTGACTATATCAAGCTGGACATGGTAGCACATGCCTGTCATCCCAGTGCTTTGAGAGATTGAGGCAGGAGGATCACTTGAGGACAGATCGAGACCAGCCAGGGTAATGTAGTGAGATCCTACTTCTACAAAAAATAAAGGAATCAGCCAGGCACAATGGTGTGCACCTGTAGTCCCAGCTACTTGGTAGGCTGTGTCAGGAAGATCAATTGAGGCCAGGTACTTAAGACTGTAGTGAGCTATGAATGCGCCATTGCACTTCAGTCTGAACAACAGAGTGAGACCCTGTCTCTAAATGATAATAATAAAATATATTAATAATAATAAAGTTTTAAAAACTCTACTGAAGCCCTTTCCCAGGCTAATTCCAAGCACTGTGGAGGGTATGGTTCTTTGATTTCCCTGCCTGTGTCTTACACTTAGGGGAATATAATTGACAGCCTAATCCTAACTGTATTTAGTGAAAGTGGTGCTTTCCTCAACAAAGGTATTCTGGCTTCCCAGAACATGTCTACTACACTTTTTCCTTTCTCTTTTTTTATAATATTATGATCTATGCTGCCTGACACACTAGGAAATAACTATATATTTGTTTTGAATTACTGTTTATTTTGTCTTCTACAGATATTTTGTAAACTTGAAGATGTGGACTTTGTATTAGTCATCTTTTTATCCCTTGTATCAAAAAGTATATAACAGGAAAGTACTGGGTTAAAGTTTATTTAACTGAAAGGGAAAAAAAGCAAACCAAAACTAATTCAGAATAGAGAAATCTGCAAAAACACGTAGGGGGAGCTTGTTTGAGAAAAGCATGCTATTAGAAATTTTCATTTTCATGTCTTCTTTCATTCAGAATTCCAAGATAAAGCTCTCTATAAGTCCTTATTCAGCATTTATTTTTACTAATCAATTCAACATGTGGATTAGAATTTAAATTTCTGACAGCTCTCAGAAGTGTTGTCCATGGCTTAATGCACATATGTGTTACCCATGATCTTGTTAATTGCAAATTTTGGTTAAGTATACATGGGATAGGGGCTAAAATTCAGTATCTCTAACAAGTTCCAACATGGAACTATTGAATCTCATGTGTAGACCACACTCTGAGTAGCTATAGCTTAAACTTGAACACAAAGTGTGCACCAAATCCAGCTGTGGATGTATTTGTTTTAGCCAGCACTGTATTTCAATTAAAAAAAATTAAAATGTATTGTTATGAACTGGAATGATCCCATTTGTCCAGTACCTTCTTTATTACTTTAAATCCTAAGAATTCACAAATTAACATTGTCAACTAGCTGCCAGTGAATGTTTCACGTTCAGATACCTGCCCATTGATTATCTCTGTTTGCAATAAATGATCCCAGTGACTCATTTGAATGTTCCTAGTGGAGGCTCTCAGTGAGATACACGGTCTCTGGGACTCAAGAGGGTGAGAGATTCCTGTATTTTTGTAAAAATATTTGAGTAGGTTGAGGTCCTACTTTAATCGTTTCTAGTAGTTTCCATTCTTCCTAAATGAATGGAATATATATGATACTGGCAGAGGCAGAAAGGAGGCAGTGGAAAAGTGAGGTGTTAGTTTGCTGTATTTTAATTTTCAGAGAACAGCAGACAGTCTGCAACCTTTTAGACTTTCTCTTTAAGAACTTGCCATGTCCAGATCAAAGGAATTTATTAGGCTTTCAGCTCTCCTGTTTTTTTTTTTTAACTCGAAATGAACAAATTTTCAAGTACAAAAGAAATGCTTTAAAAGAGTTCTTTTAGTCTTTATTTGAAATCTCCTGCCCTCCTTCAGTTCATAGATGTGTCATCCACTGAATGGAGGAATCAGACTACTACACTTTGATCATTTCACTATCTTGTTTGATTAGTGTTTTCAAACTATGGAGTTTAGCAGCAGGGGGCAGGTTGATCCCTGTGGCTTATAATGGGCAAAGTATGGGGGAAAAATAGGTTTTTAGAAATCGTTTAAGATCAATCGGTTTCCTCCTTCTTCAAGGTTTAAAAATAACATCATGGACAGATAGACTTTGACACAGAATAAGCTCAGATATTTCCAAAGGGAAAACTGACCAGCATGTACATTGCACTTTTTCCCTCCCTCTTTCTCTCTTTAAAGTCATGACTTCTAGTCCTTAGATTAGTACAAATTATAATCAAACACACACACACACACACACATACACACACACACACATATATATATATATATATATATATATATGAAGCAATAGGTACAACTGCACAATTTCAGCTTTAATTTACTAAGCAAATACCACTTTCAGAATGAAGGTTTAGGTGGTTAAATGAGATTTTAAGAATTCAGCTCTTTAGAGGAAGGTATTGAATTGTATTGCATGAGGCAATTTTAACTATTGGTGTGAACTTAGGTTATTCATGCTCCCCTTAGGGACTGCCAATCTGCAGTTCCATACCTCTAATTCAGGAGAAATAGCTTTGCTTCTGATTTAGTAAATTAACACTGACACATGGGCTTTCTTTTTTGGTATTTTGGAGATATCCTGAGTGGCAATGCTGTGCAGGTTGTCAGCTGGTGACTTTTTACAATGGCTGGCAACATATGATGAGCTCAAGGACCGGCTTCCTTTGTAGATCTGGGGAATGCTATCTGATTATGGATTTTTAAATTTGGGAGTAAATTAGATAATGTGAGACTTTCCAGTGTAAATATATTAAGTAGTTTTCAATTTGAAATGGGCACAAAGGACCAAACGAAAAAGATGCTAGTTAGACAAGATTCTAGACAGACAAATTTGCCTTAGGCACCTCCTTGCTTCCTGATGTTCTTCTCTGAGGCAACCAGTAGATGAGCAGGAGGAGTTGGTTGTCTCTTAGGGTTAATCATGATGCAAAATGTCTATGTCTTCTTTACCTAGTTGATTTTCCAAAGCTCTTTTTTTGTCTCCCTGAAGCATTTTTCATCTCAACTTTATATAAAGAAGGGGAGAATTCCACATGAACTATTTCTTACTCAAAGTGCATGAACACTAGCTCAAATAACCAGATAAGTTTCTTCATTCAGAATTCTAATGAAGAAACTCCCAGGCAGCTTTGCAAAATAAAATGGAGAATAAAATGGAGATATTTTGAGATTTCTAGGCCTTCTAAAACTCATTTTTTAACTTTTACCTTATTAGTCAATAACAATTTTAAGTTTTAATTTCAGGTAGAGATAGTAAATATAAATACATGAAACAATCTATTGTCTTTATTTAAGAGAAGTTTTGTATGTTATTATTCTCTCTTAGAGTTAAACATACAGTAGGTAATTATTCATTATATCTGCCTTAAATAAAAATATATTTAATACATTTGAGTTCTTTCGGACTTCAAAAGTTTGCAAGAATATGTATTCTCAGCACTTTGGGAGGCCAAGGCGGGTGGATCATGAGGTCAAGAGATTGAGACCATCTTGGTCAACATGGTGAAACCCTATCTCTACTAAAAATACAAAAAATTAGCTGGGCATGGTGGCGAGTGCCTGTAATCCCAGTTACTCAGGAGACTGAGGCAGGAGAATTGCCTGAACCCAGGAGGTAGAGGTTGTGGTGAGCCAATATCGCGCCATTGCACTCCAGCCTGGGTAACGAGCGAAACTCCATCTAAAAAAAAAAAAAAAAAAAAAGAATATGTATTCTATATGTAGCAAATTTTTACATCAGTTAAGTCTTCAAAGTGAAACTGCTGACTACATTGCATACAATGCTTTGATGGAAGGATTTGATACATATTTATTAATTATTGATAAATATCCTTTGGTCATTAAAATTTTGACAATATAGGTGTTTTTTAGTACTTAGATATATCAAGAATGGGATGATACCAGCAGTGTAGTAAAAAGTGAAATACAATTTCAAGAGATTCTTCTTAGGAATTCATCTCTTCTGCATCCACACAAATGCTGCTTCCCTCCATTACTAATAAGCATGAAAATGATCTGTCTTAAATATTCTCTCCCACTCTCTTTCCAACATAGCCTCCAAACTGAGTCCAGCATTTTCTTCATAAAATGCAAAGCTTCTCAAGCCGCTCCACTCCCTCTGATTTTTAAATAGCTCTCCAGCTGTTGCCTGCACAACTTTCCCACGTAATCACTCCACATTTTCACCGTTCCTCCCAGAAGGAACAACTGCAGACCTCTGCAAGCAACACTTTTTGTCAGATTTTTGTACACGCTGTTCTTTGCCTGAGGACTTTGTATTTATTCTTCAAGAATATGCCTAACCATTTCACCATCTGGGAAGTGTTCTTTGACACCTTTTCTTCCCATCTATCCCAAGAATATTTAACACTTCCTCCTCGGAAGTTCCATTAGACATCAAATATAGCACTTAGCATGGTAGCTTGTGATTGTTTTATTGCTTGTTTCTCTACTAAAATATGAACATGGTGACAGCCAAGAACATATTCTGTTTCCGGAAAACTCCCAAACCCCCGTCACACTGGCCAAGTACAAAATTCTAAAATTTGCCTAGTTCCTTTGCTCTCATGATGGAACCCTATGCTTCCTAGATTCCACATCTTAGAAATGGCACTGATATCACCTAGTTTTCCTAACCAGAGTTTTGGTGTATTTCATGGAATATGCAATTAGTGGGAACAGCAAATGTAGTGGTAGGTGGTTCAAGCTACATATGAATTAGAATCCAGAGACCAACTCCTTCAAAGCACCTGATCTTGGGTAATTTCCTTAGTCTTCTTTCTTTCTGCATTTAACTGTGTAATAAAGATGGCAGTAGTACCTTCCTGCTTCATAGGGCTGCTGTGGGTATGGAGTAATAGCATACTGTTACTCCATGCCCCACTACAGTTAAATAAAGCTGAAAATTAACACACAGGTTTGCTGCCTAAAGTGCCTTTATATTTAGGCTCACTGGCCTTGCCAGTTCCTAGAAAACCGATTATATTCCCAGTCAGCTTTTTTTTAAATTCAGTTAAGCAACTATATTATTCCCTCTTTTGTCTTCATCTTCCACATATCTCTCATTCTTGCTTTCATCAGATGATACTGCTTCCTATTTTCCTGAGAAAAAGCAGAAGGAATCAGAGTTGAAGGTTGCACAGCATGCTACCAACACTTTCACCCCCTGTCAACCTCTGTGCTCAGGAAGCTGCTTTCTGTCTGGCTATTACTGGCTACAACTAGCAAAGACCAACTCCTTCAATTTTGTATGGACCTCAACTTCTATCACATGAGACTGCTAAAGAGCCCCAGCAATTGCTCCTTCTTTTACCTCCGTCAGATATTTTCATCTTCCCTCAAGATCTTTCTTAACAGCATAAAAGCATATTCCCCCCATCTAAAAAAAAATGATGATTGAATCCACTAGCTACAGCCCCACCCTCTCCTCCATATATTTACAACAAAGATCCTCAGAGGAGTTGTTTATGCCAGCTGTGCTTGCCTTTTATTCTTTTGCTTCCTTGCTACCTTAGACTTACTGCGACCAGCCTTCTATTGCCATCAAGCTGTTCTAGTCAATGTCAATGGTCAGTTTAGAGTTTTCATCTTACCTAATTAAGCAGAAAACTTTTACACAGACAGTTACTGACTCACATGTAAATGAAATAAAATGAAACATTTTATTGATTTGCAAGTCAGAAATTTACCTTCTATGTTTCCTTCCTTCTCTGTCATACGATGATTCTCTTCAGTCTCTTTGAATGCTTCCTTCTCAATTCCTCTAACTCTAGATTTTGGCTAAGTCCCTTGAGTCCTCACTTCTATCTACTTTCATTTGAATGGTTAATGTCTAGTCTGATGCTTTTAAATTTCTCCCATAACCCAGTGATTTTCAAACTTATATCTACAGTATGAACCCTTCTTCTGAACTTCAGACTCATATATTCAACCGGAAACCACAATTTCTATAGCTACAGGCATTTCCAAATGATTATGTCCAAAATGCTTTCCTTCTCTTCCCCAAAATGTGTTTCTTTCAAATCATTACATATATCTTGTGTAGCAATTCCATCCTTTTAGTTTATAAGGATAAAACACTTGGAAGTGTTCTTCACACTTCTTTCAATTACACCCTATGTCAGATGCATCAACAAAATTCCTGTTGTTTCTACCTTCATTATGTCCCCAGAATCATTCCAACATTCACCACTGTCCCATACAACTTCCCTGGCTCAGCCATCATCCTTTCTTTTCCTTATCATAGCCACTAATTTATCTCTCTGATTATTCCATTACTTCTGCAAACTATTCATAAGGCGAACAGAGTGATTCCTTAACTATACAATTAATATATCTTCCTTTCTCTGTTATCTCTCCATTACCTTCCAATTGGGAAGCCTTAGATCGGACACTTGCTGTCTCTTACTTCGTCTCCTGGAATACCTCCATAACTAAATTTCCCTTTTCATTTAGTGCTTTACTAAAACTGCCCCCCACTTATGATATTTCTATCCTCCTTTTCAGATATTTTTCCCTATAGCATGCATCACTACTGAACATAATATAGCATTAATTTACTCATTTTAATTTTGTTCTCTTTCCACCAACTAGAATGTAAGCTTCGTGAGATAAATAATTTTTATTTATTGTGTTTAGTGCAAAATCTTCAGAACTTTAAAGAACTTGGGATGTAATAGGGTTTCATTCAAATAACTGTGAATAATTAAGTACATTAAAAGCTGCTATTATTTAAACAGTCTTTTCTGTATTATCTGATATTAATTACAAGCAGTTTTAATTTGAAGGCTGTTCAATTGTATCAATCACACTGTACATGCTCAGTCATTTTAAAAATCAACACTTTATCATATGTCAAATGGTGATTTCTAAAATCTTAAAATACATTTAAGATTTTAATTTATATTGAAGATGAATTTAATTAATATATCTCCAACTATATTAAATATCATTTTAATAATTCTGAAAATATTTTAAAGATTGTAATGACTTGGAATCATTATTGTCCTACAATGCATATGGGCTTACCTTTAATTTGCATTGGTGTTTCATTATACACAGTAACTTAGTTATTTAACATAGATTTTTAATAACACTTAATTTTGTTTTTAATTTGACTCTTTCAAGTGAAAATGAATGGCAGAAATTTAACTCTCACATCTGAGCTGTGTTAACCCATTATTTGCTACCAATAGTTTTAATGAAACAGAAGGATCCTTTAGCCAAGTGTTGTTTTATTATTATTATTATTATTATTTTATTTTACTAAAGTCTTTTATGCCTTTAAAAGCATGCTTTGTCTTTCTGATAATCCACCATTTCCCATTGTTTCAATAGCAGTATTAAGATCAGGCCGGGCGCGGTGGCTCAAGCCTGTAATCCCAGCACTTTGGGAGGCCGAGGCGGGTGGATCACGAGGTCAAGAGATCGAGACCATCCTGGTCAACATGGTGAAACCCCGTCTCTACTAAAAATACAAAAAATTAGCTGGGCATGGTGGCACGTTCTTGTAATTCCAGCTACTCAGGAGGCTGAGGCAGGAGAATTGCCTGAACCCAGGAGGCGGAGGTCGCGGTGAGCCGAGATCGCATCATGGCACTCCAGCCTGGGTAACAAGAGCGAAACTCCGTCTCAAAAAAAAAAAAAAAAAAAAAAAAAAGACCAGTCGCTTCAGATTTTGGTTATATTTTACCTCTCTGCACCTTTTACTAAATTTTTAACTCTCATTCACTCTAGCTGTAACATGATTCTCCCCTCATTTCCAACCTCATCCCAATCTTTTCAAATAAGTCTAATTATGGGATCCAGAGCAATAATTAATGATAAGAAAGGCTTTTTTTCCCCTTAATCTCTTTGAGATAACAAATTTGTCAATTGATATTTCAGTGTTAAGTATTTCAACGTTAATATCTCAGTGTGAAATCGTTGCAACCTTGGTTATTACACCCATGATGATGTCCTGAAGCCACAACATTCAGCCCCAATATCTCTATCAGATTTAGACATGCTACCGAGTTATATGCCTGGTGAGGGGAGAAAAAGTCACATCTGTTCCTCACTCATCACAAGGTTTGTGGCTGAGACCGCTGGAACAAAAGAGAGATTAAGAAAACACAAAATATTTATTTAATATATTTTAAATAATGTAAGAGACTTCAGAAATGAAGACTCCCCCGCCCCTAAACCAGGAAAACCTATTTTTATGGACACTCACACGGAAGAGGAGAAAAGGGTATGACCTAATGGTAACAAACTGAGGGAACCTTAGCAAGGCCTCTTTGTTCAGACTCTTCTTGGTGTATCTGTTGATTTTTCCTCCTCGGGTATGGTCTGAGCACCTGTTCCATGAAGACGTTCAGAGGAGAAGAGAAGGAGAAGATCAGAGAGTGATCTTCCTAGGTTTTATGGCAGGAAGAAATGAAAATAGGTCTGGGGCAGGAGTTGGGGAGCTTCAGTTATTTTCTCAAATGCCAACGTATTTTCTCAAATGCCAAGATAGGGTTTTCTACATGCCATCATCAGTTAAGGGGTGTCATAATTTTCCAGGCTTCCCTGTACATATCCTTCTAAAATAAAACTCTAAAATTATATATTTTCCATGACGATTTTACTGCAGTATAGAAAACAAATAAATAAACAAACAAACAGGATATTACAAGATGAGCAGTGGGAAATAACAAGATTGCTTACATTCTTGTAACAGAAGAATCTAGTCTACATCTGAGATTTCCTGGTAAAATTATAATAAGAGCAGAAAAGAAGTATAGCTTAATACATCTCCTTCTAAGAGTAAAGTCTCAGGAGAAATCACTTTAAATCCACACTGTATGATAGAAATATAAGGAGGAAACAAACTTAATTTTAAACTAATTGGTAGCCACTTTTTAAAAATTATTTTTAAAAGGCCACATTAATTTTAATAATATACTTAGTTCAATGTATTTTAAATATTATTTCAATGTGTAATCAGTATAAAAATTATTACTAAGATAGTTTATATTCTTTTCCCAGTATTAAGTCTTAAAATTCAGTATGTATTTTCTACTTATAATGCATTCAGTCCAGACTAGCCACATTTCCAGTGCTCACTTGCAGTACCAGGCTGGTGGCTGCCATATTAGCCATTGCAGCTTGCGGTAAAATGGGGATAAGTGCAAAGCGCTCCTCTTTGATTGGAGAACACAATTTGCATCCCTAGAGACCACATTCAGGATCACTCTTGGGAGATTTCAGCCAAATCCCGATCTGTCTCCTGAATTTTCTCTCAATGTGGCAAAGGGACTACTCAGGGAGTATTCTAATTTTAGGAACTACTAGTCTTCTAATCTTCTTTCCCCAGTGGCTTTAATCAATTCAGGGCAGGCAAAAGAGACCTGAGGGAAAAGAGAATTGTCATGTCAGACCTGCTTACTAAGTAACCTTAACTCCTTACATCTCTATTTCTGTATCCATACAATGGAATTCATAATATTACCTTTCTCATAAGATGGTGGTGGGAGGTAAATGAGACCATGAAGATAAGGGATAAGCCCAGCACCTCAGTAAATAATTGTTACACAATAAATGCTAGCTTCTTATCTATTTCTGTGTAAGTCAAGGCTAATTTAATACATTTCAACATTGTTGACTCATAACAGACCTTCAACAAACTTTGGCTTGTAGGAAGTGTCTACAAATTAAATGCCAAGAGTTTTTGTAGCAAGTTTTAAGTATTTTGAAATTTTAATAACCTTAGAAAATTACCACTGATGTAATGGTGATGGGAAATAGAGGAGATGGTTCTTTCCCTATCTGCTCATCCCCCTTCTGAAAGCAAAATCAGAAAATAACAAACACAACAAGAACTGAGCATTAACATTAACTTCCCTGAGAATGGGACGAAATAATTGTTCATGTTATCCTAGTGCCAAAGCAAAATGAAACAAAACAAAACAAAAAACTCAAATAAACCTATTTTTTTGCATATACTAAATACATTAGATTTTTTTGTTGTGTTTCAATGAACAAGGTGGTTTATAATTGATGTGGTTTGACTGAGTCCCCACCCAAATCTCATCTTAAAATGTAACTCCCCAAATTCCCACGTGTTGTGTCAGGAACCCAGTGGGAGATAATGGAATCATGTCGGGGGTGTCTTTCCCATGCTGTTCTCATGATAATGAATAAGTCTCACAAGATCTGATTATTTTAAAAATGGGAGTTTACCTGCACGAGCTTTCTTTCTTTGCTCCCATCCATGTAAGACATGATTTGTTCATCCTGACCTTCTGCCATGGTTTCTGCCATGATTGTGAGGCTTCTCCAGCTACATGAAACTGTTAAGTCCATTAAACTTCTTTCTTTTGTAAGTTGCCCAGTCTCAGGTATGTCTTTATCAATAGTGGAAAGATGGACTCAAACAATAATTCATCTATTTAAGTATAAATGCTCATGACATGTGGTTTATAAACCTTTTATTATGTGCAATGTCTCTGGTTATTCACATTGTTGTAATAGTGAAATACATTTATTTATCTTGGAGGAAATGAATGTGGGTTTCATAGGGGGTATACTTAACTCAACCTTTGCACCAGATAGTAAAATTCAATTTTCCTTTTTAAGAGCAGAGATAATTTCACCTGATAAAATGTAAACGTGGCTAACATATTTTCAGTCTCATTCATTAAAGAGCGTGTTGCCTTTAAACGTCTTTACTGTGTCTGTTTCTACTCTCAACTTTATTACACATCTTTTTATCTTGACATTTTTAGTATTCTTCTTGTGCTAAGGAAAGTTTCTTTCTTCCATAATTGATAGGATAAACAATCTAAGACTTCACAACTAGTTCATTTTTTACTTAGATGGTTCTGCAGCCATTATTTGCAGCAGAAAGCACATTCTTTCCCTGAGGCCAAAACAATTATCTGTGACATCATAAAGAAGTGAAACAGGCACATGTGAAAAATGCTTGATGCATTTACTTGATGAAAGGAGGAGAAAAAAGATTAAAGGTCATTTTGTAAGTGGTATTAGGAAGTACTGAGCATATAGAATGTGACACTACAATACATAGATAGACCTTTTTAAAAATGAACACAATTATACTTGCATTCTTGAAATCAGAGCAATGGTCAGTCAAGTATTTATGATTCTCACAGAATGAAGAGCAATGTGTGTTTTCTGCCTGGAAGAATCTCATCACGGTGTGAATGACTGTTTTAGAGCAATTTCAAAGAAACAGAAATGCATGTAATCAACCATAATACTTTTATAAAAGACAGATAAAATAGTATAAAAAGATAGCATCCCTTTCTTTCATAGATCCCTATGAAAAGATTGATTGATTGATAAATCTTTAAGCCTAAGGAAATATAAATATAATCAATACACAGAAAACAAAATTGAAAAGAAAATAGTAACAACTGAACATAGAAGCATTTAACATGGAGCAAACAACGCACACTTGTCTTGCTTTTTTAATGTCTACTTTCTTTGTTGTTGTGTTTGTTGTTTGTTAAAGCCCAGCCCCTTATGATGAAGGAGAGGCAGCATGATGTGAGGGAAATAGTGCCCTGGCTCAGAAGAATCTTAGGTTCTTTTCTCAGCCAGGCTACTACCTAAACTGCGATCTCAATGAACTCAATTTCCCCCCTTGGGTTTCAGTGTCCTTATCTGTAAATTGAAAAGAAATTAGATTAGAAGCTCTCTAAGGTCTCTTTCAGTGCAAACATTCCCCATTTCTAATTTTACATTACAAATCTACATCTGGTCCCAGTGGAGAAGAAATAGAACCTACAAATCTGGCCTCAGTAAATAGTGTACAATAAATGAACAATACTGTTTGTGTGCTTTCTCTGATTCCTGTTCACATATGAATTCTTTTTATAATTAAAAATGAAGCTATATTGTTTTTCTGTTCAGGAGAGAATAAGTAGAAATAAATAATACAGTAATATATAGTTGTTTTATTCTATCATCTAGTAGAAAATATTCCTTAAATTTTCCTTTTATTCAATCTAAAATTATTCTTTTATTCAATATCAAACATCCCAAACATAAGCCTAATTTTAAGAGCCTGCCTTACTTAATAGTCGATAAACATGATTCCACAATTTTTGTTTTCTGCTGATGGCATGTCAGCATCACATTTTTCCCACCTACTAAGATCTCCCCATCCACAGCCTTCCATCTTTTCTTCATAACTCAGCTTAGATCTAAGCAAATCAAATTCAACTTCTCAGCAACTTGCAGAGAAAAGCACCAAGAGTATAAATCAATAGCAGTAAAAGCTAAACCTGAAATTTTAACTAAAAAGGTTTTAACATGATGGCCATGTATGATCTGAAGTTGTATGAAAGTGTTATCTCTGAGATAGAGATGTATGATACGAAGAAGAGAGATGAGGAGGCAATTTAGCAAGACAGCGGAGACATCAAGAAGGCTGTCATTCATAGCCGAACATTGGAGTGACTATCGTCTTATCACCTCTGTTTGTGGCCTTATTATTTCCGTATTTTTTACTCTCTTCTGCCTTTCCCAAGTTTTATTGCTTGGGTCCTTCTCACTCATAGATTGATCACTTCTCCCTCTCTTTCTCCCAGCCCACCACGGAAAAGTCAAAGTGTGATTAGCTTGCAGCAGATTGGTTCAGTAAACTTTTTTGTCCAACTAGTCCCATTTAGAACAGATTTCTAGAAGGCTTGGACTTTCATAGCCAAAATGGACATTAAAAAGTGCTTTTTTGGACAAAAGAACTGCCAGTTCCTGGAAGTAAATAATGTTTCTCCTATAAAAGGAAGACTCTGCAGTGTTTCCATTAAATTGCATTTTTTTCTTCTTTACACTTACAATAAATCCTCCATCACTTGGACCAACACAATGAATCTCTGTGGCTTACAATCACGGAGATCAACTAAAATAATAAATATTTCTTCCTTGTTTTTCAAAGCTTGTGTATCCTGTGATGGAGGTGGAGGAAAATAGGCTGCATGATACTTCTTTCTCCCATAGTTGTCATTGCTAGAAAATTATAGCAGAGCAACAAACCTGTTTTCCAACACCATATTAATTTAATTATTGCTTTATAGCTGAATATTATTCTTTCATTTTCAATGCAGTTACAACTATTTTAAATATATACATGTTGAATGGCTGCCAAGGGACTAAAATGAGAAGTGAAAACTAGTTGGCCTAACTTTGGAGCCTCTTTCCAATGCATCCCAGTGCCTTTAATCCTGTAAGAACCTACATTGGTTTTCCTTCTCCTTCCCCTTCTCGAACTCTATCAGCCTCTCTGGCCTTTTTCCTAGTTCTTAAAGACATGAAGCAATCCTCATACCCGAGGACCTTTGCACTTGCTGTTCTTTATGCCTGTAAAAATCTCCCCTCAGGTATACACATAGCTGACTCTCAATTTATGCACACCTCTGTTCAAAATTTATCTTCATATATATATATATATATATATATATATCACTTGCATATATACTCATTTTGAATTAGCATCTCTCAGTACTCTTTATCGCCCAGTATTTCTTTTTCATAGGCCTTAAATCTAATATAAAAGAAATTACATTATCTTATATATTTACTGGGTTATTATTACTATTTTCAAAATTGATGTCTGGAAAGGAAGGTTGATGAGTGTAGAAATATCGTTTCTTCTGTTCATTGCAATATCCAAAAGACTTACTATAATAGCTGTCATAGGGTAGGTGTTCAATAAATATTTATTGAATAAATGAAGGAAGACTTTAGTGTAGGAACATATGTTGAAAATCATATAAAGTTATTCAAACTTAAATCAAGAAAAAATGAACAGACAAGTAAAATTTACATAATTCTAAAATTTACTTCTAGGGTTCCTTAATGATATTCACTAAAGGTTCCCCATCTGATAACACTGATACTCAGTGGCTTGGTTAAAATAAGCATTTGCTAGTTATTTAAACACGGATATCCCTTAATGTGAGGTACCACTTAGATCAATACTCTTTTGGAAGAGTAAAGATAAAGTACTCACTTGAGTTTCTGATAATTTTTATGAATCAAAAATATTGTAATTGAAAACATTCAGTTTCCCACTATTCATTTGATTTTTAAATCCTTCTTAAATTATATGATAAGCATAAAACTAGTTATAAAATACCCCTATTTTCTGACATGTTACAGAAATGGTTATGTGCATAAAGAAGTATGTAAGCAATCTTAGTGTTGGTCTATTTAGAAAATGCACAGATTTTTCATTTTTATTTAATCATCTAAATTGAATCAGATTTTGCAAGTAAGCACTAATGGCACTTTAAAAGCCTGGTAAAAGCAGAATGAGTGTAGAGTGTTATAATACCCATGTTTCTGTAGTTTTCCCCTTGACTAAATAGAAAAGCCGTGTTAATACAGTATTTCTTGCCTGCCTGTTTATCAAACCCTGTTAGGGTCAGGCTTGCTGGGACTAAACTGGTAGCCTTTGACTATAAAGAATGTCAGGTAAATGGATGTAAATTGTCTGTCGTCTGACCTAAGGGCTCAGACACAGCACCAGGGACAAGTGTTCCACAAATGCAGCCCATTAACCAAAAAAGCCCTGTGCCTGTGTGTAGGGACAGAAGGTTACCAACAGCATGCAAGTAAAAACCTCACTGGCATTTAGTCACAATTTTCCTTCCAAGTGTAAAAGAAATCCATTCTCTGAGCCAACAATATTCAGCTTGCAAATTCTGTCTATTCAGTTCTAAGACATTGACTATCTACCTAAAGGTCTGATTAAGAAGGAAAAATAGGATAGTCTCCAGGGGCATACTAATTTCAAGCTTATGTGAGTGTGCTCATAGATAAATTCACCAAGGTTACAGTGTGCTTGCTTGGCAGTTTATCTAGATTACATGAGAAGAAAGTGCTGTGAAAAAAAAAAAACCTGCCCAAAATGCAAAAACAATCTTTTATTTAAGTGAAGTAACTAAAGAAACACTAGTTCTGATGGGACGATTAAATGTAAGTATAATAATGCTACCTTCTCTCAAGAGCTTATAAGTAGGATATTAAGAGGAAGGAAGTGAGAAGGAAAGGGAGGAAGAAGAGAAAGAGAGGGAGAAAAAGGTAAGAACGACAGGGTACTTTCTACTCTAGGCTTACTTAGACCCAAATTAATTTTGTGACACCTTTGCACTTTACTTTAGCATGTGATGTGGTGTGTGGGGGGTATTTTTAGGGTTTGGGAATATGAGAATTTGTGCGATACCGGGATGCAAAGTCAGAAATTCTCAGTATTACATTTGAATTAAGACATTTGTATTAGGATTGTCATTAAATATGTTTAACCAGAAAGCCCATAAATGAAAACACCCTGGGATGTTTTCTACCCAGGAGTCACTCAAACGGTTTATACGTGGTCAGAATTCACTGTCTTTTGTTTCTTGGGGCCATTCATTCATTTAATAAACTTCTAGTAGAACGTGAACATTGGGTTAAGATTGGATATAGCAGTCAACAAAACCAGAATGGATTTCTGCGCTTGTGAGGACTACATTTTAGTAGGTCTGGCAGATATTAATTAAAAAAAAAAAGCAGACACACAGAACTATATTAAATAAATGTAACGCACACATCCACCTAAAACAAATATGTGTAAAAGCATATGCGATCAATGTGATAAAGGAAACTCTCCATGTCAGCATGCCCAAGTTAGTATTTTATGTTTTGATGGTCCTATATTGCGGTTTTGAGTTCAAATAGTTTTACGGAAGTTGTTTTTATTCTTTTATGTTCTGACTGTCTAAAGAATGACTTATTGGGTTTTAAATTTGAGCTATGATACAATTGGCTAAATAGAAACCTTTTAAAGTGTCTAAGGCATCTTGCAAAAAAGTCACCAAGAATATAAATAATGCAGAGATGAAAAATTGCTACGAAAATATTTGTGCTATAGTGAGCTTTTATCATTTATTTGTAATTTAGCTTCCCTGCTATGACTTCTTGGTTTTTTAAAATATTAAAATGAGATTATTTAAATAGATGAAAGAAAAACCATTAATTCATTTCTCATTCTCTGTGACAGTTATCATGGTCTGTCAGCAGTAAATATGTCCACGTGTGATACCACCTGGATTTTAAATAGCATTTTGTTCAGTGATTTGTATTGATTTGACTGAAAAGTTGATCATAAGATCCTTCTTATCACATTAATATCCTTCCTGGTTAAAAGCAGCTCTACTTTTGTGCTATTCATGTGAATAGAATTTATGACCATCATAAGAGACACTAAAGTTTTTCATATCCAAATATTGAATTTCTGTTCATAAGAAGATGTTTGCCCTTTATGACTACAGTGAATAATTGTGTTTTGGGTCCCATATTGACTTAGCTAAGTCATTCTTAAGTTTTGCACTGAGTATAGAAAAAGCACAAGTATCTAGACGGCTGATTTTATTTGCACACTATGAAATATTTGCCAACACTTGACTTATGCTCACTGATTTACTTCAGTCTTCTCCTATGACTGAAATAATGATGAGGTATCCCTGTGTCACTTTTTCCTTCATGTTATTAGGGCATATAAAATCTCTGGTACTGATAATAATTTAGAAAATTATCCAAACCTGAAGGCTCCAAGTTTCCTTTTTTAAGGTTATATTTAGCTCCTGTACCTTAGGATACATAAACTTTAAGTGCAGTTTTATAGCATTTCAGGAATTTATTAATTTTTTCTAATTTTAAACTTCTTTCAGCCATAAAATTAATGCTTTACTTTTAAATATAGCTATTCCGTTTCAGAAGATGATTTTGTTGTTCAACTTTTTTTTCTTTATTTAATTTATTATATTTAAAGTTCTGGGGTACATGTGCAGATCATGCAGCATTGTTACATAGGTGTACACATGCCATTGTGGTTTGCTGCATCCAACCCCTCCCTCCGTCATATACATTAGGTATTTCTCCTAATGTTATTCCTCCCCAATCCCCCTACCCCCTGCTATCCCTCCACTATTTGACCCAGCAATCCCATTATTGGGTATATAACCAAAGGATTATAAATTGCTCAACAAATTTTTAAGGAGAAATTTAAATGTGAAAGAAAGATCATGAATCAAAGTGCTGCTTTGTGTTTATACCGTGGATCAGAGGACTGATTTTTAGAAGTGAAGTGACCTGTATAGGTACTGTGATATATATTCGGTTTTCATGTACACACATTTAACATCCCAATAGAATTCCATATTTCATACCTTTTTCCTGGTGCCTTTTCTAGTACACTGAATAGAATATTTGTTTAATAATAATTTTTGATGGTGGGAATACAAAAGAAGAAATGGACTAATCAGAGTGCCTTTTAAGACCGGTTGGGGGAAACCACTCATTCTGCAGCTGTCAATCATGAATCATAGAAGGTGTACTTTTGTGACCAAAGTGTTGTCTAAATTTTGTTATGAAATGCTAGAAGTAAAAGCACCTTAAAGGGCAACTAATCTAATTGTTCTTGTGTGGAGTGGAAGAAAGCGGTTGGAAGGGAGAGGAGATAACATGCATGGCACTGGAAATAAAATACAACCCCTGCATATTTTAACTACTGTCAGGCTCTCAGCATTGACAGGCTAATTAGAGAGACCTCCCCTTTTAAAAACAATCAAGTATCATTTGGCTTTTGGCACTCATGTGCACTGAAGTAGCCGGCACTCACTGGGCCGCTCATGGCTATTGACACCACAGCAGACACCTCACTGTGACGTCTTCCTGATTCCCACTGATGGTGTCTGTTGCATTAGGCCTCCAAGTCTGAGTATTGGAACAGAGCCCATTAATTCCACGTAGCCTTGTCCTTTATAATAAATATAGTATTTATATTAATAAATATAAATATAATTTATGTTTTAATAAATATATAATATTATATTATTATAAATGGGTTTAAATTTCCATTAAAATCAATTAGTTTTACATCATAGAAATCCAGCCTCTGAGGCTGTAATAATAATTTTGTCTATTTCCCTCCCAAACCCAAATAGAAAATTGAATTCCATTTGGCATAAAATCTCTGCCTTCCTGCTACCTTTTTATTCATGAAACTTTTGATAACATCTGCCTAGAGACCCATGTCTATTAATTTAAAATGTAATCCTATTTTTAATTTTAAAATTTGAATGCTACTCTTTTCCCTTAGTGTATCTCAACTTACCTGCTTATTAATAGTACAGTTTTGATTGTTGTAATGTAGGGAAGACTGGTGAGATTTCAAAATCAGTAATTAACGACATCAAAAATGACTTCTCAATTACATAGGACCTTCCATCTTGAGACAGCACTATTAGAAGCAACTTTCTTACACTAATCTAATTTTTGTTTCATTTGCTGTAGAATTTCACTACAACTGTTACAGCCTATTCATTAAAGAACCTGCTTAATACTTCTTCCATATTACAATCTTTCCACCATATAAATGCTGCTTTTTGTATACAAGCATCTTATCTCTCCACGTTAGGCATCCCCAGTTGATTTAACACTTGTTTGCCATCCTGTTCTTCTTCTGACACCACCATCCCCTCAACACACACACCTTTTGAAAAATCCTTTTCAAATATATTTTGTGACTATTTATATCTCATCCAGAGTATCTCATTAGTTATGGTTCCATTCTTTATTTCGTATAAGATGGCTATACTTTCACATAGTTTTATACAACTTACAGGTGTTGTCTGCACAGTGAACAGACATTGTGGGAACTGTCACTGCTCGGAAGCACATAGGACACTTCTGCTAACGTAGCCTAAAGTTAAATTAGCTTTTCTCAGCTTCATGACACTGTTCACATGTAATGACCTTATTACTGATTAATAACTTAGGTTAAACTTCCTTCTGTCTACTGTATATATTTATGTATTTTTTTAACCCAGGGAAAGATTTTAGGATTGTCATTCAACCTTAATTATTTGATAAGCCAGGTACTTAAATATATTTTTATCTTCATTTAAAACAATTACTTATGCCATTTTATGTTATTTATAGCATTCACTCAACCCTACAACTTCATTCAAATCTCCTGATGCAATGAAACAATTGAGTACAGAGAGAGAATGATAACAAGGTAGAGAAGCTACATTATATGAACATGAATTCAGGAACAGCCTCAAATTATAGAATCAAACATTTATCTGAAATTTGTTGTTGCTTACTATATTGAAGTCAGCTAAGAGTATAACAAAAATAACTAAATTCTGAAGATCTACTTTATAGCATGATGACTGTAGTTAATAACGCTGTATTGCATTCTTGAAATTCACTAAGAAAGCTGATCTTAAGTATTTTTACCACACATGAAAATGATAACTACGTGAAAAGGGAGATATATTAATTTGGTTACTTGTGGTAATCCTTTGACAATGTATACATATATGAAAATCATGTTGTATATCTTAAATACATACAGTTTTTATTTGTTAAGTATACTTCAATAAAGCTGGAACAAAATCTAAAGCCAAAAAAAAACAAAAAAAAATTAAAAGAAACTCAATATATCTCGTCTTAAATGTTCAATAAATATAACCATAAAATATATACATAAAATAAGGAACTATGTTTGAACATAAAACAAATTCGTAAAGGAAAAACATATGGTTAAATAACGAGGGAACGGAACTAATGAAATATTCTGAATGGGATCTAAGCAGTCACACAACGTATCTTTAAAGAGTTTATGTTTGCAAAACTTGGAAGACATCCTTAAAGACAAAGCTTCCAAAATGAAAGCAGATGAAAGAGTGTTCTTCTCATCACTAGAGACAGACAAATAACATCTGGCTTAAATATTTCTGATTATTATGATGGGGATTCATGGTTTTTTGACAGCCCTGCTACTGTACCTCCAGATCCTTCCTAACTTTGATATTCCATGACTCATAAAGAATAAAATATAAAAACAATTATTTTCTATGCCTACAACTATGGTTTGAAGATAACAAAGAGATGGGAAGGATAAAGTCTAATCACGCATTGGCTTACCAAAAATGAAAGAAGACTCGTACACTATGTTAAGCAATGATTTGCTAGAGAACTTGGGACTGATGAATGAGAAATCAGGTAGCTGAGAGATCCATGCGGATTGATGTTATTGGCTGAGGTATCTTTGAGAGGTGACCATTGAGTTGTGCTTTGAAGGCAAAGAGCAGGAGTGAGATGGATGTTCCAGGGAAGACTTTGGTAAACAGTGAGCTGTGGAAACATAAAGCAACAGGATTGTGAAAGAGATTGACAGGTCATCTTCATCACCATCCCACCTTACTTCAAGACTATCCATTCTGTCTAAGATGGCTGGATAGCCTAGAAATTGTTAGAGTCCTAGGCTGTTTCCAGAGCAGTGGGTTTCAACTAGCATTGTTCATGCTGACTGCCAACTGATCTTCATACCTGTAGTGCCCTGTTGATACTAATATTTGGTGTTATTGCTTTCTAGTCATCCCATATACCATGTCAGACTGACTCTTAAAAATACTTCTTTCAAACTTAACTCATCTGTTTAAGAATCTATAATCATGGCCAATAGTTCATTTCTGTTATATAGCCTGATCATAAAGTTCAGGCTATACTGCTCTAAATATTTTCCATTCATCCTCTAATTTAATCCTCATAAAAATCTAAGAAATGGCAACTTAATATTGGCAAACACAAATGGACATTTGGTTGTGTGATGTCTCATATAAGTTTTTTTTTAATTTGATTATTCATTAAATGAATATTATATGCTGGTCAGTAGTGCAGGGTGGTAGATCTCAACTGGGGTGAATTTTGTCCCCTAGCTGACATTTGGCAATATCTGGAGACATTTTTGTTTGTCACATCTGAGGTGGGTGGCTGCTGGCATCTGTTGGGTATGCTACTATACATCCTATGCTTTTTAGGGCAGCCCTGCACAAGGAAAGATTATCTGGCAATACATGTCAATAGGCTGAGGTTGAGAAACTACACTGTAAGATTAAGAGATATAATGCCTAGCAAATCAGACACTCTGCCCTCACAGAGTTCAATGTCATTTGTTTGGAAGGCAGATATAAAATCAATAACCACAAAATTAAATATATAGTATTAAATATGATGAACCAAAGAAAGATAAAATATAGGGGACCAAAAAGAATAAAACTGGAGGGATCGATTTAGATTCTGTTGGAGGGAAGTGCCAGAGAAGACTCTTTGAGAAAGCTGTATTTAAACTGAAATTTAATGAAAAAATAGGAGTTCACAAGGCTAAGTATGGGCAGAGGATCTAGAGTGGGAAAACATCACATATTCGGAGAGTAGGAGAAAAGCCAGGAGGAATGGACTAGAGTGAACTGGGGTATGTGGGTGAGAGATGAGACTGGTCTCTGACTGTCTTATGTATATATTAGTCTTTTCTCTCTAATAGTATTGTAGTTCCCATGAGGAGAACATTACAAATATAGTATTTATTTTCTATCCCATGGAGCCCTTTAAACAATATTGGGACATAGTAGGTAAACAACAACTTCTTGCTAACTTGACTTGTGCATTTTCCCTAAGAATCCAATTTCTAGATTGTATTATGCCTGTTTTCACTTTGAGGGAATGGTAATGCATTCGACAATTTTTCGATTAATTCGGGAATTGCTTCCAATCGCAGAAGCAGCCTGAGCGCTGCCATTTGTCAGGCAGTCACCGTGTCTGCAGGCTGCCCGGGGCTGCACTGAGCTTTTCATATGACTATTAGTAAATCACTTGTTGTTAACTGGTTTTATTTTTGAATTTGAATAAAAACAATAGATTTTGTTATTCTTCCTAAAGAATTCTTTCTAAATACCATTTTCCTCTCTATTAGATGTTAGTAAATTGTTTAAAGAGTAGGGCAGATAATCATTTTGCTGTGTAAAGAATTCAGACGATTTATAACACCCTGAACAATCACAATGCATTTAATACCAGGAGTAATCCAATATAAATACTCATAAACCATTTAAAAATATGATAAAGAAAATTAAAACCCTTTGCATTCTAAGATTTTCTTTGGAAAACATTTCAGTTACTACTAATATAAGGGAATAAATTTTTTAAAGACCATTTTAAAAGAATTCCGTAAAGAATATTTTGATTAATTCCAAATACTCCCTGAATTTATATTTTATAAAGTGAAGAGTCAATGTAGATTAGTAAAAATATAAAAATTCTTCACAATTCTAAAAAGTGATGAGTAATATATACATTATAGTTTTAATTAAAAGTTAAAAGAATCATTTTGGTCTGAATTGGTGGAATTTTGACTAAGCTTTCTCCAGAGGAAAAAGGACTGATCTTAAAATTTTCATGAAAGGAATAATATGTTTTTATCATAATAGAAAAACAAAACAATTTCAGCTGTATATCCCATATAATCGGCATCCAGTTAAGTATGCTGAGTTGAATACTTCGTTA
This sequence comes from Leontopithecus rosalia, assembly GCA_028533165.1. Classification (NCBI taxonomy): domain Eukaryota; kingdom Metazoa; phylum Chordata; class Mammalia; order Primates; family Cebidae; genus Leontopithecus; species Leontopithecus rosalia. The sequence goes on along the minus strand of CM052665.1, from coordinate 7,815,146 downwards.
GATTACTCTCTGCAATGTTTCTTAGTGTGTTTAGCATATCCTGGCTGCTTTATGTGCTCCATAAGTGATTATTGAATGACATGATAAATAAATAATTATTAAATCCCAACTGTGTCATACACCCTGAAATAAAATTTTAAAATATATGCACACCCATAGAGATATGTTTTAGGTTTATTTTAATAAAACCTTGTTTTGGACACTACTTATGTTTAGGGGAATTCAAAAATATCTCTCTAATTAGAACTTTACTTTCTCTCCATTCTCTTTATTTCAAAAACTGCTTGCTTTCTGGAGTAAGCCTGTTATTCCTAAGGCCACAAAAATAGTACAGTCAAACTTATCAAAAGGTCAGTTCATGCTCATGTTCATTTGGCCTCTTGCCACCTATGGGATAAAGTTCCTGATAGAGAACGGTGTAATCAATTCAGAGAATGTCGGAGTTGGAGTAATGGAAAATATCCAAATATATGAAAAATTCATGGTCCTTCATTGGCATGCATACCGTTCTTTGATTTTCATCAGACAGCAAATGGGAAGAACCTGAAGTCTTGTTTGTGTTAACAGGGCTCTTTTAGATGCTGGACAACTCCTGTAAATAAACACTCAGCATGTCATGAAAAATTCTACCACTGCATACAAGAAAAGACTGTGTCACACTGGAGCCTAAATGTAGACAGTGATTTTCCTGACTGGCTACTATTAAGAATAATTTACTTTAATAACAAAATGCGTGGAAGAGAAGGTGCAGCATGAGATGATGTTACCATATAGGATTCAGAGGCAGGTGTGAGATTTACAGTTCATTAGGCATGCTGATTACATTCAGCATTAAATTAATATAAAGCAATAAGAAGAATATCAATTTTGCAAGTATATTTTGAAAAGCACATTCTGCATAATCTTTAAGTGCTGCAGATGAGATTAAAATTTTTCCATCTCGAACAAAATTTCACTAACATATTGAATTGTAGTGTAGTTACTAGCATGCCTTAAGTAGGTAGATTTCTCTAAATGATAATCATTTAGAGTCATATATATGTGAATGAGAGACACTGTATGATTTATGGTATTTGAATAGCATAACATGTTAGAGCTGAAAGTGACCTTAGAAATCATCTAAAACTGTCTGCTTCATTTTGCAGGCGATGAAACTGATACTAATAGAGTCAAATGATTTCTCAAATTTTCATGATAAATTTCTAAAAGGTTTTCCACCATTTTTTCTAACAACCCATTTAGCTTAAGCATAGTAGCACAGATAAAAAAAAATTAAATAACATATTTTTACCTGCAAAATTCAAAATGAAGTTTTGTTCCATTGCTTCTTACTAATTTTTTAGTAAATAATTTTCAGGTTAAAATCATTGCAAAAATATAATAACATGTTACGCAAATACCTGATATATTTCACACAGATAGCTTGTTTTGGAGGTAGATAAATGTGCTAAAGGGCTCAACATGCATTTTGCAGTGTGTAAGAGACAAGCATTTTTATTTTGCTGTTGATCTGTTGCTTTTAGCCATGAAGGAAAGAATGCACTTTGGTTTGCTTTTTTCACAGCTTCATTTCTCATGTGTCTTAGAGTGACACAAATAGACAGGCTGACAACAGATTTATTACCTAAAGCTCAGCTGAAAAATTAAATGATACAGCTAAAAGCCACAGTCGGCCTCAACACCCTCTGACCATCACAGGATTGACTGAACCCTACAAACTTCAGAATAATAAAGTAGTGAAATATTTGGGAGAAAAAGAGGTTGGGGATAAATCACTAATTTGATCAGTCTTGACTGACTAAAGAGGGAAATACTTCTTAAAACATCTATTCCATTTCCAAATGATGTGCCTTTCTAAATGGAGGAAAGTTGACTTTTTCCCAGTAATCTACTCAGTAATTGTCTCACGTTTTTACAAAGGAATATAATTATTTACTATAACTTTTCCATATTCAGGTTATCTGTTGAGCATTAAAGGAAGCTAGTTTCAGCACCAGCGGTGGTGAAGGTATACCAAACTTAAGTCAGAAAAATGAAAAATGTTTGCCTTACACACGTTCATGTGATATTGTATATAAATTAATACATAATCTGTATTTGCTAAAAATAAACATTTATACACTAAAAATGGTGAGAACACTAAATTTTTCTAGTTTGTATTTGATGTCTTTTAATAATTTCTGAAATGGGATAGATTCCAAAGCTTTATTTTCCAGTAAGAGACAAATTAACATTCTGTTTTGAGTACAGAGGGTCCTGAATCCCAGTTTATTAAAGAGATTTTTGCATGATTTTCCTTTATATTGTTTCAGGGGGCTATATAATGAATCTTTTGTTATTTATTTTTATAATTTTCACTTCACAAAAAATTATAAGGAAGTAAATGTATCTTCGGAGTCTAGAAGATTTTGGTAGGTGTGAATAACATGCCCAAAGGTAAAACTAATCTCATGTCTTATTGAATATGTGCCAACACTTTCTCCTTTATGATTAAATAAAGAAGTTATTTCAAAAAAGCTGCAGGGTTTATTATTCTGGGGTACCTATGTAATGTGAGTGAAATAAAATGAAGGAAATATTTTTTTTTACTATAAGTGCCACCTAGATAATAAGTATATGTGATCACAGAAGTATATCTTATAAGGAGTTACATCCTGAATCATTTAACTTTTCTATCCTCCTGCTCCCTCTTGAAGGAAAATACAAAGGACGGAGGAGGAGAAATAGATTTAATAGTTCACTATTCTGTCTAAAAGCTTCAAAGTTCCCTAATGTGTTTATTCAGAATTATTCTAACACGATATTGTTCTTTATGGTTGTCTGATTTGCTTATACTCTATGATGCTCTCCCTGTCTCAACAGGTTAAAAGCAGAATGAATGTCATAGACTTATGTGAGTCTTTTTCTGATAAATAGAACCCTTAGTGAAAATCTAATAACTTCAAACATAAAATATTGATCCTGCTCTACTTATTCTTGTGAATTCTTTTAATATTGTGAAATCTTATATTTTCACAGTTACATGAAAAGCAAAATATAAGGTTGCAGTTTATTTTCCAAATGTGACTAGTTTATTTTTATAATGCTGAAAGTCAAATTCTTTTTGCTGAGTAATTACAGCAACATTCAATATGATGAAATTTTCAAATTTTGCCCAGGATTATAATGAACCTAGCTATTATAAGTAGGAAAATAAAGTATTTTTTTTTACTTGCAATTGTGCTCTTGCTTTCCTCAGGTACATAGAAAACAGTGGAAAACTTAGAATCCAGATTGTCTAAATTTTTGTCTTTTTCTCCCACTTCTACAATATGATCCTTGAAGGATAAGTCTTTTAAACTAAGTAATCACTATGACCATTCAAACTGTGAAATTATTATTAGGTCTAATGGTGTTGCCACTGTGTGTGCTTATGTGTCTGTAGTGCTATAGCAGAGAATCACCTTCCTCAGCAAGCTTTAAACATATATAGCCTGAATGCAGCCAGAACAAAAGTGGCATATGTCCACACCCTTTGGTGGATCAGAGCCATCACTCACAAGATGTGGAATAAGAAAACAAATGAAGCTTACATATAGTATGCCTTAATATTTAAACATTATAAATCATTATAATTAACTATAAAGTATTATAAAATATGTTCAAGTCTCCTACCTTGACAGATACAGCTCCATAATGATCTGGAAGGATCAATTCAAATTTAGAATTCTTGGACTCCTGTGAAACCTCACTTAGCATGGTGATGCAGATCCCTGGTCCCTTTCTTCTCCCCTTCACCCCCTAGACTACCTCTTAGTAACGAAGAATATTTGTTTGTACACTAGATCTTACATTCCCACTGCAGCTATACTCCTAAAGACAACTGCCTGTTGGATTAGCACTGGGCAAGCCAGAATCCTTTGAGAGAGAGTATCAGGTGGCTCTGAAGTGGTTCAAAGAAATTTGGACAGAGAGTTGCTAGGGTCTTGTCTATTAATCATTTTTACACTGCTGTTAAAGACATACCTGAGACTGGTTAATTTATACAGAAAAAGAGGATTAATGGACTCACATTTCCACGTGGCTGTGGAGGCCTCACAGTCTTGGCAGAAGGCAAAAGGCACGATTTACATGGCAGCAGACAAGAGAGAATGAGAGCCAAGCAAAAGGGGAGACAGTTTATAAAAGCATCAGATGTCATGAGACTGACTCACTACCATGAGAACAGTATTGAGGAAACTGCCCCCATGATTCAATTATCTCCCATAGGGTCCCTCCCAGAATATGTGGGAATTGTGGGGGCTACAACTCAAGATGAGATTTTGGTGGGCACACAGCCAAACCATATTGTCTTGTGAGGCTTGATCATAATCTAAAGTCCCCAAACAGCCACATTGGCAAAACCTAGGATCTTGCCAGAAATGCAGAATCTCCAGCCACACTCCAGAACTATTGAAACAGATTCTGCATTTAAAATGATATGTTAGTAATTCGTTTGCATCAAGGTTTGAAACCCACTGGTCTAAAGGTAGGGTAAGTGTGTCACAGACGCCAGATAGGCACGTCCTCTTCGTCAGACTCTTCTCCCAGGGCTCTCACTAACCTCCAAATCTGGGATGTAAAAGCTGTAAAAGCATTTGTGTTAATTACCACAGACACTGGAACTAGCTGGGATTTCTATTTTTGGATACATATAAACTAAAGATTTATTTTAATGAGGGATGTTGAGGATAGGGGAAGCTATATATTGTGTGGCGGCAGAGGTTTTATGTAGGAAATCTCTGGACCTGCCTCTACATTTTTCTATGAACTTAAAACTTATCTAAAATATTGTCTTATTTAAAGAGTTCTAATAAAATAATTTAAATATACTGTATACTTGAAACATTTCATTTCTTACTGATAGAAAATAATGATTATAATATTAGGCCTCTGTTTAAACAATCAAATGATTTTATACGGCTATAGAGAGTCTAGTAGAAATTCAATAGTATTTGTTTCTGCTTAAAGGCACGAGCTCAAATTTTGTTCTATCCATGTGTTAATGTATTTTGATACATGATGTATACAGGCAGCTGTTGATTATAGCCCAAATGCCAGCTGCATCAATTCACAAACTACAACACAGTTCCTTCTGTTTAACATCTAATTATGTTTCTAACATTGAAGACTAAAGGCTAAAGTTGAAGTTTTATTATTTGAGTTTTTATTGGGGATTTGAGTTTTATCTTAAGTCTACCTTCACTTCCTGTCAACAATAATCATATACATATTGAAAAAAATGCAGTATTTGCCATCTCGGTTGCCTTATATGAATTTAAAGAAAATGTAATACTCATTAGTGTGCTTAAAATGTTAATGAAATTTTAATCAAATAGTTACAAATATTTTTTAAACATGTATTATTTATACTTATGTAATCACTATTTTTGATGATGAATATTATTCTAAGAAGAATTAATAAGGATTAGCAATCTTTTGGCTTAAAAATTATTTATAGATGATAATACTTTGTTATATAAAATATTTAGTATCTGAATGACTTCTGTCCACTTTATATGATCTAATATAATACCAAAACTTGGTTTAGAGTGTGAAAGGAAAATATCTTGGGGCCCCAAAATCACTAAGCTAAAGAGAAAAGTCAACCTGGAAACTGCATAGGGCAAACCTGCTTCCCTTTCTATTTGAAGTCACCGCTCTCTTCACTGAAATAAATGTGTATCTCATTGTCTTCTTTGGAAAGGCTAATCAGAAACTCAGAGCAATGCAACCATTTGTCTCTTGTCTATCGATGACCTGAAAGCCCCTCCTCTTTTCTAGTTGTCCTACCTTTTCAGACAGAACCAATGTTCATCCTACATATGTTGATTAATGTCTCCTGCCTCCCTAAAATGTCTAAACCAAACTGTGCTCTGACTACCTTGGGCACATGTCAGGACCTCCTGAGGCTGTGTCACTGGTGTGCATCCTTGACCTTGACAAATGAACTTTCTGAATTAACTGAGCTCTGTCTTAGGTTTCAGTGTTTCACAAGAGCATTTTTATTTTGTGTCAAATATCTACTTAAAATGTTATATTTATTTCAAGTAACTCTCAGCTGAATTTAATAGGATTGTGTGTCAAAATTTTTAATTGACAGTTATAATTAATAGGTTAGCATAATTTTAAAATCATTATGTGTACTTACCAATTGACAGGAACATTCAAAATGAATCACAGTTAGGTAACTTAAAATGATATTATTATAATAAATAACATAATTAATTAGCTATAGACACTTTTGTTAATAATTATAAATCATCTTATTTAACTTTGTATAAGTTAGGAGACACAGAAACTAACAAATGAAAGAATTGTGGAGATAAAAGCAATGATGAAATAAAAATAATTAAAAATTGTTGTAAAGGGAAAAATATGATAGAATGAATTTCTCTTTCATCTAAAATGGGAGATTTGTTAGAAATTAATAATTTGGGAGAAAATAAAAGACATTAGGAATTTGTACATTTTAGAAGTAATTAGTATGTATTATATGAGTAATAACCAATATTTGATGTATTTTATTTTCTTATACTTATTTTAAGAGGAAATGGAAGATATTTTAAAGCAAAAGAGGTCAGTGTTTTAATATGCAAATATGAGATTGAAATATGTGGATACTTAGATAACTATAGTTCTCCTACTATTTCAACAAAACTACCCAGAGAATTTCAATGATCTAAAGCACGGGTCCCCAGGCTCCTTGCCTTGGACCCAGCACTCCAGGTCACACAGCAGGAGGTGAGTGGATGAGCAAGAATTACTGCCTGAGCTCTGCCTCCTGTCAGATCAGTGATGGCATTAGATTGTCATAGGAATGCAAACTCCATTGTAAACTGTGCACACCAGGGATCTAGGTTGTGCACTCCTTATAAGAATATATTGCCTGATGATCTGAGGTAGAACAGATTTATCCTGAAACTATCACCCTCAGCAACCCACCCAATGTATGTGGAAACATTGTCTTTCACGAAGCCAGTCCTTGGTGACAAAAAGGTTGGGGACAGTTTGTCTAGAGCTCCTTCCTCAGATTGACTTCAGAGAGAGCCAATAGTTATAAAACATACTGAATTATGGGCTGTGAGGAAAGGCCATTTACATACATGAAGAGCATCCAAAACTCAATAATATAACATCGACTCTTTTTGAAAATATTTAAATTATTTGGACAGTCCACCACAGAAGATACATGCATGGCAAAGAGGCAATTGAATAGATGGCTCACATCATTTCTCACTAGGGAAATGCAAATTAAAACCAAAATAAAACATCACTACCTACCTGTTGTTATATCTTAGATGAAACAGGCTTACCATACCAAGTGTTGGAGAAGATGTTGAGGAACTCAAATTCTCATGGACCACCACTGAGAATGCAAAATGCTATTCTCATTTTGGCAGTTTATTTTGTAATTTTTTTTTCTTTTTTGAGATGATGCTTCACTTGTTGCCCAAGCTGGAGTGCAGTGGCTCAATCTCAGCTCACTGCAACCTCTACCTCCTGAGTTTGAGGAATTCTTCTTCCTCAGCCTCCGAGTAGTGGGATTATAGGTGCCTACCACCATGCCCAGCTAATTTTTGTATTTTTAGTAGAGATCGGGTTTCACCATGCTCGAGCTTCTGACCTCAAGTGATCTGCCCACCTTGGCCTCCCAAAGTGCTGGGATTGCAGGCGTGAGACACAGTGCCTGGCCAAATTTGGCCATTTCTTACAAATTAAACACACTCCTACCACACGATCCAAGCTTTCATTCCTATGTAGTTACACAAGAGAAACAAATTCAAATGTTTGTGAGAAGACTTTGATGTGAATGTTCATAGTAACTTTACTTTTCAAAGCCCCAAACTGGAAGCAACCCAAACATCTATCAACAGGGAGTATGCCTATGGAATGAAACACCACTCAGCAACACAAAGGGGAAAACTATCAATACATGCAAAAACATGGATTAATCTAAAAATTAATTAGTCAAAAATGCTGAAAAAAGAATACATATTGTATGAGCCTATTTATAAAAGTCTAGAAAATGCAAACTAAACTGTAATGACAAAAAGATCAGTGGAAACTGGTGGGGGTAAGGAGGGACAGGGACGATGTGATCATATTTAAAGTATGTGCAGTTCATTGTGTATAAGTTTTATCTCTATGAAGCTATTTTTTAAAATGTTACAAAGAAAAAAATAATGAAAAGTTGGGACCAATGTAAAAACCATGAAACAGAAGATATAACTCAGAAACATTTTATGTTTTATAATTTTATATGCAGTATGCTTGTGCTTATAGTTGTGTATATAAATGCACCACAGAGGACAGATAAAAAACTGTTTAGGATGGTTTACCAGAGAAGACATTATCCAGAATTATTGAGGACTGGATTAAATAGGTGCATAAGGACAAGTTGAGGCTAGATTGAAAAACAGTATCAATTTTGCATTCAAAATAAGGAGTTGCTGGGTCATGACATGTTCAGAGCCAATCTTCAGGAATTTCTAAGGTGTGGGATACAGAGTTGGTTTAAAAAATATATTTAAAATGAGTAGATTATTCAGAAGACAATTGTGAAAGTGTAGGATGCGCTAAGAAAATTAAACTGGACTTAAAGCAGTGCCTGTGGAGAATAGAAAGATAAATAAGGTACAGTGTTCCTTCCCAGAAGACAAGCATGAAACACGGAAATAAAGTCATTTATGGAACAGTAAGAAGCTTGGCAAGGTGAAACAACAGAAAGGAAAAAACAGGGCGGTTTCTGCAAAATAGTTGGAAGGTACTGCTTTTGGATACCCATTGTATCTGGGTAAAATTATTGCAAAGACCTTGAGGGCCCATGCAAAGGCTCAATGCAGAATGAGACAAGGAAATGCAGTAGGTAATTGATTAGAGATCAGTTGCTTTGTTATTTTTTGTCACAGGAGAGAGATAGTAAAGCTTCCTCAGAGTTGGAACTGAAACATTAGTGATAGAATCAGCAGAATGATTCTACCTCTAGAGAAGACCTCAGTGACTTGCCTGCATGGGGAGTCAGATCAAATAGAGTAACTAGTAGAGTCAGTGTATGTAAGGAAGTCTCTGTGGGGAAAAATGAAAACTAAAGGAGGTCTAAAGAGAGATCAACATTTATTATTCAGTAAAATTTTAGATTTTACTGTTTTGGAGAAGAACGAATTATGAGAGATGGAGTTAACAGGGTTCTGCTAGGTAGGTAAAGCAATGAGAAGTAAAGCTGGAAGAAAAACAGGCCTTGTAAGATTCAAAATGATTGTTATTACAAGACAATGAATGAAAGTAAATGGGGGTGGGGGGAGTTGAAAGAGGGACAAGGGAAGGACATAAATGGAGGGAGGAGAGAGAGCGACAGAGCAGAAATCAATATCACAATATCCTTGAAGAGGAGTAATTCTGGGTGTAACAGCCACTGTATTGCCAGCAGCCAAGATAGAAAGAGAAGCAATAAGGTACATAGTTCATATGCTAATTAGTGGGCCGTACACCAGATTGTAGAGAGAAAACTTCCTGGGACATTAAGTCATATTCTGTTTTTTAAAAAAGATCTTTCTCCTCTTGTCTAGGGATTTTTTATATTGTGTTTTCATTTATAAGTATTTGTCTGTATTTGTGGTACAGTGTGATACATCTATACTTGTATACATTATGTAAAAATAGAATCAGAGCATTTAGCCTGTCCGTTAACTTAAACAGATATCATTTATTTGTGGTGAGAATATTTAAAATCTTCTCTTCTAGCTATTTTGCCATATGCAATACAATATTGTTAACCATAGTCACTCGATTGTGCAATAGAAAACTGGAAAGTATTTCTTCTAATTGTAACTTTCTACCTGTTGACCAATCTCTCCCTATTCTTCCCTCCCCTCCCCAGCTTTTGGTAACCACTATTCTACACTCTACTATGAAGGTGACTTATTTAGACTCCACATATGAATGAGATCATGCAACTTATGTCTTTCTGTCCCTGGCTTACTTCACTGAACACAGTATCTTCCAGATTAATTCATGCTGCTGCAAATGACAGGATTTCATTCTCTTTTTTATGACTGAATTCCTCTGTGTATATGTGTGTGTCTGTGTGTGTATCTCTCAGTGTGTAACATTTTCTTTATCCATACATTTGTTAATGAACACTTAGGTTCATTCAATATCTAGGCCATTCTTAACAGTGTTGCAATAAACATTTGACAATATTCTTGATTGCTGATTTTTGCCAAAAATCTAGGTTGCTTCTTCCATTTAGGCAGGACAACTACCCTAGAGCGTAAATTAAGAGATATGCCTCTCTGGTGAGAAGGTTCAGGCTATTGGGTGTAGAGCTCAGCTAAAGAATTGTGGCTTTGGGAATAAAAAAGTTCAGCCTTCCTTAGCCCAGCACAGTCCACTATCATGACCATGTCTTGACTGATCAGGTGCACGCTGAATCTCAGGCCTACATGCCTTTATGCATGACACACATTGTGCAGGACCAGCAAATCCATATGTGTTAAGATCATTTGAGTCACAGGTTTTATGAAATCTTGGTTTTATTCTACAACAAGAAGTTGTTTAATCCACTACAGAAATGAAAGTTAGAAAGTCATGTAGCTAGATGAAGAAAATACTGATAGCATGTTACAATTTTTAGAATGTTTCAATATTTTAACCCTCAGCCCTTGAATTTTAATTAACTTTTCCTATAGTTTTAATAATTCTTTTACCTTCCTGAAATTTTTATTTTGAATTTTGGTCTCATAAAATCATCAATTAATCATTTAATCTAAGACACTTCTTTATTCACAATTGTAACTGAAATAATTTTCACCCTGGTTATTATCTCACCAGTTATTCTCTTTAACAAAGACAATAGGCCATCGTGATTTCTTTAACGACTATATCAGGTATTTAGTGTGTAGTCCTACTTCCACACTTACCCAATTCATATTTTCCCCACAGAAAGCTCATTAAGCTTATTTCTGATGACTCAGAATTAGAGGACACCTCTCAAATCCCTTCTCCCACCTACTTCCCCGGTTGTTCTGAACTTCAAAGAAGGAAAAATCAGATGGAAATAATTCTTTTTGAAAAATTCATATAAGGAATGGAATGACCGACTTTGGTAGTTTTGTAAAATTTTAGGATACTTTTATTTCCCCTTTTATTTTTTAGTACTTTTAAAGATATGTACTCCTTTTTACTTCAGACCAAGGGACAGTTTTCTTTATCATCTTTTATGATGGCAGAAACCATGAGTTAAAATAAAATACAAATACAACAAACACATAAGTGTGTGTTAACAGACTGAATTCCACCCCTTCCTCCCATTCATACATTTAAGGCTTCAATGTGACTGCATTTGGAGATAAGGCCTTTAAGGAGGAAATTAAGATTAAAAGAAATAATAAGGATGAAACTCTAATCAAGTAGGACTTCTTTGTAAGAGGAAGAGACACCAATACACACAGAGAAAAGGCCATGTAAAAACATAACCAGAAGATGGACATCTGCTACTTAGGGAGAAAGAACTCAGGAGAACTTACCCTTCCAAGACCTGCATCTGGGACTTCTAGCCTCCAGAATTATGAGAAAATAAATGTTTGCTTTTTAACCTACCCAGTGTGAGGGATTTTGCTATGGCAGCCCAGCCAGTATATATTTAAATATGCAATATGATTATATTGATAAACACTAAAATGCAATTTATAAATATTTATTCATAAATTTCTTCATTTCCTCATTTAATTAAATATTTATTGGACACCATCTGTACTGCAGGCACACTCCCAGCTGCCCCTGGGATTTTAAAGACAGATTGTGTCCACACTGAGTCAATGAAGTACTTAATGCTTTCCCTAGTTATTTCAATTATAAAAAGCCTAAGATACATAGAATACAGACATAGTGGCAAACATTTGTTGTCCCAGTTACTTGGGAGTCTGAGACCGAAAAATCCCCAGAAGTTCAAATCCAGCCTGGGCAACAAAGTGAGATCTTATCTCTTAAAAAAAGATAGATGAAATGATAACTAATTGGCTCTAAAAGGAAAACTTTCTGCCACTTCCCTTGGTTCTGTCCTAGAATGTAAGCTCCCCTAATGTCCTGTGTTTTTTATTGTTTTATTCTGATTGTATCAGATACACTATAATCCACCCCCTAAGAATGTTAAAATGATGACTTAAATATTTGTTGTTTCATATTAAAGATTTTTAATCTCATAAAATGTGAATAATTTAGATTTATTTCAATAGCTCTAGGAATACAAGTACTTTCTGTTTACATGGATGAATTGTATAGTAATGAAATTTGGGCTTTTAGTGTACCCATCACCCAAATAGTGTACATTGTAACCAGTAGGTGATTTTCTAATTCCATCTCCTATGCTTCTTCCCCCGAGTCTCCGATGTCCATTATACCACTTTGTATGCCTTTGCTTACCCATAGATTAGGTCTCACTTTTAAGTGAGAAAATGTGTTATTTGATTTTCCGTTCCTGAGTTCCTTCACTTAGGATAATGGCCTACAGTTCCATCCCGTTTGCTGCAAAAGATATTATTTTATTCATTTGTATTGTTGAGTAGTATTCATGCGCACGTGCGCGTGTACGCGCATGCACACACACACACACACACACACACACACTACATTTTCTGTATCCATCAATAGGTTGATGGGCACTTACGTTGATTGCATATCTTTGCAATTGTGAATTGTACTGCCATAAGCATACAAGTGTAGGTGTCTTTTTGATATAATGACTCCTTTCACTTTGGGTAGATACTCAGTATTGGGATTTCTGGATAGAATGGTAGGTCTGTTTTAGTTATCTGAGAAATTTCCATATTGTTTTCCACAGAGGCTGTACTAATTTAAAATGAACAAACAGCATATAAGCATTCCCTGTTCACAATACCATGCCAACATCTTTTTTTTCTTTTTAGTAACGGCAATTCTGACTAGGGTAAGGTGTTATTTAATTGTGGTTTAAGTTTGTATTTCCCTTATGATTAGCAATGTTTGTCATTTTTCATATATTTATTTTCCATTTGTATATATTCTTTTGAGAAATGTCTTTTCTGTTGTTTGTCTACTTTTTAATGGAATTATTTTCTTTTCTGGCTGATTTGTTTGAGTTTCTTGTAGATTTAGGATTTTAGTCCTTTGTTGAATGAATAGTTTGAAACATTTTCTCCCAATCCATTGGTTATCTGTTTACTCTGTTGATTATTTCCTTTTTGTGTGCAGAAGCTTTTTAGTTTCATTAAGTCCCATTCATTTATTTTTGTTTTTATTACATTTACTTTTGCTGTCCTAGTTACATTCTCTTTGCTTAGGCCAATGTCCAGAGAAGTTTCTCCTCGTTTTTTTTGTTTGTTTGTTTCCTTGAATTTTTATGCTTCCAGGTCTTACATTTAAATCTTTAATTCATCTTGAGTTAATTTTTGTATATGATGAGAGATAGGGACTTGGTTTCATTCTCCTGCATATGGCTATCCAATTTTGTCAGCACCATTTATTGAATAGGACATCCTCTCCCCAGTGCATGTTTTTGTCTGTATTGTTGAAGATTAGTCAGTTATAGATATTTGTTAGATACATGTGGTTTTCCCCTTTGTTAGTAATTAAAATTATTAGTAGTTAATATTTACTTGTGAAACATTTTTATTAGGGGTTCAGTGCATTTTTTCTTGATGTTTGTTAAAAGTTAAAAATGTATTTATTCTTAGAGTTCTCTTTAGGCTTACTATAATAGTCTTGGTATGTACGAAGGTATTATCCATAAGAATTACAACACTTTGTGTCGGTTGGCATTGGGCTGTAGTGTTATATAAGTACGAGGTGATAGCCAGGGTGGGCAAAAATCCTTGACTACATGCCAAAAAATGTTTCACCTAATTCTAAAAACTAAGGAAGCAGATTTTATCATACACTATTTTGTCTTTAGAAAATTATTTTCATAAATAGAACTGTATTATTTCTTTGTGACTGTATTACAAGTTGGATGTTTAAAACACTAATAAAATTTCATACAGCTTTGTACGGCAATAGCATTACCCTATTGTCTTAAATTTCTTACTGCGTATGTATACAAGGCATCTCCATTTAGCTATTCTAAAAACAGAAAAGCTAGATTATATCTGTCATTGATAAACAAATATATTTTCTCCTTGTAATTTATTCATCATTTTCTAGATTCAGAATCTTTCAAGAACTGTCATGAATCCACATACTATTCCCAAATGCTAGATATCCTATTTATATATGTGATTTAGCTGTCAGATATATCAAGTGACATGCAATTAGACAACCTTATCATGAATAAGTATCTGTGACTCCCGAAAAATGCAAGTTATTTTGCTGAAGTAGATATACAATATCATCAAAATAGTCCAATCCAAATTTATTTCCGTAATGCAATTGCATATTAGTAACAGTAAAACTAATGAGCTATTTTTAAATATTTGTAAAATGATACACAGAAATAATGCATGAAGGTAAAGAAAAAATATTTTTGTTGTACTTCTTAAATGTGGATTATAAACTGTGTGATTCTGGATGTTATAAAGTGATTATTTGTCTGTGTGGTAGTAAGTAGATACAGCCTTCCCATCATCTAATGATGTAAAAGACAGGGAGATTGGGACATGAAATAGGTGAAAATCATATAGGAAGATACACATTATTGGCAATGTTTCATTTATTGGATTTCTTGTGTATTCCTCTTGATTATTATAGAATATGACAGACTTATGTATACATATATATATATTATTTTATATGACATAAATATTATATTTTAAAGCTTGTGTAAGGGGTAAAAACAAGGAGATAGTGATTTATTTGCTTTTCTGCCATGCAGTAGTAATGGAACTTAGTGTGTGTGTGTGTTGCTGGGGAACTAAGAAAGCATTGGAGAGTTGCATTCACCCAAGCATTTTGTGTGTGTTGGTTATTTACTCATTCAATAATGACTTAAAGATCAACTTAAGACACACTTGATTCAACATTCTCATTCATCATATCTTGTGATCTCTCCTTGTCTACTTATGTACCAAAAAATTTGGTAGATAAAAGTAACAGCCATTTTACTGTAACTCAAGATTTTGAGGTTCAGGAATTTATGTAGGTAACTGCTGGGCAATCCTGCTTTTTAATGGCATCAATGGAAATCACTTACTGATATTCAGTCAGCAGAGGGACTGATATATAGGGTCCAAGAAAGTTTCACTCATGATTGACATGTCCAGTGTGTTATGACCTCTACAGTGAGATAACCTCTGGTAGTCAGACTTCTTATGTAAAGTCTGAGGTTTCCATGAAGAATTTTTTTAGTAAGCAAGGTGGAAGCTACATGGTATTTCTGGCTGTATTAGTCCACTTTTTCATTGCTATAAAGAAATGTGTGAGACTGGGTAATATGTAAAGAAAAGAGCTGCAAATGGCTCATGGTTCTGCAGCCTGTACAGGAAGCATAGTAGCATCTGCTTCTGAGGAGGCCTCAGGAAATTTACAGTCATGACAGAAGACAAAGTGGGAGACAGCACTTCACATATTGGAGCAGGAAAAAGAAAGGTAATGTGGGAAGTTGCCACACACTTTTAAACAGCCAGATCTCATGAGAATGCCACCATGAGAGCAGCACTAAAAGGATGGTGCTAAACCATTAGAAACTGCTCCCATGATCCAATCACCTCCCACCAGCCTCTACCTTTAGCACTGAGGATTACATTTCAACATGAGATTTGGGTGGGAACACAGATCAAACCGTATCATTTCTGACCCCTCCTGGCCCCTCCCAAATCTCATGTTCTTCTCACATTGGAAAGTACAATCATGCCTTCCCAACAGTCCCCAAAAGTCTTAACTCATTTCAACATTAACTTAAAGGTCCACAGTCCAATGTCCTTTCTGAGACAAAGCTAGCCCCTTCTGCCTATGAGCTTGTAAAATCAAACACAAGTTATTTACTCCCAAGGTACAATGGGGTAGAGGTATTGGGTAAATACTCCCACTCCAAAAGGGATACATCAGCCAAAACAAAGAGGTTACAGTCCCATGTAAAACCAAAACCCAGCATGATGGTGATTAAACTTTAACCTCCAAAATAATCTCTTTTGACTCCACGTCCCATATCCACAACTTGCTGATGCAATTGGGCTCCTAAAGCCTTGGGCAGCTCTATCCCTGTGACTTTGCATGGTTCAGCCTCCACAGCACATCTCAAAGGCTGATATTAAATGCCTGGGGCTTTTCCATGTATAGAATTTACCATTCTGGGGTCTGGAGGATGGTGTCCCCTTTTTCAAAGTCCTTGTAGGTAGTGCCCTAGTGGGAATTCCATGTAGGGCTCCAACCCCACATTTCCTCTCCACACTACCTTGCTGGAGATTTCCCATGAGGTCTCCTCCTCTGCTGCAGGCTTCTTCCCAGACATTTAGGCTTTCCATAAATCCTCTGAAATCTAGGAGGAGGCTCCCAAACCTCAATTCTTGCTTTCTGTGTACCTGCAGGCTTAACGCCACATGGAAGCTGCCAGGGCTATGGTTTGCAACCTCTGAAGCAGTGACCTGAGCCTTACCTGGGCACCTTTGAACCAGGACTGAAGCTAGAGCAGCTCTGATGTGGGGAGTAGTGTCCCAAGGCTGCACAGGGCAGCTGAGACCTGGGCCTGGCACATGAAACCATTCTTCCCTCCTAGGCCTCTAGGCCTGTGATGGGAGGGACAGCCAGGAAAGTATCTGAAATGCCTTGAGGCCTTTCCCCCATTGTCTCTGCTATTAGCATTTGGCTCCTTTTTACTTATCGAATTTATGTAGCCTGCTTGAATTCCTCCCATGAAAACGGGCTTTTTTTTTCTATCACATGGTTAGGCTGCAAAATTTTCAAACTTTTATGCTCTGCTTCTCTTTTAAATATAAGTTCTAGTTTTCCTTTATTTCTTTGCTCATACATATGAGCATAGGATATCAGAAGCATTCAGGATACATTGTGAATGCTTTGCTATTGAGAAATTTCTTCTGCCAGATACCCTAAATTATTATTCTCAAGTTCAAAGTTTCATAGATCCTCAGGGCAGGGGCACAATGCCACCAGATACTTTGCTGAAATATATTAAAAGTGACCTTATTCCAGTTCCAAATGAGTTCCTCATTTCCATTTGAGGACTCATCAGTCAAGACTTTATTGTCCATATCACTGTCAGCATTTTGGTCACAACTATTTAACAGGTCTCTAAGAAGTTCAACATTTTCCCTCATCTTCCTCTCTCTCCTTCTGACCCCTCCAAGGTGTTCCAACCTCTGCCCATTACACACTTTCAAAGTCACTTTCACATTTTCAGGTATTTTTTGAGCAACAATCCACTCCTCAGCCCCTCTATTCTGTAATAGTCTGCTCTTACATTGCACATACACACAAAAAAGTGAGACTAGGTAATTTATAAAGAAAATGCTTTAATTGTCTCACAGTTCTGCAGGGTATAGAGGAAGTGGCTTCTACTTCTATGGAGGCCTCAGGAAACTTAGAATCACTGCAGAAGGCAAAGGGGGAGCTGCCACTTCACACGGTGGAAGAGAAAGAAGAGATAAGTGGGGAAGTGCTGCACACTTTTGAGCAACCAGATCTCATGAGAACTCTACCATGAGAACAGCACAAAAGTGATGGTGCTAAACCATTAGAAACAGCCCCTGTGATCCAGTCACCTCCCAACAGGCCCGATGTCCAGTATTTCAACATCAGATTTGGGAAGGGACATAGATTCAAACCATATCACTAGCCTCAGAAGTAATGTGGTATCTCCTTTGAGTACTTTACCTACACAGAGGTCACATGCTTGTCCAAATTTAAAGGAAGTGGGCAAGTACACAACAATAGGCTGTTATTTGGCTGTTTTTTGTTGTTGGTTTTTTTTTTCCAACTTCTTGCTCTCATTCTTACCTCTGTCCTGTCTAACTAGTCTGCAATGGAAGGCTTAAACCTGTGTCAAAGGCTTTGAAGAGTGACAGAGAATTTGGAGCTATGGTTTAGAATCACTACACTCATACACATATAGCATTCCCTTTTTTAACCATCATTTTATAGATTCTATATATTTACCAACTTTTTCTAGAGGTTTCTGCATATCATTTTTCCTAGAGCTTTCTGCATAACAGATTCTAAACTGGTAAGTTTTACAAGGACTGAGAAAGAGGCCGTAGAAAAGGTGCTCTGTACATTCTTTATGCATTTTCTTTACATACGTTGCCACTAATCAAACTTCTTTCACTGATATAAATGGTAAATGTTTCTGTAGTAAAATATAAATAGATAGATAGAGATAGATAGATAGATAGATAGATAGATAGATAGATAGATAGATAATCTTTGTCTCTAATTTGGTACAACTGATGATGAGAAAGTTTAATCCTAAACTTATGCCGTAGGTAGCATAGGGCTGTGTTACCTGTCTGCTTTAACAAGCATGCCTTTATCCTTGAAACTCTCCTGCAGCCTCACAGTTATTTATTTCTTTTACTTGTATTTGTTTATTTCTTTCACATTCATAGACCATTACCCCAAATCTTCTAGCAACTCAAGATAACTGTCAGGAAGGCAGTTGATTTACCCTTGGAACCAATTCTTTTTTATTTTTTTCTTTTTCTTTCTCAAATTCATACAGCTGGTTTTTATTAAGTGGTTTTCAGCTACTCACTGTCACTCTTACCTTTGTCTATCTAGTCCACAGCTAGAAGGCTTAAAAAAACTATTATGAAGATATTCAACATGAACTCTCATATTTTCATTACATTGCTATAATTATCAACTCATTATTAATCAGCTTTCATCTTTTCAATATATATGTATATATATATACATATATAAATACATATATAAATACATATATATACATATGTATATATATACATACATAAATATGTGGTGTTATTGCTTTTGAAGCAAACTGTGATATACTATTTCTATAATTATCTCTTTATTTGTTAGCTCAAATACTCTTATAACAAGAAAATTAGTTTCATGAATGATTTGAATATTTAAAGTACTGTTCATATAGGAAATGAATATAACTTTTTAATTTTTTCTTGAATTTTTCAAGTAGTCAGTGGATTTCTTGAGATCTCCCAAAGAGGAAGAAAGATGCTTTTGTTTGTTTATGTGTTTTCTTACCTGTTTTGAGTATCCATGTTTGCTCATGAAATTAATCATACTTCATGAGTTTTAATCCATTGAAGTAGTCAAATGATCTCATATTTAAACAGTGAACCTCTTCAGTTCTTTTGACGTGACACTGACAAGCATTTATGACTTTCCATCTTTCTGGACTTTTCATTTCCTACTCTTTTCAATGGATATTTATTTAGAGATGTCAACTATGAAGCTAGGGTGCTCCTTGCTAATAGAGTTACTATTGCATCTGGGTTTTTCAGTGGAAATGCACACCACCACACATATATTAATACACAAAAACACATTTAGACACACACACACGTGTGTGTGTATATATATGTACATATATATTAAATATTTATATATTTTATATATTTACATATATTATATATTTATATATTATATTTATTTATGTATATTATATATTTTTATATATATTATATTTATTTACATATATTATATATTTAAAATATATATTATTGTTTTATATGACAATAGTAGATAATAAACATACATATTATATATATGTGTGTGTATATATATATATATATAATATGTATGTTTTCAAGACAAAAATATGGAAAATAGAGATTACACTTGCTGTCAAAAATGTGGTACAGTTTTCATTCAAGTCAATGAAAAGGCACGAAGAAAGTCACAAGAAACTTTTGTTAGAGTTGTTTCCCCAAACGCCAAATAGCTAAAAGCCCTTTAGATGATTAGCAGGATCAGCACTTTGAACAGGAAAAATTAGGACTGCTTTATCTGCTTCACTCTTTTTTTCACTGTATTTCTTGATGATTAATATTGTTTTTATGAGGTCAAAGAGAACAACTGCATAGATATTCTATGTACAAGCCTAGTATACCTAACAAAATGTCTGAAATTCATTCATATTAAGCAAATAATCAGCTCATCCTCACAAGGGCAAATGATTTATACACACCTTTTCTGCTTTCTAATGGGGTGAAGGATCATAACCTTAGAGTGGGGTAGGTTCCCACTAGGGGCAATATCAAAAAGAAAAGAAAGTCCAAGGAATCCAAATACTGTGAAATTCTCAAATCTCACTTTTGGAAATGTTTTATTGCTCAATTAATTAAATATAAACTCTAGTACCAGGTTCTTAGACAGGAGGAGAGAAGGAGCTGACTGAAATAAGAGATAAGGGTTTAAGTGGTTGAAAAGAAAAACTGAGGAATGAGACAGAAGCATCGCATATTTGTTTGTTTTTTCCTAAGTCTGTCTCTATTCACATTCAATGGGAACTGAACTGGCCACAATCATTATGTCTCACATCCATGACATTGTCTACTATGCTAAATGGCAAAAACAGTGTCATTTGAATGTATTATAGTATTCACTGCACACCTTCTATATCTACCTCGTGAAAAATATTCTTATAGCCAGTCTTGTTCTGCAACATCGATGCAGAGATTTCAACAATTTTTCTCTGTAACTAGTCAACATGTATTTTATAGAACTTAAGTCTAAGAATATCCACTCATCAAAACTGCACCTTAGATGACTCAATACTATACTACCCAGAGTCTGTAACCAGCTACTGCAACTGGGTGTTTTCTTATCTTTTGTTTTAAATGTATAGTCTAGAACAGATTTCTTGTTTCTGGGTTTTTCTACTTCTGGATGTGGTTTATCATTTTAGGACCCTTATCATAGGCAACTGAGCACTCTCAATGGGCTCCCTGAATGGAAATTCAATTAAAACAAACAAACAAACAAACAACAAAAGACATATGTCTGGAAGGAGAGAACCATGGCACCTCCAGGAAACCTTGCCATCTACATCTTGCCCCTTTCTAATCTGTTTTCCATTCTCTTTCTAGTATGGTTTCAGTTGT
This sequence comes from Leontopithecus rosalia, assembly GCA_028533165.1. Lineage (NCBI taxonomy): Eukaryota > Metazoa > Chordata > Mammalia > Primates > Cebidae > Leontopithecus > Leontopithecus rosalia. Next base: position 7,794,117 of record CM052665.1, on the reverse strand, counting down.
GTACCATGTAAGATTTTTCAACTTCAGGTCTCTCATTGCTCATAACCTTTCAGTTATCCAAGCATGTATATCTGAGAGAGTCTGGTGCATCCTTTAAAGCAGGTGAGGTAGCAGAGGACTTACAGGACAAGTTTTACAGTATCAAATATCAGTAGGGACACTCAGCAAGAATTTCACTGGGGGAGATGGATCTTACCCAACTCTGCCTACTGCAGAATATATTTATATAGCAATTTTTTTTTTTGAGACAGTTTCGCTCTTGTTACCCAGGCTGGAGTGCAATGGCGCGATCTTGGCTAACCGCAACCTCCGCCTCCTGGGTTCAGGCAATTCTCTGCCTCAGACTCCTGAGTAGCTGGAATTACAGGCACGCGCCACCGTGCCCAGCTAATTTTTTGTATTTTAAGTAGAGACGGGTTTCACCATGTTGACCAGGATGGTCTCAATCTCTTGACCTCGTGATCCACCCATTTTTTCCTACCTTTATATTCTAAATGTTTAAAAATAACTCAGTGGTCTCTTACCTACTTCATATTTGGATACTTCTTTCTCTTACCAAACAAAATAACTAAGTATTAGATAAATTGGAAAGGTGTGTTAAATAATTTATATTATTTTGTTTAGAACACTTTGTTTTGCTAAGATTTTTTGAATGTTTTCTAAGCAAATAAAAAAGACAAGGGACATACAAAATAACATATTGTATAGTTAATAAAAAGTTAATAAAAAGACAAGGGACATACAAAATAACATCTCGTGTAGTAAAAATGTTAATGAATCAATGTTTATAAGCACTTGGGACAGAGTCTTATAAACATTGATTCATTAACATTTTCATTATAATGCTACAAGTCAGGTACTGTTATTGTCCTTCTCTTATTAGAGATTTATGGCACAGACATATGGCATGCCTTGCTCAAGTTCACATTGCTGTACTATGTGTGATATTGAATGCTTATAATGAGTAGACCTGGTAAATGAACATGACAATACACACTGTATAGACAATTGTAATAAAAGTATGTAGATCATCTGTTGAGAACATATTCCTGCAATTGCATTGTTTCTTTTTCATATATATATATATATTTGCATTTTAGGTTCAGGTGTACATGTAAAAAGAACAAGCAGGATTGTTGCATAGGTACATACATGGCAATGTGGTTTGCTGCCTCCAACCCCATCACCAGTATCTGGCATTTCTCCTCATGTTATCCCTCCACAACTCCCTACCCCACACTGACCCTCCCCACAGACCCCAGTGGGTGATGCTCCCCTCCCTGTGTCCACGTGTTCTCATTGTTCAACACCTGCCTATGAGTGAGAACATGCAATGTTTGTTTTTCTGTTCTTGTGTCAGTTTGCTAACAGTGATGGTTTCCAGGCTTATCCATGTCCCTACAAAGGATATGAACTCATCATTTTTGATGGCTGCATAATATTTCATGGCATATATGTGCCACATTTTCCCTGTCCAGTCTATCTTCAATGGGCATTTGGGTTGGTTCTAGGTCTTTGCTATTGTGAACAGTGCTGCAATGAACATTCGTGTGCATGTGTCCTTATAGAAGAACAATTTATAATCCTTTGGATATATACCCAGTAATGGGATTGCTGGGTCAAATGGAATTTCTATTTCTAGGTCCTTGAGGAATTGCCACACTGTCTTCCACAATGGTTGAACTAATTTACACTCCCACCATCAGTGTGAGAGTGTTCCTATTTCTCCACATCCTCTCCAGCATCTGTTGTCTCCAGATTTTTTAATGATTGCCATTCTAACTGGCGTGACATGGTATCTCAATATAGTTTTGATTTGCATTTCTCTAATGACCAGTGATGATGAGCATTTTCTCATATGTTTGTTGGCCTCATGTATGTCTTCTTTTGTACCGTCTTTTCATATCCTTCACCCACTTTTGAATGGGCTTGTTTGTTTTTTTCTTGTGAATCTGTTTTAGTTCTTTGTAGATTCTGGATATCAGTCCTTTGTCAGATGGGTAGATTGCAAAAAATTTTTCCCCTTCTGTTGGTTACTGGTTCACTCTAATTACTGTTTCTTTTGCTGCACAGAAGCTCTGGAGTTTAATTAGGTCCTATTTGTCTATTTTGGCTTTTGTTGCCAATGCTTTTGGTGTTTTAGTCATGAAGTCCTTGCCTATGCCTATATCCTGAATGGTTTTGCCTAGGTTTCCTTCTAATGTTTTTATGGTGTTAGATCTTATGTTTAAGTCTTTAATCCACCTAGAGTTAATTTTAGTGTAGTGTAAGGTGTCAGGAAGGGGCCCAGTTTCTGCTTTCTGCACATGGCTAGCCAGTTTTCCCAACACCATTTATTAAACAGGGAATCCTTTCCCCATTGCTTGTTTCTGTCAGGTTAGTCAAAGATCCGATGGTTGTAGATGTGTGTCATTGCCTCCAAGGCCTCTATTCTGTTCCATTGGTCTCTATCTCTGTTTTGATACCACTATCATGCTGTTTTGATTACTGTAGTCTTATAGCATAGTTTGAAGTCAAGTAACGTGATGCCTCCAGCTTTGTTCTTTTTACTTAGACTGACTTGGCTATGTGGGCTCTCTTTTGGTCTCATAAAAAGTTTAAGGTGTTTTTTTTCCAGTTCTGTGAAGAAGGTCATTGGTACTTGATGGGGATAGCATTCTATCTATAAATTACTTTGGGCAGTATGGCCATTTTCATGATATTGATTCTTCCTATGAGAAGATTCTTCCTATGAGCATGGAATATTTCTCCATCTGTTTGTGTCTTCTCTTATTTCGTTGAGCAGCAGTTTGCAGTTCTTCTTGAACAGGTCGTTTACATCCTTTGTTAGTTGTATTCCTAGGTATTTTATTCTCTTTGTAGCAATTGTGAATGGCAGTTCGTTCTTGCTTTGGCTCTCTTTAAGTCTCTTATTTGTGTACAGGAATGCTTGTGATTTTTGCACATTGATTTTGTATGCTGAGACTTTGCTGAATCTGCTTATCAGTTTAAGGAGGTTTTGGGCTGAGATGATAGGGTCTTCTAAATATACAATTATGTCATCTGCAAATAAAGACAATTTGTCTTCCTCCTTTCCTATTTGAATACCCTTTATTTATTTTTCTTGCCTGATTGCTCTGGCTAGAACTTCCAATACCATATTGAATAGGAGTGGTGAGAGAGGGCATCCTTGTCTAGCACCAGATTTCAAAGGGAATTCTTCCAGTTTTTCCCATTCAGCATGAAATTTGCTGTGGGTTTGTTGTAAATAGCTTTTATTATTTTGAGATATATTCCATCAATACCTAGTTCATTGACGGTTTTTAGCATAAGGGGCTGTTGAATTTTGTCAAAGGCCTTCTCTGCATCAGTTGAGATAATCGTGGTTTTTGGGTTTGGTTCTGTTTATGTGGTGAATTACATTTATAGACAATTGCATTGTTTCTATCATGATTCCTCAATTTTTAATATAGGTACAAGTATTTTGTTCCTGATTATAAGTATCGTGGGCCTTCTTTATATGTTTTCTTGAACTTCACATGCTGGGACATATAACTAAATTTTGTTCTATGTAACTTTCTGCCGTTTTTAGTTTACCTGATGAAATATTTTTTAATGGACTGAGAAGTCTGGTAGGGACATACAGAACTTCACTCTCAAAAGCCTTAAGAAAAAAGAAGTTAATTGGAATCTAGTTTCATTCTGAAAAATTATTCTGCACTTACATATGGATTTTTCTCTTCACAGTTTTTATTTCATTATTTGTAGTGAATTCCTTCTCACTCATATAATTTGCTCATTGTGGCTTCAATCCTAAAAAATGTGTCCATGAAATAGGTATACTAACATTTAGGATGACCTCAGATTTATCTCTTAAAAGATGTTTCTCAAAACACTATTTACAGAAATAAGTTGCTTTTATAGATTCTTTGACATTTTATTTTCCTTAGTAAATCTAATAATATGATTAGAATTGCTCAGATAATCTTCCATCTCAAGGTTTTATTCATTTCTGATTCATTGTGTCTATTATTAAAACCAGCTGTTGATGTATTTGAACAAAGTGATTTCTGAATTAACTCTACATTGTGTTCTATAATAACCCTACTTCAGTATTATCATGGGTTGCTCCCAATTTACTTTTAGATAATTAAAGCCTCTCTTTATTTCTATCCAAT
>CM052665.1:7649960-7784960 GCA_028533165.1 Leontopithecus rosalia | reverse complement strand
GGGTGCAACTCATGTTCAGACCTGGTGTTTACAGCATGAGTCAGAATGCTGAATTATAATTTACTCATTGAATTTTTAAGTAACGCTTTCTAGTTTTGGTAGTTTATACTTTAGAATAGCTGTCTCTTGCCCTTCCATTTAGAGTGCATGACATTAGATAATCAATACCAGGAAGGCGGTTAGACTTGATAAACTTTGAGGCTACCTTCTAACTCTTGAGATTCTCTAAATCTCTGAAATCACGTCAGGTGGGATTTTAGGCTTAACATAGATTCAAATGCAAATAACATAAATATATTTAGTTACAATTTGACTATTTGAAAATCCTGAGAATTGATTATATTTTCCTTTTTATATAAATTATATTTTCATGTAAACTGTTGGGACTTCTCAAGATGTTTATTAATATCTACAGTAGTTTATAAAATTATGGAAAATAGCATCATGATACAGATATTTTCTTTCTGAATTAAATATATTATTGTTCAATAGATAATATGAACTAGTATCTAGGTACTGAAAGTTCTGAGGTGTGTCTTCAGGGAAAGATCCCAGTGCTGGGACTTTGAATACTTGGAAAATTCTAGATATCTCTCCTATGTAGATGGATAATACAGAGAAAAATTGTTTCCTATCCCCTAAGGTCTCAATTCCCACAAACACAATTTGAAATTAACATTGTCTGACTTCAGAGCTTCTTTATGAGTCCTTTTAGAATCATAGATATGGAAACCTTTTTTAAAAATATTAAATTGATTCTTTGTGAGATTTACTAATATCAACTCTAAAAAATTTAGGACAGAACATTGTAAGGAAAACTTCTTAAGAATTCATTTTCCATTTAACTTAGTGAAATTTGCTTGTTGTGGGTTTATCATCTTTTCCAATTTGCATTCTAGATCATGTTAGTGTGTTTGAATATGTTTTTCCTTTAAGACGATCGCATTCACAAGTAAAGATAAAACTATTTTTATTTTTCATTTTAAATATGGCTATTACAGATACTCAAACTCAAAGCAGAATGCTCCAGTTTATGAAACAAAAAATAAACACAAACACTAATAATGGCCTACTATAATTTATAAGATTAGGTATTTATTAAAATATGAACTGTTATATATTATTATCTTACAGATACAAATTTAAAACCTTATTACTATATGCAGCATTTGATATGTAAAATGAACATAATGACCAGCAGATGAACATTATATTGCAAGTCAAAAGCTAGCAGCTCACTTGCCTTTAGCGTAGTATGAGGTCGTCTTCCCACCTGCACTCAGCAGCAATCTGAAGTACTGGGAAAATTAGAATCCAGAGTACATTTCTGTACTTGACTTGATAAAATTATTTTGACAACACGTATTCCAAATGACAACCTTTTGACTATAATTTTAAATTATAGAATAATATTACTACTAATTTTCTTGAATGAATCATGAAATCTAACTTATTGCTTTGTATTCATAATTGTTTTCATCTAGTCTTTCTCCTGAAATATCTGTACTATACCAGAGATGAAAGGCAGTTCATGACATTCTAGGATATTTGTAACCTAATTTGCTTTCAAATAGTTGTATTATTCTAGAGGTGAGAGACAGTTCATAACGTTTTAAGATATTTGTAACCTAATTTGCTTCCACATACGCTATACTTTTTAGTATACCATAATTATATAGTTGGTAATGACAGAGTTTTCATTTCTTTCTGCCATCCCCTCCACCATTTTGTCATTGTACTTTAATAATGGAAACTGAAATACCTTTTCTCAAGTGATCTTTTAAACAGAATTAGTAATAAACTTTCAAAGAAAATTTCCACAAAGCAGAAGATGGTGCCACTATACCTAATACATGTTGTGAAACTGAACACTTAAGATCATTTTCCATTTTATTTTCATATGACATGAGCACTGTTACCTACTGGCATTTTACCAATTGGGGCAGACTATGTTTGGAAGCTCCTTCCCCCCAAGTATTGGAATAATAATAATAATAATGCCCCACTCAGAATACTTGACTCAGATGAAAAATGTGTTTAGTTCAGACCATGAAAAGCTTTTTTCCCCAAACGCTATTATGTTTATTATCATGACCTATAGAAATATAGGTCATGTTTGATATGGAATTTCTTTTATATATGTATATACACACCTACATATATATTTTATTGCACTTTAGGTTCTAGGGTACATATGCAGATCATGCAGGATTATTGCATGGGTACATACATGGCAATGTGGTTTGCTGCCTCCATCCCCTCATCACCTGTATCTGGCATTTCTCCTCATGTTATCCCTCCCCAACCTCCCTGCCCTCCATTGTCCTTCCCACAGTCCCCCCAAAAGACCCCAGTGTGTGGTGCTCCCCCCACTGTGTCCATGTGTTCTCATTGTTCAGTACCTGCCTATGAGTGAGAACATGCTGTGTTTGATTTTCTGTTCTTGTGTCAGTTTGCTGACAATGAGGGTTTCCAGATTCATCCATGTCGCTACAAAGGACGCAAACTATTCATTTATTATAACTTTTGTAATACTTTTTAAATAGAATATCTTATGTCCCTAAAGTGGGACATAAGATATCAGTAGTATAATATGCATTTATACATTTATGTAATATATACATTTATACATTTATGTAATGTATACATTTATAAATGCATATATAATTATACCATGATGTGATTCTGTATACACACACACATATACACATAAATCATAGTCTATACACACATACATATATGTGTACACAGAATCAGATAAATGTATAATTATATACATTTATATGTTATAAACATTCTCTCCCTATGCATACACATATATATTTATGTGTGTGTATACAGAATCACATAAGTATAATTATGTATGTATTTATAAATGTACACACACATATATATGCATAAGCATAGGGAGAGAATATTTATGACACATGATTTTTTACATGTCACATTCTGCCTTAGCATAAAAATTCTTAATGGTAGATGCCATTCCATTCTTGATTCTACATAACAATCATGACAGTACGAGACCTTCGTTGGCTCAAAAATTTTTCAGAGAAGTATTATTTTGCTTTATTACTTTACCAATACCAGTTATCAACAAAAAGTATTTTTTAATTTGCATACATTTAAATCAGTAAAATAGAATGTGTTTTAACATAGATTAGTTAAGTAAAAAGTTCAAATTAAGGTAGTAACTAAATAGAACAAATTAGAACTTCCTGAAAATAAAAAAATCTGATTAATCTCATGGATTTTAGAAGTAGTTTTTTTTTATTATTATTATACTTTAACTTCTGGGATACATGTGCAGAATGTGCAGGTTTCTTACACAGGTGTACATGAACCACAGTGGTTTGCTGCACCCATCAACTTGACAACTACATTAGGTGTTTCTCTCAATGCTATCCCTCCCCTTGTCACCCATCCCTCAACTGTCCCCAGTGTGTGATATTCCCCTCTCTGTGCCCATATGTTCTCATTGTTCAACTCCCTCTTATGAGAGGGAACACATTGCATTTGATTTTCTGTTCCTGTGTTAGTTTGCTGAGAATGATGGTTTCCAGCTTCATCCATATCCCTGAAAAGACATAAACTCATTCTTTTTTATGACTGCATAGTATTCCTTGGTGTATATCTACCACATTTTCTTTATCCAGTCTAAGATTGGCGGGCATTTGAGTAGGTTCCAAGCCTTTGCTATTGTGAACAGTGCTGCAGTAAACATACATGTGCATGTGTCTTTACAGCAGAATGATTTATAATCCTTTGGGCATATACCCAGTAATGGGATTGCTGGGTCAAATGGTATTTCTAGTTCTAGATCCTTGAGGAATCACCACACTGTCTTCCACAATGGTTGAACTAATTTACACTCCCACCAACAGAGTAAAAGCATTCCTATTTCTCTGCATCCTCCTCTGCATATGTTGTTTCTTGACTTTTTAATCATCACCATTCTAACTGGCGTGAGATGGTATCTCATTGCAGTTTTGATTTGTATTTCACAATGACCTGTGATGATGAGCTTTTCCTCATATGTTTGTTTGCCACATAAAAGTCTTCTTTGGAAAGTGTCTGTTCATATCCTTTGCCCAATTTTGATGGAGTTGTTAATTTTTTTCCTGTAAATTCGTTTAAGTTCCTTGTAGATTCTGCATATTAGCCCTTTGTCAGATAGATAGATTGCAAAAATTTTCTTTCATTCTGTAGGTTGCCACTTCACTCTGATGATAGCTTCTTCTGTTTTGCAGAAGCTTTTTAGTTTAATTAGATCCTATTTGTCAATTTTGGTTTTTGTTGTAATTGCTTCTGGTGTTTTAGTCATAAAGTCTTTGCCCAGGCCTCTGTCCTGAATGGTATTCCCTAGGTGTTCTTCTAGGGTTTTTGTGATTTCAGATCTTACATTCCAATTTTTTATCCATCTTGAGTTAATTTTTGTATAAGGTGTAAGGAAGGGGTCCAGTTTCAGTTTTCTGCATATGGCTAGCCAGTTTTCCCAATACCACTTAGGGAATTCTTTCCCTATTGCTTGTTTTTGTCAGGTTTGCTAAAGATCAGATTGTAGTAGATGTGTGGTGTTTTTTGTGAGGCCTCTGTTCTGTGACAGTACCAAGCACTTTTGGTTACTGTAGCCTTGTGGTATAATTTGAAGACAGTAGTGTGATGCCTCCAACTTTGTTCTTCTTGCTTAGGATTTTTTTGGCTATATGGCCTCTTTTTTTATTCTATATGAAATTTAAAGTCGTTTTGCTTTTTCTAATTCTGTGAAGAAAGTCAATGGTAGCTTGATGGGAATAGCATTAAATCTATAAATTACTTTGGTCAGTATGGCCATTTTCATGATATTGATTCTTCCTATTCATGAGCATGGAATGTTTTTCCACCCGTTTGTGTCTTCTCTTATTTCCTTGAGCAGTGGTTTGTAGTTCTCCTTGAAGAGGTCCTTCACATCCCTTGGTAAGTCTTATTCCTAGGTATTTTATTCTCTTTGTATTAATTGTGAATGGGAGTTTGGTCATAATTTGGCTCTTTGTTTGCCTATTATTGGTGTATAAAAATGCTTGTGATTGTTTGCACGTTGATTTTGTATTCTGAGACTTTGTTGAAGTTGCTTATCAGCTTAAGGAGTTTTTGGGCTAAGACCATGGGATTTTCTATATATACAATCATGTCATCTGCAATAAGAGATAATTTGACTTCCTCTTTTTCTATCTGAAAACACTTTATTTCTTTCTCTTCCCTGATTTCCCTTGCCAGAACTTCCACTACTTTGTTGAATAGGAGTGCTGCAAGATGGCATCCTTCTCTTGTGCTGGTTTTCAGGAGAATGCTTTCAGCTTTTGCCCATTCAGTATAATATTGGCTGTGCGTTTGTCATAAATAACTCTTACTTTTTTGAGATACATTCCATCAATATTTAGTTAATTGAATGTTTTTAGCATGAAAGAATGTTGAATTTTATCGAAGGCCTTTTCTGCATCTATTGAGATAATCATGTGGGTTTTTTGTTTGTTTGTTTTTGAGACAGAGTTGTGCTCTTGTCACCCAGGCTGGAGTGCAATGGCACAATCTAGGATCACTGAAACCTCTGCCTCCCATGTTCAAGCAATTCTCCTGACTCAGCCTCCCAAGTAGCTGGGATTACAGGCACCCACCATCATGGCCAGCTAATTTTTCTTTGTATTTTCAGTAGATACGGGGTTTCACCATGTTGGTCAGGCTAGTCTTGAACTTCTGACCACAGGTAATCCGATTGCCTCATCTTCCCAAAATGCTGAGATTACAGGTGTGAGCCACCATGCCCGGCCAGAAGTTAGTTTTTTAAGGATGTGCTAATAAATATTTTTTACACCTAATAATGTTCATGTAATTGGTAACACATTCTAAAATATATATATTATATGTACCCATAAAAATTTACCATTGACTCTATGGGGAATAACATGAAATAAAATAAGCCATCAGTACGCTATTATGTACCAGTTATAGGTTTAGGGTATTTCTAATATAGCTTTTTGGTTTGGTAATATAGACAAAAAATATAACTTCAAAGGTTGCCCATGTACTTTAGTCATTGAGAACCTTTTATTCCCGTACTTCCTTTAGGCTTTCATAATAATAAATGGCTGAAACATCTAAGGGTTTGCATTTATCTTACATAGTCTCTTGTAGGGGCATGAGTTTAAGTTCTATTCTTGGCTTGAAAACTTCCCTCTGTAACTATTGTGGCAAAAGTCATAACCTTATAAGGAAATTGTAAAATATAGCTTAAGAAAAAGAGATTTAAACATTGGTACTGACTCATTAACTTTAAAGACATTCTTGTAAGCAAAAGGAATACATATAAAAAAAGATCAGGTAAGTAATTTATGTATAAACTATCTGTGCTAGAAGCATGGAAAAAATAGAGAGAAAAAAATTCTTAATGCAAAATAACGGTTATTTTGATATGCATAATTAATTCAGTATTTATAAAGTGAGGAAATGGAAAATAAGTAATTAGATAGATTACTTAAATCTCAAAATACACATAAATAAAGTAGGTAAAAGCTTACAATAAAGTTCTGTTTAACCTCTATGGAAACCAAATGGTTATTTTATAGTGGCAATTAATGATATTTTATGGGTTTTTTTTTGTTTGTTTGTTTGAGACAGAGTCTCATGCTGTCACTCAGGCTGGAGGGCAGTGGCCTGATCTCAACTCACTGCAACCTCCACCTCCAAGTTCAAGCAATTTTCCTGTCTCAGCCTCCTGAGTAGCTGGGACTACAGGTGCCCACCACCACACCCAGCTAATTTTTGTATTTTTAGTAGAGATAGAGTTTCACTATATTGGACAGGCTGGTGATATTTCATATTTTAAGACAGAATTTCATAGCCAAAATTATTTCCATTGTGCCTGTTTGTGTTGTACATACTGTAAGCACTTTACACAATGATAAATTGACCCCATTGTATACAATCATAAATAGGAAGTAGACACTGCAGTATCTTATATACACTATCATATAAAATCATAGGAAAAGTCGTGTTGAGAAACACTCATACAGTTTACCCTTTTTACCCTTGAACAACATGGGGTGAGGGCCAATGACTCCCCAGTGCAGTAGAAAATTCAGGGATAACTCTTGACTCCCCAATAACTTAACTGCTAATAGCCTGTTGTTAACTGGAAGTCTTACTGATAACATAAAGAGTCGAGTCACATATATTTTGCATATGTATAATATACTATATTCTTAAAGTAGGATTGATGCTTGAAAACATTACTAAGAGAATCATAAGAAGGAGAAAATATATCTACTCTTTATTAAGTGGAAGAACATATATATTCTTGTATTCTTCTTATAATGAAGAATATCTATATTCTTTATTATAAGGATCTACATCCTCATCCTCTTCATTTTAATTAGGATGAAAAGGAGGAGGAAAAGAAGGGATTGGCTATTCTATCTCAGGGATGGCAGAGGCAGGAGAAAATCTGCATGTAAGTGGACTCATGCAGTTCAAATCTTTATTGCTCAAGGCTCAACTGTACCTGAAATGCAAATACATCCAAGTTTTACTTAAATATTTAAAACACTTTAACAGCTTTTTCCTGTCAAAAATTTCAAACACATGCCAAAATAGGGAGAAAATATAATAAATGTTGTACATCCCAAGATTATTATGAAATAATAATCAAGATCTGGCGTTGTCTACACATGGCAATCAATTGATGTGTCTTTTAGTTTCCTTTTCTAACTGGTATTTTTGCCATGAAATTTACTTGTTAAAGGAACCAAATGGCAGAATTGAGTGTCAATTCTCACATTCATTATTTTACTCATTTGACTATTTTTTGTTTGCTGACTTTGTTGGACTTTGGAAGTTCAATGTAGAGACATGGTGATATCCCAGTTTAATTGCTGTGAAAAATTGTAATGTTGTTGTGTCCATCCAGGAGGCATATAATATCTGGTAGATTCCGTTTTACTGATATACCTGAGTGGTAATTATTAAAGTACTTGCTAAAATTGCAGAATGGTGATTTTCTAATTCTTTTGTTTCCTCTTTGTTTATTACCTGGAGTATTTCTATTAAGAGTGATTTCCATCCATCAGATCGTTAGTTACTCTGGAGTATAACACCATAGCAGGTGTTTCTTCCTAAAACTTTTTTTTTTTGAGACGGAGTTTTGCTCTTGTTACCCAGGCTGGAGTGCAATGGCACAATCTGAGCTCACCGCAACCTCCGCTTCCTGGGTTCAGGCAATTCTCCTGCCTCAGCCTCCTGAGTAGCTGGGATTACAGGCATGCACCACCATGCCCAGCTAATTTTTTGTATTTTTAGTAGAGATGGTGTTTCACCATGTTGACCAAGATGGTCTCCATCTGTTGACCTCGTGATCCACCAGCCTCGGCCTCCCAAAGTGCTGGGATTACAGGTGTGAGCCACTGCGCCCAGCCCTTCCTAAAACATTTTTAACATCATTTTCATTTCTTTCCCTAGGATGACCTTTGTGTGATTATTAAGAAAAAAAAAGAAATAGTGAAAGAAACTAAAGTCACACTTTTTCAAGTCTTTTAACTCTAATGAGACTGAGAAAAAAATCTAGTACTTAGACAATGCTAGGTGAGAGTTAAGAAATATTTTATTTTCAATAAGTTTTAAATGATTGGTGAAAAAATGTGTTTAACCCTGTGTTTGATGATTAAAGAAAAAAAAAAGAAGGAGAAAGGTAGGTGGTTATCTAGTCCTTTACAGCAGATATTTTGATTTCTGTGTCTTGAAAGACAGTAATAATTTGCTATCTGATAAAGTAGATATAGTAGCATTTCCCCTTTTCAAATCAGTGTTATTTCAATCATTTTATAAAGTAATCAAAATCATCTGTTGTTGACTGGCATTACCATGTTATATAATAGCAAATGGTTACTATATTCTGACATAGTGAATTTTAAAATATATGTGTTCAGAAGTGTGCTTTTTTCTTTTTTTCTGCTGTAAATTCACCTACAAAGGTGACTACAATTTGCTTCTGCCATGAAGCAGTTTGTAGTCTCGAAATGGCATTTCTCTTCTCTGAAGCAGTTTGTTACATGATGGGTCTCATTGTTCTCACTGTATTTATTCTGGGAAGTAGTGGAAATGCTATTCTCTTTCCTTTTAATAATTTGCACTGTGTACTATAAGAATAACTTTTCATATAGAAAAACTTTATATTCCACAGCATCTGACAATGGCAATGTTTTTTGTTTGTTTGTTTTGCTTTATTGTAGATACATGTGAAACAAGGGAAACATCTAATATATCTGAATATGAAGTTAAGAGATCTTTGATGTGTCATTTTTCTTATCAGAAATTTCTGTAGCCAGTGGCACCTTTGCCTGAGTTTTGCTCAGGCCTGCTGGGCTCATTTTGCTCACTTGGCCAGGCAGACTGCACTCAGCTCACACTACTGGCCTGGGTATCATGCTGCCAAGGGTGAGTGAGGCATGGAATGGTGAGGAGTGTGTGAGGGATCATGGGGTCCAGCTACTGCACATTGTCAGAGATGCCAGCTGCTGCAGTGGGGTGGGCAGCTTCAGGTGCTGGCTTGGGCATCAGCGCTCTATGAGGCTGTAGCTGGACCAGGTGTACCAAAAACACCTACCACAGCTGGCACTGGGAAATATGGTAGTGCCTGGAAGCTTGGAGACTCTAGGAACTACAAAGCCCCAAAGAGGGAGTCACAGACTTGACTTAGGTGCTCCCATGTCTTGGCTCCCCAAAGGGTCACAGCTCTTCTTCTCTTTGCCCACAATGTGGCAAGCAAGAGGCATGTCTCAGCCCTGTTTGTATTACAGCTCTTTTAGCCTTATTCGGTGGGTCCTGAATTCTTGTCCTATACCCAGGATGAATGACATATGCAGAAACATACAGGGCGAGCAAGTCAAGGAGGAGCTTTATTAAGTGACAATAGCTCAGAGGAGGTCCTGGAGAGGGTAGCTCCTGTCTGCAGCCAGGGTGTCACATTGAGTGTTCAGTTCTCAACAAAGAGGAGACCCTGGAGTGAGTAGTACCTCTCTGCAGCTGGTCTTCCCAACTTCTGCAGCTCTCAGCAGAGAGAAGGCTGTGGACTGAATAGCTCTTCTCTGGAGGCGGGTCATCACATTGAATATTCAGCTCTCAGCAGAGAGGAGGCCCTGCAGTGAGTAGGTACTCTCTGCAGTGAGTAGGTCCTCTCTGCAGCTGGTTATCTGCATGTCTGCTGCACTTAGCAGAGAGGAGGCCCTGGAGTGGGTAGCTCCTCTCTGTAGCTGTCATGATGCAGTGGCTGCTCCACATGGGCTGCTGCTGCCATCAAAGTCATACATATCAGGAATATCTGTCTCTTTAAAAAATAAGCTCTAAGTCTATTGCCTCCTCTTTTAAGAAAAAATGGTTCCTTATCTACTAATTTTTACTAAGGAACAAGGACAAAAGACACAAAATCCAAATCAAAATATTTCAATAAAATTCTACATAATCTTAAAAAAAATCCACAGTGCTTTAGCTCTCTCTGCATAAATACCAGTAATGTCTTTGCTAACTATTTACAAAATGTTTCACTGATACATAACTTTCTAACAAACACTTCTAAAGGCATCAGTAAATCCAGTAAGCTCTATATTACCCATGTATTGCAAATACTCTTAAAAATGAATGACCCTTTTGTTATGATGGTAAATGTTAAAATAAGAAGCAAGAATAAAAGAATAATAAGAATGTGACTAGTTAAATTAATCTTGAGATAGGTGAAATTTCTCTAATCTCTTCTGAGAATGCCTTTATACCCTGTTGATAGTCCCTGAACTCCATTTTAATAAATGTGGTTTAATTCTTTTCAATTCTTTGAAAAAAATATTAGTTAGACAGAAATACCTCTTCCAGATAGCCAGACAGGTATCTAATTTAAAGCTGATTAAACAAAACAGTAACATAATCAATTATATTTGTACTTTACAATTATTTTTATTGATTTTTTTTCAGATAAACTTTATTAATATAATGAC
Organism: Leontopithecus rosalia; assembly: GCA_028533165.1. Taxonomy (NCBI): domain Eukaryota; kingdom Metazoa; phylum Chordata; class Mammalia; order Primates; family Cebidae; genus Leontopithecus; species Leontopithecus rosalia. The sequence goes on along the minus strand of CM052665.1, from coordinate 7,773,945 downwards.
TAACATTCATTAACCCTTCAGCATTCCTCCATAAATAGCTATGGTAATTATTTTATTATTCATATAATTTTTGCTCATATATAGGTACACATTTTTTACAAAAGTAATTATGTAAAATCAAAATTACATATATGTAAAATCATGTGAAATCAATGTAATTGTCACCATTCACAATTTTTATATTATAATTTATAATCTCTGAAAATAGTAGTATGAATAATGGTATATCTTATAGTTACAAGTTGCTGCTTTTAATATAAAGACAAAAAATCATGTCATATCTAAAATTTTTTTTCTGATCAAAGTATCTTGAATTCTATTTTTTTTATTTTATCTGTAAACAGTTAAAATTGCATTTTTAAGATAATTTTTAGTCACGGGGTGGTGCAATGTGCACTTTACAATTGACTTATAATTGGACTATGCTGACAATGGAAAAATCTTACAAGTATTGAACATGACATTTATGACAGTATTGCTGTCATCTTGGCTTCTTTTATTGAATATGCAGAGAATTATAATTGGGCTAACAAGCCTGATAGCCTGGCCTCTTTCCAATTATATTAACCTAGTCTGCTATTAGCTGCCTGAACGCACACAGAAACAGGCATAGAGATTTTTTTTCCTTTCTATTTTATGTTGGTACCTGCCCAATAATCGAAGAATAAAATCCTCTATCTTCATGTAATGTTTGAGAATTGTGAATAACTTATCACCATTCCACTGATAAATGTAAAGATTTGCTTTATCCAACAAGAAATTGTTTTAAAACAATTGGTTTTAAAATTGGTTGTATCTGTTACAATTTAGATACTAATTAATTATTATCACTCTAAAACTTTATAAGGTTTTAGCATATTTTCTTTGAATTCATGTTAAAATTTTTCAAGTGATGAATTTGAGTTTGAAGCAAAATTTTTCTTCAAATAAACAAGTCAATTTACTGATGCATTATAATATTTTCTTTGAAATTGAGACAAACACTATTTTAGCATAATCTAAAAATAAGTCATTCAGGTTTGCCTAGTATTAAAACTATACAAAAACCAGAAGTAAATGAAAAAAATGAAGTAAAAATACATATAATTATTTTCATTTAAAATCTACTAACATTTTACCATTAAAAACAAGTAAGTTTTTGTTTTACAACAAATTGTAAAACATTTTACAATTAAAAACAAGTAAGTTAAATAAACCAATTATGGTTTTAAAGATATAAAGAATTTGCAGTGTATTAGTTGTTTGAAACATTAGATTCTGGGCTTTCCTTCTTCTCTTCCTTTTTTTTTTTGTCTTTTTCCAGTTACCTATTTTAGAGTATGCAATATACTTGCACACTTTCTCTCTAAATAGTTCCAAGCCTTCCCTTTACAATATATAAGTCTTTGTCTTTGTCCAGGAGTTTCTGAGTAGAAATATGAAGACCACATGGAAATTTATGTCCTGAAGAAATAAAGCACTACTACAGTGCAAAAAAGATATGCCATAAAGAAGTGTGTGTCAAAACTGTTATCAGCAAAAGACCAAAGTACAACAAAATTCCCCCAAACCACAAATATGTTGATAATAGCAAATAGTATTATACTTCATATAAACTACAGAAAAATATGCCACTATTAAAATGAATCAGTTAGCACTCCGTGTATTACGCTGGAAAATGTGGAGAAAGCAGACTGCAAATTAATGTGTATAGTATATAGTCTTGTTTCGAAAACAAAATGCACAGAATAATTTTTTAGGTTTTTATAAGAACTGCAAATTTAATTTTTTAACATTGATTAATTGCTGGCGTTGATTATCTCAGATGCTGACACTGGAAAGGGAGAGACGATATTGTTTACTTTGCTATATCACCTGTAATTTTTGATATGTATCAATTTTGTCCTTAAACAATTAAGCTGAAGCATTGTATTCGTTAAAGGAATGTAGATTTATTTGATGAAGATCAATTTTAAAACTTAAGATTTGATATTAAATATTTTAGTGAATAATGGGCTTTAAATTTTATGAATTATTGCATCATTTGTTTTACAAATATTACATATTTGTAAAAATATCAAAAGAACAGATAATAGTTGCACTTTGAATTTTAAGTTACTTAAAAAAAATCTTCACAATAATGTTGTTAGTATTCTCCCACTCTATGTCCATGTTAAAGCTGTGGAATGAAAGAGTTTGAATGGGTCAAGTACGTAATCCAGATTTTCTGAAATAATTTTGCTTTTACTTAAGGTATTTTTGTCTGGTAAAAAATGTATTATTTTAAAAATAGGACGTTCATTTTAAAATAAAGTAGCAGAAGATATATGCAAATAGTAAGGCAGTTATCTGTAAGCATCCTGGTATGTACATACACTTTCTATTTTTTTTTTTTATGATCTAGGAAACCTGAAAAAATGAAGTGGAAATTAAAAGTTTTAATGTGTAGTTCAGGATTTATAGATCGAAAATCTATATTAAATTTTACTGGCTGGGCGCGGTGGCTCACGCCTGTAATCCCAGCACTTTGGGAGGCTGAGGCGGGTGGATCACGAGGTCAGAGATCGAGACCATCCTGGTCCACATGGTGAAACCCCGTCTCTACTAAAAATACAAAAAATTAGCTGGGCATGGTGGCGCGTGCCTGTAATCCCAGCTACTCAGGAGGCTGAGGCAGGAGAATTGCCTGAACCCAGGAGGAAGAGGTTGCGGTGAGCCGAGATAGCGCCATTGCATTCCAGCCTGGGTAACAAGAGCGAAACTCCATCTCAAAAAAAAAAAAAAAAAAAAAAATTTATTAAAGGTCAGTCCACGAAACTAGAGACTGAACATTTCCCAATTAGAAGATGGGCTACTTCCTCCTTAACATCATTTAAAAAGCCAAAAAACACTCCTGCTTTTGTCAATCTTCATTTTTACATGGTAAATCAAAGTAGAATATAACTTCAAAAGTATTTAGAGCTATCTAATTACGCATTTTGAATACCAGTTTTCCTTTGAGTAAGGGACTGTCCTGTAGGACTGTTTTAATTTTCTTGTTAACTTTACTTCTGCCCTAAAGAATGTTTATCACTAGATATGAGCTTATATTTCAACTTACTAATGGAAATAATGCCATTTAAAACAGTAGACTTTTCTAGTCTTGCGGTTATACGGTCAACCAAGTACCAAAATAGCTGGAATTTAATGAAGCATATAATTTTTATTTGGCTTTGTAGAATTGATTATTGCAATTTAGTGAGTGAATCAGTTTCTTAAATCTCAACAGCTTAAGGTAGTATTCTACAGCACAGATTCTGGATTCAGATACATACAACTAGAATCAAATCCCAAATTTGCCTCCTTCCAGATGTGTCATTTTCAGCAAATAATTTCTTTCTCAGTCCCAGTTTCCATATCTATGAGGCAAGGACAACAAAACTTATCTCTCAAAATTGTCATTATTAAGTTGTAGAGTACCTCTCAAGATTGTCATTACTAAGTGGTAAATGTATGGAAAGCCTGTCTCTGGCATTTAGTACGTACCCAAATAATGGAAATGACCTGCTTTTCTAAGTTACTCAAATATCGTGGGGTTACAATCTGATTGTTAAATAGTATTAAATATACTTAAACTACATATAGTTTAATTGATTATTAAATAAAATTTAGAGTTAAGAAGAACTTAAAGAAAGTATACATTCCATTAAAGGATTATAGTGACTTGTAGTGTTTGAGTACGTGGCTCCTGTCTGCTCATACTTTTTCTTACTCAAGGATCTTAATCATAACACTAATGAAATGTAACAATTGCCATTTTCTTTCTTAATCTGTTGATCATGTAATCTCAAATGTACTCTTCAGACTTTAATAGCAATAACATCTCTGCTTTCTTACTGGTTACAGAATCTCTCTAATATCTAATATGTTTGTTCTCTTCTTGTGCAACCTTTCCTTGGTACCAGCGGCTGCTTCAAAGAATAAAGTTAAAGGTGAGCTCCTATTTATTCTGCATGACTCATCATCATTCATTTTTCAGCTCTGTCTTCTAAGTTCTCTTAACTAATAGAGCCAATTCTGTTGGTAATAATACTATTTCAGTGTATAGTTATTGTTCATAAATTCCTAAAATACAAATATCAGTTCTTTCAGTTATCCAGTTTCTGAGACACATTTGCATGTTGTTTGTGAGTTCTTTTCTTGTTTCACTTCCCACTTTGTTCCTAAGTATTTCAAAGTGGAATCAGTGCTTTTGTGCACTAACATTTTGCATGCGGACCTTAGTTTCGATGAGAAAATTGAGAATTTGGAAAAAATACAGCATAAAATAAAACTGATGGAAAGTCTCAAAATTGAGCCTGTTTTTTTATAATTGTGTGAGAAGAAAATTTAATCCTCTGAAAACTGAATATTATAAGCTACAGTTTTCTATTTCTAATTTGTTTTCATTTTTTAGTTGCATTAAGTTTGACTTTGCTAGAAACCTGAAAATGTATTTTCATGATAGAGGATGCACATGTCCAATCCTGAACATATCTCCTTGGAAGGAAAAATACTTTTGGCTCTATGTGTCCCAATTTTTATGGGTTTGAAAGATTCAAATGCATGTATGATACTGTATCATAGATCTATCATTTATGTATTTCAATTTCATTCTCTTTAGAGCAAACTATATACCTAAAAATATTTTATGCTTTTGCTTCTTAAGTAGCAAAAAAAAAAAATTTTTTTCTCTTTCAGTTCTGGGTTCTAGTTTTACAGTTAGTTTTAATGCTATGACATATGCCTATCTTTGAAGTGTTCACTGCTCCCTATTTATAAGGTCAACCCTTTATTGTATCATTAATATTGTCCTAGCAATGTATTTGTTTATAGAATGTGAAATATGTAAAAGATGAGATGGCAAATTTATTGTCACCGTTCTTATAGCTCAGCTAGCCTTGTTTCTTTTTCCAGTAAACTTGATAGAAAAATCAGCCAATCCTGAACAAAATAAATACATTCACAGAGCAATTCAGACATGATTTGATAATGATACATATACAAAATATATAAGCCTTATATGTTTATATAATAAAAGGATTAGAAGCGTGGTTTTCGAAATGAGGAATTAAAAACTACACAAACTATACTAGCTCTAGTGTATAGCGTATGAATGAGGGGAACCAGAGGGAGAGCCATATCGGCACTGGAATCACTGGAGAACACTTTACATAGTAGGTGGAGCTTGAAGTCGTTCTTGAAGGATGAATAGGATATACGTAGAGAAAAAGCAGTATATTAAAAAAACAGTAAGTGTAACTAAAGATCTGGAAACAATAATGAATACAGTCTACTTTAGTGTAGTGAGAAAATCTCTTGAATGAAACCTTGTACTTTTATAATAGAGAAAAATAAATTTGAAGGTAATACAACAGACAATGGAGGGATTATGAGTCATGACAGTATATGATCACATAAAACCTCTAGTAATCCATTACTCTCCAAAACAATGGAAAATAATTTGAATTGCAATATACAGGCCGCTAAGTATTAAATATGAAAAAGCCATTTTATCACTGGAGGATTATAATCATAAATTATATTACAGATATCTGTCAGGTCATTTCAGGACTGAAGCTGGCCAGAATTTTCTAATGCAAGCATATTTCTGTATCTAGTTTAGTGCCTTACACACTTCCATCCCCAGTGTTCCACACTTAGCCATTTTATTTGACTCCCCCCTTTCTTCTTGGATACTAGCCTGCAGGGGGGCTTAGCACATAGTTTTCCCCATGCTCATAATTTTGCATACACAAGGCAAGCAATGACACTTTCAAAAATTAATTGTGCCTCAAGTGGAAACTGAAATTTTATTCCTAACCATTGCTGAAGAAATATGCATATTATGGAGAGATAATAGAAAGGATTACTCAGTGATTTCTTTTTGGTCCAATTTCTATATGAAGGCAAATAAATGGTCTGCAGACAGAAAAGAAAAATGTGGAAGAGAGGAAAATAAAACCCAAGATAATATAAGAGCAGATGGTTGCTTCAGAATAGTTCATTTCTCCTGGCCCAGGAAAAGTACTTACTGGGGAACTGAGAAGTTTGAAAGAAGATTATATCTCATTTATTTATCCTTATGGAATCATGCAAATGTGGAAAAATTCTGGAATATTGGAGAGAGGAATGCATTCTCATGTTTTTATAAGGAGTAATGAATTCATTTCCAGAAACCATATACTGGTCAATTTGACATCAAATTCCCAGTTGGATTTATAAACACTCTTAAAACAATAGTTTGTGGTTATTTAGGCTAAAACAGAGTTCACTGAGAATCAGTCAGAAATTATTAGTAATAGCATAGGAAATTGCCCCTCCTTTTTTAATGTGAGTTACTATACCATTGTTTGAGAGCAGTAGCATAAACTTAATATAACTGAATTTTGTCAAATAATGTAGCAACTAGCTCTTTATTTCTGTAGAAACTTTTATTCTAAAGATCACTATTCTCCAAGGACCAAATCCAATGGTGGTTTTTCAATCCTTATATTACTGTTTTTTGCCTGGTAAACATATATTATTTCTTTTAATTTTATATTTCCTTTGATTTCAGTGGCACTGTATATACTTCATTTTTTTAACTTCTCTTTGCCTCTTTCTTTCTCTCTCCATTTATATCTTGCTTTGAAATATAGGTTTCATTCAGATTATATTTGATTCTTGAAATGATCAACTATTGCAGAGTAGGTTTAGCTTTTCACATTGCCTTTGAGAGATAAACTTCACTTCCTGCAAAATAAAGGATGTGGCTATTTTCTATGTAACTGTGTACCCACAACCAACCTCTCTTACCATTGTTGCCTGTCAAGACGAACATAAATGACCCAGTAGAGTTGCTTCTCTGAAAACTTAGAACAGGGAAGAGGGTAGAGAGAGAGAGGGAAAAGTCAAGGAGGAAGGAGAAAGAAGCAGAGAGGGTTGATCAGTTATGTTACTCTTCATGCATAAATTTTGTATGTAGCCTTAATAAAATGAATTAAGCTTGAGAAATGACACAAGAAGGAAGGAGGACTGTATGAAGAGTGATAAATTGATTGAGAGAGCATTCTTCTGGTGCACAAGCCTCTTGTTCTAACATGTTGCTAAGACTCTATTGTATCTTTGCTCTTTGACTGTATGACACTGGTCTCTTTTAATAAAAAATTCCAGATAGGTTTCTCTTGCTTAGAAACGAAACAGAAATAATTAGTATAAATGTTTTCTTTCCAAGGTTTTCTTAGTTAATTTTGATATCACTTTTCTGAATTTGATTTTACTACTAAGCTTTTATCTGATATTTTCATCACTCTTCTGAATATTTCCAATTTAATATTAGAAGCTGATATTTTCATTTATTTACTTATATTGTAACAAAGAACCCTCTGGGTTTGCTATATGTTCTCATGACACCAATATTAGTGCAATTTTCTAAGCTTAAAAGATTGGAAACATCTTTAACTTCTCTTTCTTAATGGCCCTCACATCTAACCAATTATCAAATTATCCTAATTTTATCTCTATAGTGTCATTTATATGAATCATTATTCTTCAAATCTCTCATTCCTGGAGGGGCACAGTGGCTCATGCCTGTAATCCCAGCACTTTGGGAGGCCAAGGCAGGTGGACCACTTGAGGTCAGGAATTGGAGTCCAGCTTGGACAACATGGTGAAACCCCATCTCTACTAAAAATACAAAAATTAGCCAGGTGTGGTTACGGAGCCCTATAATCCCAGCTACTTGGAGGCTGAGGCAGGAGAATCTCTTGACCTCAGGAGGCAGAGCCTGCAGTGAGCTGAGACTGCGCCACTGCACTCCATCCTAGGTGACAGAGGGAGACTCTGTCTCAAAAAACAAACAAAACAACACCAAAAAATTAATTCTTCAGAGCTTGCCTGAAGTAGTCTCTAACTTGTCTCCTGATTCAACTTTCAATACACTACAATCTATCCTACATTTGTATGTCATGCTGAATTTTAGCAAGGTTATCAATGCTTTGCCACTTAGAGGAGAAAGGTACTTTAAAATAATCTTAAAATTTCTCTGTATAAAATCATTTCATTTCACTCTGTTATAAATTTATAAAAAGAGACTAAATGTAATATAATGATTGTTCCAAAATGTTACAAGTTTTTAAATAGCTTTAAGCCAGAAAAAAAAATACTTTTAGTCTTTAATCCTGATTTGGGGTCTTTATTTTTTATTCAGAATTTGGCAACTACACTTTTATGCTATTTCTAGAATGCCAGCTTTTAGCTATTATTTTCAAAGTGAATGTCAAATCTCAACAATCATATAATCATTATTCAGTGCTCAAATAAAAATTAACATAATTACTCTGACTTTGCTTAAAAATTAAGATAATGCAGAGCCCTTAGCTATCTAAATTGAGATACATATGGTTCAAAGGAGAATCAGTATTTCAATTTGCTGGGTTTATTAAGTAATAGTCATACATAATATTATCAAATAAATGACTTATTCATTTATTTGAATTAGAAATCTGCTATAAAGCCAAATATGACATTTGGAATCCCAGGCTACCCATCGCATTGTAAGTTTTGGAGGTGAATTAAAAGGGATGTAAAATGTTGAAGTCGAGACATGGCTTCAAACTATTTTGAGATTTCATCGTAAGTCAGGTGCCTACATTTTAATTTGTATTATATAGTATTTCTTTTATATTAAGACTTCCATTTTGTAGTCAGACAGGAATAGGTTCAATCTGTTTTGCAACTGCTAGATTTGAGCACCTGGACAATTAAACTTCACACAACATTCAGTTGCTGTGACAATTTTACTGGATTAAGCACAGACAAGAATTGACATAGGGAATGGCACATAGTGAACACTTAGTAAATTTTACCTATTATTGTTCCTCTATCAACACTATCACAATTTAAATTACATCTGTGGGAAAAAATGAACAAACACAAAAAGATATAGTGCAAGGTCGGTCCTAAAACTAAAACTTTTCTGTAAGTTTCACTATATTTCATCTTCATAATGGCATTTATATGTTTATATCCATTAAAATATTAAAATAAACACATGTAGTATCAGATGTAAATCACCTACTAGGTATGTGTTATTTTTCTTTTCTCACCATTAATATTAAAAAACCAAGTGCATAAATAATATTATTAAATTATTTCAACCCAAAATGAAACAAAAAGTTTGAGAAAATTATGATGAGAGAGGCTTATATAATACTTAAAGTGCAAAAATATCCTGCTTTTACTATCAGTGAAAATGAGTAATGAGGCCATAATATAATTTCTTTTGAAAAGATTGCTTAACTCCTTTTGTTTAAGCTATGTTTATATTTTAATTTAAAAAGTGGGCTGAGTGGAGTGGCTTATGCCTGTAATCCCAGCCCTTTGAGAGGCTGAGGCAGATGGATCAACTGAGGTCAGGAGTTCAAGACTAGTCTGGTCAACATGGTGAAACTCTGTCTCTACTAAAAATACAAAAAAAAACAAAAAACAAAAAAAAAAACTGGACATTGTAATATGTGCCTGTAATCCCAAGTACTCAGGAGGCTGAGGCAGAAGACTCACTTGAACCTGGGAGGCAGAGGTTGCAATGAGCCAAGTTCACAGCACTGCACTCCAGCCTGGGCAACAGAGCAAGACTCTGTGTCAATTAAAAAAAAAAAAAAAAGGGTAAGAAACTATTCAAATTATTGCATAACAAGTACACAATCTTCATCAAAAATAACAAATCAGGAGATAATTATCGAAGTTTATGCTTTTTCTCCAGAAGACTGATACAAGGTAATGTGTGTCAAGGGTGTTAGACATATTGTAGGGAATTTAATAGCATATTATGTTTCTGTAACACGTATTTCACTTAGGGATTCAGGAGGAAGACCCCTAGGTAGTACTTTTAGGAAGATTGTCTTCTAAATCTACCTTCTAATTCATGTCACTTCTCTAAGAAAAATGCCAAAGACATTGCTATGTATGACATTGCAATAATGTTTATTAAGATCTGTTACTGCAGCCTTTTTCTAACTTTTAAAAATGTAAATAACAATGATAATTATAGTAACTAATCTTTCTTAAATGTTACTATGTGAGGTATTGTGCTAAGCATTCATAGGTGTTTTCCCTTTCAATCCATACACAACCCTGTGAGATAGGTACTGTTATTATACTCATTTTCGAAAATGTGGAAAATGAAGCAGAGTTAAGAAATTTAAGTTCACAAAATGAGTAAGAGACAGGGTAAAAATTCTAAGCCAGAGATTCTAACTCCTGAATTTAAGCTTTTAATCTATTAAATCCTCTAAAGAGATGAGATTAATCAATATTACAACTTACCTGAATCTCATTCATTTAAATATGTTTACCTAGATACCATCCACCCAGATAGGAGTAGGGTTGGGGTAGGGATAATGTAGTTTGAGAAGTAACTAGCAGGAACAAATACATCGAACCAGCTTACTTGGGTCCACTGGTCAGAAAAATACTCTCCAGGTAAACCTGGCATTTCTCATTCTTTTAAAACTCTCCTTCTTCTGGGTCTCTCATTCACTCACCTCATGTTAACCTCACTTATTCCCTCTTGGAAAAGTGAGAAGGTAATTAGTTTCTCAATAAGATGAGTAATGTAGAAAAGCTTCAGGCACAGCTAATGTGAAGTGCTGAACTCAGAAGTGACAAACAGGGGTAAGGAGTGTGCTCATAAAAATTTTACTGTAAGATGACCCAGTGGGTCGAAATGTAAGTAATTTTAGTTGTTTCTAAAGTGGAGCTTCATTCGATGTGGTCTGTGTTTTTTATTTCCCACTGTATAAGGATATTGACATGCATTTGCTCTATGGAGTATCTCATTACTTTCTGTTGTGTGACTGTCCTCTTTCATGTTGCAAAGTACAAACTAGTCTGGGTCACAATGGAAAGAGAGTGTCATATATTCCATTTGCAAGTCTAAAATAATATTATTTCCAATTGATTTAATGGAGGTGCATTTTCTCCATCTCTTTTCTTCTAAATGCAAAAATAGGTTTGAGCTTCACTGTGCACATGTGGATAAACACAATTCATTTGCCACCAAAACAAGGCTCAATTTTGTATAGCAATTAGAAAGTAGTTTAAGCACTGCTACTTTAAGTTTATATCCTCATTTCTACCACAAATAAATCATAATACTTTTTTTATTCTGTCTAAACACATTTCATCTGAAAAGCAAGATCTTCTGGGACTCAATTCATTCAGTTGCTTCATGTCATTCTATTATGCTAATCAAATTGGTATTTGCTTATTCTACAGCTGCTGTGTAGGGGTTTAGAAAGTCTGTAATTAAAATCCCAAGGTTCATGGCTTCTTACCCGTTTTGAAACAGAAAAATCTCTGTCATAAGGAGAACCACGGTGATCAATGTGTAGCAGTTAGTGGGACATTTTTGAGACAATGCTATAAGACCAAAAGTTAGGCAACACTAAAAATGCAATTTATTACATTTCAAACTTGATGGAATTATGGTTATATATTTTTAATGGGAAAAAATCAGACTTATCCCAATATATAATGTCTATCACTAGCAAAGTATATAGTTGAAAGCTTTGGGGAAGGGTGTCAGAATTCCTGGGTTCCAGTGTCTATTCAATTATTAATTTTATCTTCAGTCAAGCATCAGTGTTTAGGGGACACTAAGACCCTACTGCTTTAATCATGGTCAGGAAATTCAATGCCCAAATAGGAGAAGTCATGTAGTTCCCTGCATAATTCCTAAGAGATGTTTCCAAATAAGAACACATGGCACTTGCAATGCAGAAGACTGTATATGAATCCTGCCTTACTCCCAGTGTGGTACTTTTTGGAGGTATACAAACATTTACATGTAGCACTGTTTTAAGATACAATAGAGATAAATTATATATATATATATATATATATATATATATATATATATATACAGACACACACACACGGACACACACACACACACATATATATATATATATAATATGACACATACATATACGTATATATATGTATGTATACATATGTTCCTTATTTTTTACTGCATGGGGATTTCACTCACTCAATAATTCATTCATTTTTTATTCAAAATGTCCAGAAACTCCTGGAAATAAATCAGTTTAAGAAAAAAAGTTATACACTGTCATATGTTACAAGGTAGTAGCCATTATGAAAAATAAAGTGGAAGAATGAGATAGGAATACTTGGGCAGAGTAGAGAGAAGAGTGGTTCTAATTTTGGGTTGGTAGACCAGGAAAAGTGGACATGGGAACAGAGAAATGATAATGCGAAGGAAGCCACGCCAATGGAAACATTCCAAGAAGAGGAAATAGCAAAGACAAAGGCCATAAGGCAGTAAGCAGTCTTCACTATTTAAGAGATATTCAACGGCCCTGTAAGAATAAAAAAGCATGAGTCAGGGACAATATGTTAGAGAGAAGGTCATAGAGGCAATGGAGACACAGGTCATGTAAGGATTTTTGGTAGCCTTCCAGTGAATTGGAGAGACATGGGACGTTTGAGCAGAAGAGAGATGTATACTAAGGTTTAACAGGATCAGTTTGGCTGCTTTGGTGAAAAAGACTGCAATAAGAGTTTTTAGATGCATTTCCAAGAATTCAGGGGAAAAATGATTGTGATAGGATGAGAGTCATAGCACTGGAGGTAAAGTTATATCTGATAGAATTTGCTGACTGTAAGTGGGACACGATTTAGAGGGTGGAATGTAGAAGAGTATCAGTTTTGTGTTTGGGTGTGTGTTTGGTTTTACTTAAAAACTGGAAGGATAAAGTTATATTTGCAAGATGGAAAAGACTGGAAGAACACAACAAATTAATGAGAGCTCAGGTTTCATCGTGTAAAGTTGAAGAGACCCATTAGGATTCATGGGAAGATGATAAGTAAAAGTTGAGTTAATGAATGTGAAATTTAGAAGAAAAGTCTACACCTTAGATAAACTACCTGAAAGTCATGTGGACAGTCAATAAAGACATGAGACTGAATGAGCTCATCACATGCATGAGTGTAGCTAGAGAAGAAAGCAAAATTGTAAGGACTTGAGGTGTCACATACTCCAAACTTAAAGAGACCAAGCAGATGATAACATACAAGCAAAAAATGTCAGAGACGAAGAAGAAAATAAAAATTAATAATAAGAAAATATATTTTAAAAGGAAGTAGAGTTCAACTGGGGCAAATGCTCTTGATGAGTGAAGATAGATATAAATGGATTTAGCAATGTGCAAGCAGGCAATGGTAACAAATGGTAAACAGAGATTAATCATATAATCACCCAAAGAAATGTAAATTTGCTACTGAGAAACAATGGTACAATAAGATTCAATTAAGGGAACATTCACCTAAGTGGAAGAAGGCTAGGAAGATTTATTGGAGAAAACGATGATCAGATGAAAGTTGAATACCTAGTGAAAATGAACTGGGCAACAAACACAGGGAAGAACTGCCCAGGTCTGGAGAACGTCAGCATGAGACTAAAAGTATGTTAATAACGTTTCCTGAGAAAATCAAAGGGAATCGGGGTGAAAATTAGAGGGGATAGATAGGCAGCCCATGTGGTACCTTGAAAGTTATAGGGTTTTCTTTTTTCGTTTTTTTAAATTATTTGCTTGTTTGTTTTTTTCTTATTCTAAGAACAGTAGAAAGCCATTAAGTGGTTTTCAAAGGGAATAGAGGTAGCCATAGGGCTGGTGGGATATTCTTACATTTACAATTTGAAAAACATCACTGGTTGTTTGTGAAAAAACAAATTAGTAGAGACTACTATAGATGACAAACAGAAAAGGTGAATTGCCTGGAAAATTATGGTAGTCCAGGGAGAAATGGTAATAGGTTGGCCCAGAGTTGTCAGTAGTATCAGAGATAAATTGGCAGATTCGAGAAAATAGAAATTCCTTTCAAGAATACAGTTGAAACAGTTAGCAGTCAGAAAAAAATTAACTGACTTGAATTAAACAGGTGCCCTTAAATATTTGTAAATTATTTGAAACAGTTTGTTATTCTTCCTTTCTCTTCATTGTCATCAATACTGGAGACCAACAAGCAGACACCTAGAATGACAGTCTGATCTTGTCCTCATGTTAGCACACAGGAAAGTACATTGATGGTGTACTGTGTAAGACAAGTGAAATTGAAGGGAAAATTATAAATTTTATTCATGAAATAAGAAGATAAGAAGATCTTCTTTACCTAAAGTAGTTCTTGTCTGTACTATTGGTTCTCACAATTGAAAATTTCTTACATATAAATAATTCAGGTGGGGGACACTTTATATTAAAAATAGCTTGTCAAGAATGACATGCCAAAACTCATGTAAAAACTGTACACCTGAATTCTAATTGTTTCTATTTTGAATAGGGCCAATGCAAAGTTAGTTGTACATTTGATTCTTGACTATAGTGCAATACAAGGTTATTTTAATGACACCCAAGCAGCAATAATATATCTGGCCTAAACTTTGAAAGAGTCATTAATTTAACTCACTATTTACGTGTTCTCCCATCTTGGCCAAGCAAAAACTACCTACCAGCAGAACGGGATTGTTTCCATGTAATCTGTTTTCTTTAAGATGGGATGATCATCTGATGGGCACTGCGTTAACTTAATAAGCATGCTGTCTAGAGACAAGGCAGGAGTGCTCTGGCTTGAACAATCACCAAATAGTTCATGAAGTCATTAACTTCCACCTCAGCCAGAAGTTATCTTGGGAAAGATGGTCAAACCTCTTGGCTGCTTATCCAGAGTTTGAAAATCCCAAGAATATATATTCACAGTGGCATAGGATTGTGATAGCATATGCAAATGGAACTGGGAAATAAGGATCTAATGTCTGTGTGTATTAGATACAGCTTCCCCTAGAAATAGACATAGATGCTCCTATGTAATCTGATGTTTGATTCATTGAAGAACTGAAATCTGATTGTCAGCAAATAAAACATTACTTTTCATGCATGAAATATTTTTTCCTTATAAAACTGAGGGATTAATTTAGATTTAGGTAAAATATAGTTGAGATACAAGGTAGGTTTTCAGACTCTTTACAAGCCTTTTGGGAAGTGTTAACAAATGCTTTGGGATTTTTCATACTCAAATGTTATTTAACACATCTGGCACAACAGGTGGCATAGCCAGTAGGTCATTTCAGCATGATAATTTGACTTCATATTTATTAGAGCAAAATATGTGTTTAATGAGTATTTCTATTATCACTATTTAAATCACCATAATTTGCCTTATCTCGCTTTCTTTCTGTCTTTTTTTTTTAATATAACAGACAGGTTAAGGGAATGAAAGCTTTAAAAAGTTTTAGTCATTTACAGAAGATTCCTTAAAACAAACAAAAAACCCACAGCATAGTAAGAGATATACTGAAAGAGTATTTCTTATCATCTTTACTTGTTCTATTTTAAAATGTAGCAACTGGAAATGCATTTAGTGACACAACAACTCATTTAAATTTATTTATTCATTTATTCATTACCCAAATATTTGTTGAGTTTGTGTGTAAGGTCCTAGTTAAAAGTGGTGTAGTATACATTTTATGTTTTAAAATTGATTCTAAAACTTAACAGGTATATCAATCTCAATAATTTAAAATGAAGTATATATAGCAGCAAACATGAATGTATGTTTAAAATTTAATTCAAAAAGACTACACATGATTTTGGCAAAAAATTACTCCAGGAAGATAAACATCACCATTTTGCCTTACATTATGACATTTATCATTGGCTTCCTAAAACAAAGTGGAAAGGAAGTTTGCATTATCATTTTATACATTCTATTATTAATCTTCTACTTATACTGATTTCCATACCCAAATATATTTTGACGGAATAGAGTCTTGCTGCTTTGTTGTTCAAAAGTTTTCTGTAGCATTGTAAGTAATGTTTCAAAGTAGATTAGAGTCTGAACATTAAGTTTCAGAGGTCAATTTGATTATCTTTGTAACCTACAAAACTGATAGAGATAAACACATGTAGATACATTCTACATTGGTAAAGTTTAAACAAATTAATCAGAATCTGCTTTATTTTAACGTTATATAACTGTCTTAGCTCTAGCGATCATTCGTGAAAATATAAAATTAACCCTGCACAATTAGGGAGGAGAAAAAAATAACTTAAGGGGAATAATAATGTTGCTGATAAATGAATGGGATGACAATACAAGGATTAAAATTCATGTAAATTCGAGTTTCATCAGTTATAAAGAACACAATGTTCAAGGGTGCTCTTATTTTGAAAGACAATAAAAACTATTTTAATTTTAAATATCAAAGCATTTATAGTTAGTTACAGGTGAGGAAGCACTGAAAATATATAAAATTTAAATAATCATCTAAATATCAAAAAACATATCTGCTATCTCATATAGCATAACCTATTATTGGTAGTTTTAAAATCAACAAAAGAATGTTAAGATATCAAAATTTTAAAATTCTTATGATCAAAACCTGTGGTAGCGATGCCCACATCTGCATTCAAAACAATTACTTTTTTTTCCAGCTATTTAGAATAATATGCAAAGTGCACAACTAATCCCTAATGGGAGATGAAATATTAAATTCTTATTCTTGCAAATGGATTCAGCTGAATCAGTTTTACCTTAGAAAGAGATCTGTTGTGAAGAACAGTATTAGATGTTAAAAGTAGCCAAGTGCAGTTAATGCAGGGTCAAGCAACTGATTTCAAACAAGAAAATTAATTTCAGAGACATTCTAGTTGGAATCCAGTTGGAATGCATGATCAAGTGGGTTACATTTTGTTTTCTAAGGAATTTGGTAAACAAGAATGTTTGATATCAATACACAGAGTGTATTATTGCTACTCATTTGATCTTATAGAATATTACAGTCTTTTATAGGTAAACTGATTTATGTCCTATCTGTATGCCTTATTCCAGTGAGCCCTGTAACAGCACTTGGTGCAGTAGCTGAGATAACTCTTCGTGGCATTGTGGAGGTCAAACGATTCATACATTTCAATAATAATTCCAAAGACTTGTTTCTGTGACTACTATTTCAATCTAATTGACTCTTCTTTAGGTTTGTTATTTGGAAGGTCTTAATTTTAGCTTTGTGTTGGTATTTATCATTATTATTTGCACTGTCTTATTTATTTTGTCTTTTTCTGCTTCTTTTTTTCTTTTCTTGCAACTAAAAAGAATATGAGGCCTAATCATTCTCTTTTTGTATCTATGCAGTTTATCACCAGATCCTTCAAGTTTTAAAATTACATAAGAATTCACATCCATAGTTAAGAGTTTCAAGTCCTTAAACATCCACCGACTCCCTTCAATTAATTGCTCTTTTTCTGCAAAAGGAATCTGCCCACACAACTTACCTCCATGTACTTGGAGCCAATTTATTCTGACTCACTGTAGCAGCTCTGTAGCTTCCTGGCTGTGATTAATTCTCACATCTGATATTAATTTATATGTTAACTTTTAAATCATATTATGTTCTTTTGGATCTTGGTTCTGTACTCACCTGATCTGGCAGCTTTATCTAGAATAGTTCAAAAAAGCATAGGTAATTCTAGTTCAGTACAATAATTCTCCTTCTTCTTTCTCCAAATGAACAGGCACTTTCATGTTTCCAAGTGCCACTGAAATATCAATCTACTGTGATACATATTAGCAGTTAACATAATTAAATTGAATCACACAATGAGCTTTGTTCAGGTCTAGTTAAAGGAATTAACAGTATTCTAGGCAAAGAAGAGGTTAAAATTCTTCAACCATTTCACTAAGCCTCCGAGATGTTTAGCTATCATCTTCTATTTCAGAATAAGGAGATCTAATTTCAGCCAATAGTTGCCCTTTTTATATTTTTGAAATGTCTCCAAATAATTGGAAAATGCATTAGTACAAAGTCACTCCTGGCTTTGATGACTTATTTTTCCTCAGGAGAAAAAAAGAAATAGAGTGACTTGCTATTTAGTTGCAAAATAAAAAGTTGTCTTGGCCACCTGCAATGGTTCACACCTGTAATCCCAGCACTTTGGGAGGCTGAGGCGGGCAGATCACGAGGTCAGGAGTCTGAGACCAGCCTGACCAACATGGTGAAACCCCATCTTTGCTAAAAACAGAAAAATTAGCCAGATGTGGTGGCCCCCACCTGTAATCCCAGCTACTCAGGAGGCTGAGGCAGGAGAATCTCTTGAACCCAGGAGGTGGAGGTTGTTGTGAGCCGAGATAGTGCCACTGCACTCCACCTGGTGACAGAGCAAGACTCCTCTCAACAAAATAAATAAATAAACAAAAGTTGTCTCCCATATGGAAAATTCTATACCTGTTCCACTACCACCTTTATTATTCAAACTGAGATTTACAAACCGAATGTACTTGTTACTCCAACCATTTGAGTTATGTATCTCTTCTTTCATTCCCTTAAAAATAAAACTGGAACTTAATTTTTCTCAAAAAAAGTATTCTATGCCTCACAGAGACTATTGGAAACTGCTATTTCATAAATTACCTGACGTATAAGAAATCATGCAGTGAATTTATAAACCCCAAACACTCCTCTTTTTATAAATTACTACTTCCTTAGAAGTTCTAGACGGATACAAGTTTCTTGTTCATTCAGTAACTGGACTCCATATTATGTGTTTTGCACTGCTGTCGCAGCTAGATTTGAAAATAAAGGGCTATTTCTAGCAGTACCTAACACTTACGATCACATTATAGAATACAAAAGCACACACTGACTTTTTCAGGAATTTTAAAATAAGTATATTGTTATTTTGTTTTCCTCATTAGAGGCTTAGACATTGGTCAGAAGTAGCATTATGAAAGTCATTCTTTTACATCCAGTCGCAATTCACCTGATGAAGCATGTTATACATGTTATACATGCATCTCTTTCTACACGTTAACCTTCCCTGACACCTTGTGTGGGAAAGCCACTATAAAGATGTATTCTAAATAGGTCACTTACTGTGGTGATCTGGTTGTGTCTGTCTCTCCCTTATGTACCTCTGTTATCTACAAGTACATGATAGACCCTTAAGATAATAGGCTGGGCGTGGTGACTCAGGCCTGTAATCCCAGCACTTTGGCAGGCCAAGGTGGGCCGATCACAAGGTCAGGAGATCGAGACTATCCTGACCCATATGGTAAAATCCTGTCTCTACTAAAATACAAAAAATTAGCCAGGCTTGGTGGTACGCACCTGTAGTCCCAGCCACTCGGGAGGCTGAGGTAGGAGACTCTCTTGAACCTGGGAGGCACAGGTTGCAGTGAGCCGAGATCACACCACTGCACTCCAGCCCAGGCTACAGAGCAAGACTCCATCTCAAAATAATAATAATAATAATAATAATAAACAAATTAAGTTAGATTGGTATTTTTAAAATTAACTCTCAGAGACATATTACAAATGAGGTATAAATTGCTATTTTATTAACATTATTTGATAGTTATTTCAAAGCAAAAATTAAAAAATAATTTGAGAAGTCATGAAACATAATTTTGCAAAACAGGTATTTTGAAGCCATGTTGGCAATTATGGCATGTCTGAAATCTTCTATCTAAAATGTATCTTCTCCACATTAAAATATACTTAACTATTAACATCATTATAGCATTTCAGTGGACAATCCTGTGACATTCCTCCTATCCAAAGACAAAAGCCATCTCTAGGACATGAATAAAATTGTCCAATGGAGCTTATTGGAGTACTTCTGAAATTCCTGTCCAGCAGCATCCTTCCACAATCTCTTTTCTTTAAAAGGGAATATATTTTTAACTGTGAGTACTTCACTGATTTAGTTTTTTCTACTAGGTGATCGCATTTTCCTTTTCAGAGTCTACCGATTTCTGCAATTTGTGGACTGAGCATCTCACACTACTCTCTGGGAGGTTTATGTAAATAACAGTAATAAAAGCCCCTGAAGCTGCATCCCTGTTCCCAGTGGTATCCCACTGACCTCTTTTCAGCTTGAAAAGGTTCTATCTATTGCTGATTTTTTTTTTCCTTCCCACTGGCAATTTTCAGCCTACTGTGCTTCTTCATCTCATTTCTTGACTCTTTCTTGACTTAAGAATTAATTATTGAAATGTATCAGATGCACTCTGAAAATGTCAGTGTATTTGGTTGGATTTACTAAAAAGCACAGCTTTTCAGCCAACAGGATATTGGAACTGAATTTCAAGTAGCACCTTTCTCTACACATCCTTTTCACGGGCAACACAGAAACATAATGCAGATGATCTAGACCGTCTCTGAGAAGGTTTGTGCTGCATAAGGCCATTTGTCTCCATCACTTTAAGCAGAATGTTTACCTTTGCATTTTAGTGCCTTTTTTCCACATTGAAACTTTAACAAACACTTTGTATAGAACTACAAGAGACTCACAGAAGCTGTCCATCTATCCTGCTGCCTCCTACCTGGCCTGGGCTAATTTAATCTGTCCAATTCAGAGAGTTATTGATCCCAGTTAAAAAAAAAAGAATTCACAACCTCCCTTGTATTGGGTAGAATATTCTACAAACCTATTCTCGCAAATCCAGACACAGGAATTCATGCACTGAATACAGCAAAGAGGCAGGCAGCTTTCAAGTGAAAGCAATTTAAACACAGAGATTAAAATCACCTGAAAAGAGATACAAAAATATTTATTAAAACATCTCAGGTATAGATTTAACAATAAAAGAGACATCTTAAGTCACAAGACATAATTTTAAAAGATATTTTAATAAATATATATTTGAGCAGTTCACATTTCATCCTTATTAACTTGTAAAATGATTATTAGGCAAGTTCTACTTTAGGTACTTCCATTTCAATAATGTGTACAAATAACAAAAGAGACAAAATCCCTAGCCTCGTAGGACATATATTCTGTATGTGTGTCGGGGGTGGGGGGAGACAAAGTACAATAATAGCAAGATGAGCAGATATTATACTCATGTTTAAAGGTGATTAGTACCACGAGGAAAACACAGGAAAGAGGTCTAGACATGCGTAAGGCCGGGTGAGCTTTGTTTTAAAATGGAGTAGTGGAGCTCATGGAGGGTACAATGATGGTTACCAGAGGCTAGGAAGGGTGGTGGGGGATTTGGGGAATGGAAGACGGAATGGCTCATGGGTACAGATAAATAGTTACAAAGAATGAATAAGATCTAATATTTGCTAGCCCAATGGGATAATTATAATTCAATAATAATTTATGTGTACAACTTTAAATAACCAAGAGTATACTTGGATTGTTTGTAACACTACGAATAAGTGCTTGAGGTGAAGGGATGTCTCATTTACTCTGATGCAATTATAACACATTGTATGCCTGTATCAAAATATCTCATATACCCCATAAATATATACAGCTACCATATACCCAGGAAAATTAAAAATAAAAAATTTAAAGGCAAAAAATAATTAAGCAAATGGAACAATCGGGGTAGGGTCTTAATGAGAAGATGATGTTTGGACAAAATGACGGTGAGGAGGGAGCAGCCCTGAGGCTACTGGGGGTCATGCACTGTGAGTTAAGAGTAAGACCAGAGCGAGGGCCCTGGGACAGGAGTGTACTCGCCATGTAAGGAGCAGGCGGTCTGGTATGGGTGGGGTATGGTATGCGTGAAGAAGATGGAGGCAAGGATCAAAAGGAAGTCAGGTAGAGAAAGGGGAGATGAAACAGGTGGAAGAACAGGACCGGGGTGCATGGGGCCAAGCAGGTTAGCTCGTGGGCTCAGCTTTTACTCTGAGTGTAACAGCAAAGCACTGGCAGGCCAGTAGAAGCATGACATGCTCCGCCTTATGAATTTAAAGGGCTGTTATGGGTACTGGGTTGGTGAGGGTTCAAGATGTTATTGCAATACTATAGGGAAGAGATAATGGTGGCTTTTATTAGGTGTTAGCATGGAGTTGGTGAGATGCAATTGCATTTAATTTAAAATTATAGGGGAATTTTCTGGAAGTTTGGAGGCAGAATGCAGAAAAAGGAGAGAATCAGGATGTCTCTAAGGCTTTGGCTGATTCCACTATAGGGATATCATTCCCATTAACCGTGATGAGAAATACTGTAAGAAATAATATACAGGTATACACAAAAAAGTTCATAGTCTTGATCCTCATCTCTATAGCTGAGGCAAATAGCCACCTGATATGTATTATATATATATATTTATATATATAATATATATTAATATATATATAATATATATTTATATTTATATATTAATATATATTTTATATATTAATAAATATATATGTGTATTTGTAATACTCATAATATTATGCAATTGTGTTATATTCCATCATCTGAATAACTGAAATTATTTTCCCACTCATGTAGGAACTTAGATTGTTTCCCTTTTTCCTCTCACTACATAAAATGCTTCAACAAACAAATTTTAAGTATGTTCTTATATTATAGCTCTGAAATTTCTACAGAATGACTAGCCATAAGTTACACTGCTGGGTTATCTGATACAACTATTTGTAATCTTGTTGTTGCTTTAGAGATGATGTCCGTGTTACCCAGGGTGCCTTGAACACCCTTGCTCAAGCAATCTTGACTCAGTCTCCTGTGTAGTAAGGACTACGGGCATGTGCTACCATGTCCAGCTATTAGTAAAATCTTTGTACACATTATTCTAGACAACTTCCTTATGAGATTATGGAAATTCACACTTTTATCAATATACATTCACAAATACAAGAGTTGCCACCTCCCTAAAACTTAGCCAGCATCACATTTAATCCCTTAAAAAGAATTTGTCCCATATGATGGCTAAATATTTTCACATACTTGCTTCTGTAATCTCCTTGACTACTAGATATAATTATTTAACTGGAATTCTAAGCATTTTTGAATCATTATTATGGAAATAGAGAAGTGTTAGTCCACCCGTTTCTCTCTCAGGAGAATGAGAATGTATGTATTTTAAAATATATATTTTATTTTAAAAAAATTTTAGGAAAACAAAGTCATATACTAGAGTGCTAATTTAGTAGGTACCTTTTTCAAATTTAATATAATCTCAAAACTGATGTCAGAGTGTTTTAATTACAGAGATTAAAAATAAAATAATTAGAAATTATGTACTCTGATTAATAACATAGTAATTGCCACTTTCTACTAACTGACTTTGTCTTAACACAGGATTATCTATATAACAGATGAAAAATTTACACAAAGAATGTTATGTGCACTAGCTGTGGTAGCTCATGCCTGTAATTCTAACACTTTGGGAGGTGAAGGTGGGAGGATCACTTGAGGCCAAGAGTTCAAGACAGACTAGATAACATAGGGAGACAACCATCTCTACAAAATTTAAAAATTATTCAGGCATCATGGTGCATGCCTGTAGTCCCAGCTACTCAGAAAGCTGAGATGGGAGGATGGCTTGAGCTGTTAGATGAAATTATGGACTTACATTTTACTTCTGAATCATGTCGAATATTTTCTAAGATTCTTTCCATGTTAGTCTCTCTTTTGCCTATATTTTATTTTTCTCTCCTTTTCTCCCTGATCCACTTATTTTTTGTGTCAGAATTAAAATCTACCCCCAACTGTAGCCTTCCCCACTCCAACACAATGAAAAGATCAAAAACACTTACTGTCAACTAGGAAATAAAAGGAGACACATAGAAAAATGCCATTATCCAACAAAATAAAAATGTTGTGTTATTACTAGCACTTTTTAAAAGCATGGAGATTTTACATTTTTAATTTTAACTACTTCAATGTAAAACTTCCCAAAAGAGCAACTAGAACCTCATTATGAACAATTATTTTAGGGCAATCCAGTAATAATATCAAGTATTGAGGCTGTACGAGATTCCTTCTGGCTTATTACTGATTTCCAGAAATATGCTTGTTGATCTGTTATTTTATTGAATAAATGCAATTGCTGAATGTGTATTTGGAAGAGCCCTGTGTATTGTTCTCCACTTACTCATTTAAAACAAAGGCTTTAGAAGGAAAAATATGGAGAATTTTCTTTTTCTCTTTCTCTTTGATAGTCAGCATTTTCCTCATATCTCTCAGGCCTGTGGCACCATCCTGCAGCTCTTGAATAAAACTCTCTCTACAGTCACTGTCTCATGTCTCCTTTAGAGTCTCATTCCAGTCCTAAGATCTTCTGAGGAAAAATTTCTCATGAATTCCTCTGAACCATGAAGAGTTTGCATTGTCTTCCTATGACTCAGCGGGTAACTCTCCCCAAGCCTCACTTCCAATTTCTCTTCGACTCATTGATTTTTCTTCCTGTTGTCAGAGACAGATGTGTCTTATCTCCCCACTTCCAATCATGTCTTTTCAAACCTTTGTTAAGTCCAAGTTTTTCCTCTTAGGGATGAGGCTTTTAAAATCAAAAAGCCAGGAAACACTTCCTTTTCCTCTCATTTCCTCTCAAACAGGGTGAAGAGAAGACCTAAGCAGATCTGGAAATACAAGAAAAAAAAACTAATAATATTTCAAAAATATTGAAATTACTACCAGAAATACTACAAAAACATCTGATACTCACTTGACTCTTAAATTGCTTATTTGCCAATTCACCAATACCAAGCAATTTCACTTACATTTTGGAGAATCATGTATCCTGTTTTCAATGTTTTCTTTTACTCACACATTCTTCATCTATGAAGCTTCCATCTTACCAGATGGAAATTACAGAATTTCTTAAAATTGGAAATTAAATAATTTCTTTTATGATTACCTAGGAATAAATCATTCACACATTACTTAAACACAGATCTTCATATTATGTGACAAATAATTTTCTACTTAATGCTTCCTTATATGTTTGTATATTAAGAGAAATAAATTGTCAGCCCTCCATTTAAAAAGAAAAAGTAAATAAGATACTTATAGTACATGATGAGAGATAATAGGATACAGTAGAAAGTGAAGGCAAAATCAATGGGAAAAGAAGAATGAGAGGCAGAGATTCAACCCGTATTGATTGAGCTGTTCAAAAATGGTTAAATCTTTAGTCTTCTATGATGTTCTAGTGCCTTCTAGATAAAAAGAGGATATTAAATGGATATGACAGCAGCAATACAATAAATCAGTAGTCCCAATTGTAATATGCAGACTGTTTTAGTGTTTAAAATAGAATGAAAAATTGGCAAATTCGTGAAAATTTAGTATCTCATTAGTTCCATAAATAACCACAGTCTCAATGAGCTCATAAAAATTGCTAGCATAATTAGGTTTATATTGATTTACTTTTTTTTAGCACTCATTTTGACCATGAGGAGTCGTTTCTGAATGAATTATTTCTGTAGGATGACACTGCATGGAAAAGAGAACTAGAGTTGGGCTCATATGAGGAAGCATACCAATTGATATAGTAAAATTTTGCTATTAAGGAGTTTCCTCTATAAGCTGGTATGGCATTTGATTCAAAGAAATATGGTTCATTTTAACATTTTATTATAATATAAAACATATTTTCAATGTGTTTTTAAAAATTCATGTGTATGAAATTGTTTTATAAATTTAGAACTTTTCCCCTTCTTCTTGAACCATAATCTCCATTGGTAGAAAAAGAAGATTATGTAGATTTCTTTCTCTAGCAAACTCTCAGGAACATTCCTTTTCCAGAAATCAAACCCTTTCTCTCATCATACTGCTCTTAATAGGCCTCAATGTTGTTAGTTTTTAAAATAAAAGTACTAAGAATTTCATTTGTATTCTTCTTATAATCAATTTTATGTCATTTATGTCTAGACATCCATTTAAAAAAAAAAAAAACCACACACATACAGCATTGCCAAAAGAAACGAAGCAGACAAAATAGCCTAAATTGTCCCTGTGTCTCCTTTCTAGTCGATTTATTTCTCTACCCAGGTTTCTGATGGGTATCTGTGTTTGTGCAGGAACTCTGACTGTATCTACTTCAACTGAATGCTCGCTTATCTGAGTCTCATAATGTCAGGGCCCTAGATGCAAATAAGATGGAGAAGACTAGGAGAGAGACTGTGTTAGTCACCCCACGCATGGCTGAGCTTCACATCATCTGGAAACCTTTCCCTGGCTAGTTTCTTTAGTCTTTCCACAGCTGGCCTCATTCCAATCCCATTTAGGGGGCTTTCCTTTATGCACTTTTCGGGTGCCCCATACTTGCCTCTCTCATGTGTTTACCACACGTTATTGTCTTTATGTATGTTATTTTATCTTTCTAAACTGTAAACAACTTTACTAGTTCCTCATATAGCAACTAGTAACCTGTAGCTATTCAATGCTGTCTGGCAGATAAATGAATGAATTATAAAGGATTCAGCCGTGCACATGAAAGAAGGCAGCCCGAGACATGCTGTTAATATGAGATAGCAATAACTTTTGATATTAAATGGAAAGCTACAAGATATCGGAAGTGTCTTTAGATAAGTTCAATAAACTTTTCGGAGTAGAGATTCATGTGCTTATAATTTATAGCTAATGCAGAATAACAAAAGTAATTCAGGGGAAAAATATATCATCTACAAGGAACAGGTTTGCAACATACTCCTAATGATTAGTAAACAGAAACTATCAAAACAGGTATATACTTTCGAAACAGAAGAGTTCAACACCATACACAAAACAATGACAAGAATAACAGCAAAAGCTGATATCAAATGTATCCCCAATTTCTTGTCATTAGTAATAACAATAATGATACTTGGTAACTCTTATGGAGCACTTACTAGGTGCAGATAGTTTTCCAAGTACTTATCACTCATTTTCTCACTTCATCAGTTTTGCAAACATAGAAGAAATAGAGTTATATGAGTTTCATTTTTATAAAAATAATTAGCATGATAATTATGCACCAGATATATTCACTTGCACGGCATAACCTATGTTTTCCTACTTACCTTTATATTATTAAATGCTTTAATGAAGTACAAATCAATTTTGTTAGAAATTGGCAATCTTTTTTTTTTTTTTTTTTTTGAGACGGAGTTTAGCTCTTGTTACCCAGGCTGGAGTGCAATGGCGCGATCTCGGCTCACTGCAACCTCCACCTCCTGGGTTCAGGCAATTCTCCTGCCTCAGCCTCCCGAGTAGCTGGGATTACACGCACGTGCCACCATGCCCAGCTAATTTTTTGTATCTTTAGTAGAGACGGGGTTTCACCATGTTGACCAGGATGGTCTCGATCTCTTGACCTCGTGATCCACCCGCCTCGGCCTCCCAAAGTGCCGGGATTACAGGCGTGAGCCACCGCGCCCGGCTGAAATTGGCAATCTTAAAAGAAAGTTATTACTTGTTCTAAAATAGATGCAATCCAGGATATATCTGTATCTTAGAACATTTTGTGGTATAAATAATTTTTTAAAATTCTGACAGGGAAATCCTTACAGCAAACGATAGACACGTTTGTGTATTTGTGTTGTGTGACTGTGCATAGAGTGGAAGAAATACGTGGTAGTAACACAGCAATCACTAAGTCCAGAATATTTTCATATGCAGATGCTCATGAATTGCCCTAGGATTAAAGCACACGTGTGGTGAATTTTACCATTCCTTTTTTAACTTTTCAAGTGTTAATGTTTGCCTATTCCTACATTGTGTTTGTTTGTTTGGTTGGAAGAATTTGGGTATACAGTTGATATCAGTTTTTTTGTTGTTGTTGTTGTTGTTGGGTGCTTTGTGTGTGGTATTAGATTCCTTTGTTTTAGGAGCATATACCTCTTCTGATACTATCTCTTTAGTATGATCAGGTGTGTGTCTAATCTTTTCCTTTCCGGTGATGAAAAATTTTCTATTAACTACTCTTTGACATTCTGCATTAGACATAAATTATAAGCACTATTAAAGCTATAGCCTGAGAAGTTTATTGAACTCATCTTAAGACGTTTTTAGATCCCAGATCTTTCTGTTTAATATCAAAAGTTCATCTTTTTGTCATGCATTTTCATCTTCTGAAGATGTCTAGTAACTTCCTCACCAACTCCATCTCTTTTGAGATGTGTTTTCATCTCGAATGAGTTTATTTTGACATCCAGATAACATTTGCTGAAATGTGAAAGGTGTGTTCTCTGCTATTTAATTTTGTTGGGTCATCCCTCCAGCTTTCTAAAATTTGTCACTTATTCTTCTGTCTTTGATCCTGCAATTGGAAATTTGGGAACAAAGTGGAGTTGTATAACCCACAGGACTAAAAATACAAGCATTCTTCCTCTTGAATCCTTGTCATATTGGAAACATTCTGTGAATCACTGAAAAACACTTTTAGATACAGAAATAGGGGTAAATATAATGAATATTCAATCACTGTGTTCTTTCAGTGTATTTATAATACATATAAAATAAAACAAATATTATTTTATTATTTTCTTTTCCATTGGTAAGAACAGCTAGGTCCTTTAATAGGGTATTTTTATTAAAATAGGTAAGAAATATATCAAGTGCCATGTGTACAGGATATTTACTCTATTTATTAAAATAGGTAGGAAATATATCAAGTGCCATGAGTACAGGATATTTACTATTTTGGAGGTCTGATGTTGCTCTGGCACTAGGATATAAATAATTGGAGTATTATTTTTTTTTTACTAGTTTCCTAAGCTAGGGTCCTCCATGCTATCAATGTGCTTACATCAGGGAACAAATGCAATTTTATATGTGACACAATTTACCATATGTTATAATTTGGTAAGCTTAGTGAGAACTTGGTTCATGAAAAATAAACATTCATAACTTACTCAGAGGCATCATTACAAAATTAGATATAATATAGGCATTAGATTTAGAAGTTAAATAAGAGAGGAATTTAATATGAACTAAAACAAGCATGAAAGGACAGTTTGAAAACTAATTACCCGGAAATCCAGAAAATAGAAAAGAAAGCATGTAGGTTAAAGTTGGAGGTTTTCATGATCAGTGAGTCATTCAGCTCTGGAGAAATCCGATAGACGAGGCAGAAACTGGGTAGGAGCAATGGTGGTGGAGGCGATAGAAAGGAACGTAAGATAAATATCCAGTCAAGGAGTCTAACATTCATTGAGAAAGTATGTTAGTGAGGAAAGAAACGGCTATGTCTGAACATGAAGCAAACCAGTTGTAAGTTGAGCTTCATTTTTGTTCCAATAGTAAATAGTGTTTACACATATTCAGAATTGAAGATTTAAACATGTCATTTAGATGGTAAAGGTTAAGGATAAGCTTGGTATTATTAGATATCATCTTACAATATTTGTCATCTTAATGACATGTTTAAAGGAGAACATTTTATAAAATGATTAAGAAATAGTATTTTATTTCTATGTTCCTGTTTCATGGAAATGTTATTTAAAATGTCCACATACATCTTTGACATCAGAGTCTTCCATCAATACATCCCTGCGTTGGGTCATTTAACATGAGTTTTTCAGAGCATGTCTTCACATCCATTTAAGGTTTTTGAGATGCTGCAGCACTCTTTGATTTGTCTATGGTGCTGGCACTGCAAATTTTAATGCAAACCCAAAGTACCCATTTGCTTTTCATGATCTTCACCAGAGAGTCAGTTAATATATTTCTTAAAGAATCTTTTTAAAAACTTGACAACCAATACTTCCAATTATCAAGTCATATGCTTATGACTAAGTCCATTTTAAATTCTGTTTGCTTTCATTTTATGTTTGTAAAGATGATCTCAAATGACCTTTAGAAATATCAGAACCATCACTAGAGGATGTCATCTGGTAAATGTCTCTTCTAGTAACAGGAGTATGGGAGCACTTATAAAGACTAATACCTATGGTAATTTTTATTGGAAATGATTATAGATGAAATGAATCAAAAAGGGCCCTAGCATAAAACACTCAACTTTAAGATAATTTAAATAGAATTTAACAAAGAGATGTTTAACAAAGAGGTGGACAGTGTATAGGAAAATCACAAGAAACGGTGCACTACCCCGTGGTTGGTAACAGGGCAGCTACTACCAATACTCACCCTGAAGATGCAAAAGGAGATAATGATTTCCAAGATAAGAAAGAGAGAATAGGTATAGAGAGAGCAACTTTCAAAAGTAAGGCCTAGCCAGCATGATGCGACTCTGCAGGGATATGAGATTCTGACCTCTTTTGTTCCTTTCCCTGATCTCCTGAAAAGCTTCTGCACTTGTCTAACTTAATCAGAAGCCGCCCAGGGTAGAAACAAGTAAAGAAGCATCACGGGTTTGGTGCACATCTGGGCAGTCAGATATAAAGTATGCAGCCCAGGAAGAACTTCAACATCTCTCCTCCCCTCTCTTTTCTTCTCTCCCTTCTAGTGATGTCTCATACACACACACACACACACACACACACACACACACACACACACACAAAGTTGACTTAAGCTTTTCCAAAGTCCATCAGCAGGGGGGATTTGGATTCTGACTACATTAATGGATGAAACTTTTGCATTGCTATCCAGGAAGAAAGAAGACAAAGTATTTAAAAACAAGAATAGCCATTCTGATGCCTCCTATCTCATTGCCTGGTATGGCACCCTGAAGTCATTGCCCAAATGCAAACACTGATATCCCCATTAACAAAAAGAAAAAGGATCAGGGATTTTTTTTCTCCAATACAAAAGATTCAACATGTAAATAGAGTAAAGGTAACACAAATAGTTTTCAGATAAATTTAATCTTTCAGACATTGAATATAAATGACAATCCTAAAGGCATGGGTCAATTAAGATGAATAAAGGTAAAGAGTACAAAAGCAGAGGCTGGAAAACAAAGCACCTTAAGAAATACTAAGAAGGCTTCCCAGGCTTGCCATGGTGAATTTTTTCCTTACTCAGTAGGTACAAATAGAAAATGTTCACGGAGATATTTTTGTCATGCATCTGCAAAGGTAGGCAGATCTGCTTCATGATTGATGATACTGTTTTTCCATTTAATATGACAGAATTTGTTAAAAAAAGAAAACAAAAACAAAAAGAAACCCTGTGCTCCCAGGGATATTGGGAACTGTGCGGTAGACAGCAGATGTATGGCTTGTATCTAATATCTAAAACATTAAAATATTTTTTTCAAATGCTATGGCATTATTTAAAAAGTGGAAAGACAGTCCTGGCTTTGGTGAGGCAAAAAAGAAAGGACATTATAAAGGAATGTTGGAGAGTCAAAAAGAAGAAAGAGGAAGGGGAAAGTAATGTAAAAGAAAATAATTAATGATCAGAAAGTGATGTGGAGCGAGTATAAAAGTAGAAGCAGGAAAAAGATTGGAAGAAGAAATAGGCAGACACCAGAACCGATATGTGACATTTGTATATATAACTCCAATGAGAGACAGTTACAGTTTTTCCTTTTATAGTAGCCAGTGGCTACTATCTCTCTCTCTCTCTCTCTCTCACACACACACACACACACACACACACACACACACACACACATTACGAAACCTATATACTTGTTGGCATAATATAAAAAGTCAGTCTATTTCTGGACTACCTTCTCGAGTGCTGCCCCCGGTGTCTTTGTGGGAGGTGTTATGTGCTAGCTAGGAACAATTAGGAACATGAGCAGAGAACAGGGGAGTACAAAAGTGTGTAGTAAGAGTAGTGAAAGTCACCACACCTGTTCTGATATACCTCCTATTATTAGTGGCTGTAAATGTTTACGGGTCTGCAGCAACCTCAGTTCTTGCCACCATAGAAGAAAGAATTCAACCAAGGGGCATAAGTCAGAGTGAGAGAGTGAGGCAAGTTTTAGCTTAGGAGCAAAAGTTTATTAAAAAAGTTGTAGAGCAGGA
The DNA here is from genome assembly GCA_028533165.1 of Leontopithecus rosalia. Taxonomy (NCBI): domain Eukaryota; kingdom Metazoa; phylum Chordata; class Mammalia; order Primates; family Cebidae; genus Leontopithecus; species Leontopithecus rosalia. Next base: position 7,742,279 of record CM052665.1, on the reverse strand, counting down.
AGGAAAGTACAGGTGGAAGAGGGTCAGGTGGGCAACCAGAGAGATTCAAGTGTGTGGCTTGACCTTTGACTTGGGGTTTTATAGCCTGGCATTCTTCCAGGGTTTGCCTTTCTTCTCCCTGGATTCTTCCTTTGAGGTGATGACCTGCCAGCACTTGGGAGGGGTGCACATGCCATGTGTTTATACTAGAGTCGTATACATGGTCACTTGAGGAGTTCTTCCCTTACCAGTCTAATATTTCTAGGAGGTAATATACCAGTTAAATGTGGCCATTTTGCCTCTTAATGTGCATGCTTGAGCCTACCTGCCCAATTCCTGAGATCTTATTGGGAAGCTGCTGATCACCAGCTTCAGGTGTTTCAATCTATCGAGAGACTTCCATCCCTGACACCAGCTGTAACCAATGATTATTTTAGCAGGCCAGTGTAGCAACCAACTGACCATCACCTGATGGTTGCTTGAAATTCCTGCTGGAGACCCCTGTCCTGCCTGATCATGTTTAACTAGCTACCTACTCTAACAATGTGAATTCACTGATTTTTAAATCGCTATCTCATATTGAACACACTGCAACCCTAGAAAGTTATTCGTGTAGTTTTTGACTTTTCTTCTATAATATACCTAGTTATTTTATGAATTTTAATATGCTTTACATATAGATCATTGTTTATTAGAACCAAGCAATCAAGGGTCTGCACTTTGTTTCATTCACCAATTTGAACATTTATTTCATTTGATCACAAAATAGTGCTAATCAAGCTCTCCAAACAAGTTTTGTGAGAATGTAATAACAAAAACAAGATGATAATAATAAAAGGCATTGCTGATTTCAGGTTTCTTCAGTAAAACAAACATTACCATTGTCATGACTGTCTCAAATGTTTTAAAAAGAAACTAACATTTTAACAAATTAAAACAAATACCACTACAGAGTTTTGACTTTTTTTAAAAGCAGCATCCAACTCACAAGGGATCTTGGCTTATAGAGAAATGAAATAAAAATATCTTTAGATAGTAAAATATATTGATTTAAATTAAGAGTAAATTATGAATGATCAAGAGTCAGATTCTTTTTAGTTGCAAGTTACAGAAATCCAATACTAATAACTGTATTTGATTTTTTTTTTAAATTCTCTGACTTCAACTGAACGTCCTACAATTTAACTCAGTTCTGATACTATCTAGTTAGTGCAGTCCCACAAATTAGGGCTCAGTTGACCAAAACCATCCCCAATTCCATTGTCAGCCAAAGTCATGGGTATCCTCAAGTTACCCATACTTGAGCTGGCTGACTCAAAATGTGGGGATTCCCTTGAGACTTTCCCCTCTTCTCCCTCCGGGTTAGAACATTTGTTAGAATAATTTCCAGGACTCAGGAAGGCACTACCATAATATTTTTGTTATAAAGAATAGAATTCAGGAATAGCCAAATGGAAAAGATGCTTTAAAACGGCATGTGGGAGTGAGTGGGTAGCCCAGAGCTTCCTGCCGTCTCTGGACATGCCAACCTCTCAGCATACTGTTGTGTTCATCAACCTGAAAGCTCCCTAAACCTCATTGTTCTAAAGCTTCGATACTGAGGCTTCAGTACTTGGAAACTGCATTACTCGTCCATCCTTTCACTGCTGTAAAGAACTACCTAAGACTTGGTAATTAAAAAATAAAGTTTAATTGGTTCACCACTCCACAGGCTGTAGAGGAAGCATGGCTGAGTAGGCCTCAGAAAACTGAATCAAGGTGAAGGGAAAGCAGACACATTTTATAGGCCTGGAGCAAGAGGAATTGAGAGAAGGGGGAGGTGCTACACACTTTTAAACAGCCAGATCGCCTAAGAACTCACTATCATGAAAACAGCAATCCGGGAATCCACGAATTACTTCTCACCAGGCCCCTCCTCTAACACTGGGGATTATAATTTTACATGAGATTTAGGTGTTGACACAAATCCAAACCGTATCAGGCAAGATTGATTAAATCATGGCCCCTTGAGAAAACTCAACCTGTAGCAGCTTCCCTCTTCTCCCAGGAAATTGGTTTGTGGGGCAGAAAGTTCCAAACTTCTAATCACTTGGCAAGCCCCTCCCTTGACACTCTCTAAGAACCCACCCTGACCCACCCTGTTAGTATAAACTCAAGTAGGCTTAAAAGGGGCTCACGATGAATAACAAAAGACACGCCTATTACTCAGGAAATTCCAAGGGTTTTTGAATCTCTTGTGACAGAAATCTAGGACAAAGACCTTTTTTTTTCTTTTTTTTTTTTAAATTACACCGCAGCATAAAAAACATTTAATGGTTTCTATGTCTGGAAAGTTCAGAGTGAAGTTTACACATGATTGAATTCAAGGGCTCGAATTATATCGTCATCATGTCTTTTTCTCACAAATTTCTTGTCTTCACTTTCTTCTGACTTACTTTATTCTTAGATGGTCTTTAACTGAATTAGGCAATGATTAATTTTAATTATTGAATCCGAATTGCTCCAGATCCTTATCTTCTTATATACATGATCACTGGCTCTCCTAATGTTTGAAGACGTTGCATATTGAGTACATACATAATTAAATTTTATTTGACCCGTCCATTATACTAGTTTTACTGCATGTTGCATTTAAGTCAAGAATGGGATTTGTAAAGGAGATCATGTAGTAACTGCTTGATATCGTAAACAATATTGTATGTGCTCTATATGTTCTTACATATGGGCATCATATTAAATATAGAGCCTACATATGTAGATATCATATTAAATATGTAACCTAAATCAGATTAATGTCAAAGAATTCGTTTTCTGTCAAATTATCTCAGCATAGATATTAGGATATTACTAACTTCTTAGTCTTCTCTTAATCCAGTTTGAACAGTATTGAATAGTTTTTTGAGACTGCAAATAAATTGTTATTTTATTTTTGAATCAACTCTATGATTTTAAGAAATATTGATGGGGTTATTTCCCCAAGTTGAAAATTTAGGACAGACACAGAAGTTTTATGTAATTGGATCTCCTGCACAGGAGAAGGAATGGAATAGCAAGATGGATTAATAAAAATATCGTTTGACTTTTCACAACAGTGAATTAATTCATTGATCTCTACTTGGGTTGTCAGCGCTTGGGAGATGAAGTCTGTCAGAAGTGAAAGTTGCTGAATCGTGGCTATTTATGCCTTTGTAAAATAATATTGGCTGTTTATGGCTTTATAAAATATTATTAAGTAAAGGAATGTTTTAACTAATGAAATTTCCCATATGCCTAGACTTAGCTGCCACAATGACAACTTAGAGAAGAAATTAGCATTTGTAATGCTGTTAGAAGACTATAAGGAAAGGACTAATGATAAGAGTTTGCTCGTAGACACATATTTGTTCATGCTTTAACTTATTTAGCATTCAAGTATTTTAATTCAACCCCTACATTATGGAAAACAAACCCTAAGTTCTTGGTTTAGAGAAATAAAGAAACATGGTTCATGTATTTAAGGAGCTCGCAATCAAGGAGTCCCAATACTTTATTATTTTAAGAAGCATAAAATCTGGTCACAGAAATAGATGAGTAAATGGATAATTCAGAGAATGTGATATGTATTTTGTATATAAACTACATATCTATATATAGTATATATACACCATATGTGTGTGTATGTATATATATATATATATATATATATATATATATATATATATATATAGTAGATGATACAGGAACGTGAGAAGGAGGATTTTTCAAAAACTGGAATAGGCTCTAAAATATTCAGAGTGATAAAGGCTAAAATTTGAAAGCTTCATGGAAGTTGAGCCCGATTCTGAAGGGACGGGCTAATGCATATGATGAATACAATTGGGGAGAAGCAGTGTTGTGGACTGTAGGGACTTCAGGTTTTTATGACTTGTATATAATGCAAGAATAAAGTGATTGGATCTGAGGCTGGGTAGTGAGAGATGATTGAGATACCAAAGGAGGCACTTGATTGTAACCTTTGTGACCTATTGAAAGATTGTTAATGATTGACATTCAAATAAATGTTTGAAAAGATTCCTCTAAGTATTAGTACAGTGGGTTACTTTATCCTAGGCTGACTGAACTTAATAATCAAGTGGAAGGTTTGTAGATTTCAGCAGGGTGTGCAGAGGATGTAAAGTACTACAGACCAACAGATGGAAAAGTGTAAAGTTGAGTTGCTTTATTTGTTTTTTAATTACTCCGGATATACTGTTGGCTTGGCAGTGCTCACTAAGAGACAAAGGGAGATAGAAAAGCAATAACGGACAGGGATATATATATATATAAGCTGGGAAATGTTTCGGTGGTAGCACAGAGTTCTGTAAATTAGCACCAGGTTGGTACTGTCACATAAGTTGTTGGTAGGAGCACAACAGAGCAGCTTGTAAGAACAGATGAGCCAGGGCACAAATAAAACAATGAACATAAATCAGCAAAACTTAATTTAGCATTGGACATCTAGACGGCAGTCAGTGATGCTGATCATTATTACCATACTGCCCTGCACAGAGGGACTCAAAAAATGTAACTTGATGGTAATTATAAACTCAATGAGAAACATGACTAGCATTTCCCACCCCCATTTATGAGCACTAGTGAAAGACACCTTGTGGAGAAATACTTCATCCATTATCTGGGCCTAAATATACTCTTAATTCTTACGTGTTTCTTTCTAAAACAGAGGCAAATTTATTCATACAGTGCATTCTATTTCCAGTAAAATGTTTCTTCTGTGCATGTTCCTGATGACTCAATATTTAGTTTGGTTTTATTTGAGCCAGAGGTTTAAGTATGTAATCCATTAAACTTAAAGATAAATATTACTAAATATGACTGTGATTTTCAATGTAGCAGTAATCTCACCCAAGATTAATCTTATCGGCTATTACATTGCCAATTTCACTTGAAGTTGTCAATCTCACCTTAATGAGTCTTTTTTTTTTTTGTACTAGAAGGCCTGGCATTCTTGCTTGACTGTTGTAAAAGCTCGTCTGCATGTTTCTTAATTTTGTCCTAGAGACAGAAAAATTACAAATGTAATTTTTAATGCCTACTGCTGAACATGAGAAGGGGTAAAGCGGAGGTGGGAACAAAAAGCTTAGAATAACTTATCCAAATATAATGTTCCTACACCTAATAAAGTCCAAATGATAGTAAGAAATAATGCTATTGCACATGTAGGTCCAGTTACTATTTGGGAGAGTTTATCATTTACTATACACAGAGGGACTCAAACAGGCTGATTTCATTTATTAACTTTTTAAAAGTAATAAATGTAATTAATGCTCACTCATCTTCCTTTGGTGTTTAGAATATCTTACCAGAGAATAAAAGACGTTGCTTGAGAGCCTCTGTTTTGGTTCTTTATTCCTGCCTAGTTCTCTTCTGCATTGCCCAAATTTCCTCAAATGTATCCACTTTAAGCATTTACATTTCAAGCATGGAATGAAAAGAAAATCAAAATATTGTTATATTTTAACATATGAATAAGGTCTATTAGATAAGCATTTTACTTCTGATGAAATACAATGTAATACAATGCAAAACAATAAAATAATGTGTTATATAAGCAATAAAGATCACTCCTACCTGGGCATTTAAAAATACTGTTCTCTGGAATTTGTCTGGTCTCTATGGCATCATTCTAGATGGCAAGATCTTTTATTTCAAGTTTAGCATTGTGAAAAAAATAGGTAGGAAAGAGAAGGAGTTTAAATTCTGTTTATTCATAAGCTGCCATATAATACTTTGCCTTATATTTCGTTGACCATAACTGAGATTGCTACATCTAGCTGCAAGAGATTCTGGAAATACGGTATTCTGTAAGTCACCTGCTTAGATAAAACTATGAGATGGGAGAACGAATGTTGGAAAATGATTTAGTTTCTGCCATACTGGGGACCTTGGGAACATTACATTGTGTCCTTTCTCTACTTTGATGTTTTTTGCTAACTTTCAAACAACAGAATTACAAAACTCTTTCTCCATAGACATTCTCCAAATTCTATTATAAAATATCTTCTATGAAAATAAGACTTACAATAAATAAATTTATCATGGTAAATATATAGACTTAACAATAAGTACACAAATTTATGAGAAAGAGACCCCACCAACACTTCTTTTCTTAATGATTTACAGTTACATAAAGTATTAGAAGGACCTTTTGTGATTTCTATTTGAGTGTTTTTATAAAACACTTAAAAAAGATATACCCACATGTAATGTCATATACCACATATAATGTCAGATTTGTTAGATAGATGAAGTTTTCTGAAATCTCACTGCTCTGAAGGAAATGCTCTTCTAAAAATCAAATGTACACATTGGGAAAATGTTCGAATCAATGTACTAGTTATGTTCAAAATTCCATTACTGTTAATGAGATTTGCAGGCATAACTTGCACAGCAAGTTACTCTGAAATTTTTCCCAGCTGCGTCCTTGAAAGATGGATATTTTTTTTTCCTTTAAGAAAATCATTTTATCTGAGCAGGTGCTTTTCAGTTTATCCATTTGTACATTGATGGCATTTATTCTACACAAAACGTGGGATTTATGTGTAAAGGAAAAAATAAGATATTTGTCCACTGTATTTGTATGAGTCGTAAACAGCTCATGGACTTGAACTTTAACACTTTAGCGTAGTTCTGGTGTGGAACTTCTGCATAATTCATCATAAAAGAACATGGGGCATTCAGAAGTCAGTGTTCATTCAGGGAAGTGCTGCAGTATTAGCAGAACAGGAAATACGCCTTCTCTATACATAATTTACACTAGAGATCTGATAAGTTTTAACGTTCATAATAGGGTTATTTTGATCCCTTTATACTTGTTTGAGAATATTTTTAAAGTAATACGTTAAGATAAATCATATTGAAATCAATTTTCTTAATATATACTTGTGTACATTTCCTTGGATGGTTAGTTAATAGCAATTATATTCAAATTTATTTAAAATATTGTTTAAAAATAGGTAATATATTAACATTCAAAGAACAAAATGGTAAAAAGGTATACACCCTTTAAATATTGTGAACATGATTGTTATCTTGTCTTTCCTTTCACCACACAGGCTTGCTACTTGATAAGAAATAGAAAACTGATTTATATCATGCATAAGTCCTGCTGTTCATATTTCATAGTATCAGAGCTAATGCCTTTGCCATTTTCTTTGGTTTGATTCTCTCCAAAGCAGGAGACAAAGTCCCTATCAGGATTACCTGCAGAAACACTTGTAAAACACTCTTGAACACCACTATCTTCCAAAACTGTGTCTTACTAAGCCAGAATATTATTGTTTATTGGACTATTTTGTAGCATTCTGTTCGTGACATAAATAAGAACGAAAATTCCTTCTCTAGACATTATAAAAAAATGTAAGTTTTCCATTTTTAAAGGTAATTATCAGTTCTGTAAAGCAAAAATATGTGAATAGTTATTTATCAACCTAAGTAAGCAATAATGTTATAAACAAAAACCACTGATATACAACACAAAACTTATTTTAATAGATACTGACTTTACAATAGTAACAGGATAAGGAATTCAACCATTGGGAATAGAGAGGATTTTATTCTTGTGTGTTTGCAAGCAGCATTGTGCTGTCTTTCATATAAAGCAGGCTTAGAGTACTTTTGAATTCTGCCTTCAAAGAGGTTACAATCTTTCATGGATTTCTTTGACTAAGAACAATTTATAAAAGCAGCTCAGCTGAGGATCACCCAACAGGTAGAGAAATGAGTGCCTCTGGCCTGAGATAGAATGTGGGTGGTACACACAGGCATACCCTCCTTGTTTTGTTTTAAGTTAGTGCATTTATGTATGGCTAACGTGAGTTTTGTGGAAATACTAAATGAAAGGTTGAAGAATCATTTATTGGGGTTAGAAAGATTTTTCAAATCACTAGGGCATACTTGAAGCAAGCAAACAAACAAACAGGGAAAACCCTTTACATAATTAAGTGTAGAGGAAGACAAGTTACAGCACAATCAGAAACCTCCTTGTCTAAGGGAGAGAGGAGGGTTTGTGATAAATGAACTTAAGCATTTATAGAAAATCTGTTAATAGTGACATAGTCGTCCCCCTTGAGGTGCTTTGCCATGTGATACCTACCTATCTTCTCCAGTGTTATTTCATTTGGCATAACTCCCAGTTTGTTTTGCTATTCAACATTTTCTGGAATCAACATTAATATCACAAATTTGAGATTTTTTCATGCTGCTTTTCCACCTCCCCTTTCTCCATTTCAAGTCCTCCCATCCTTAATGTTCTATCTCAGTCCCCATTCTCTACCAAGCCTTTCCTAGTTATCCACACGCCCACATCCCTCCCCCATCTTGAAACACTTTCCTACACGTTTTTGACAATTTACGGCATGGTCCACTACAGCTCTTCATTCTCTCTCTCTCTCTCTCTCTCTCTCTTTTCTTTTATCTTCCCCATAAACTTTTTGCTATTTTCATTTTTACCAAAAAGGCATGAATCATATACTATATATAGGTATGTACTATATAAACACACATATACACTGTCTATAAAATATGTACTATATATCATCCATTTATATGTAAAATATATTACTAATTATTTGCTGAAATATCCCTGTACTTTCATATTTTCTTTTCCCCACTTACCATGTCATCTTATGAAATGTATGGACAAACTAAATATAAACTTAAATATGGACAAATTTGATTTATTCTCTTTAGCTGTATATAGCATTTTCTTATATATTTTAAAATGCATTTTATCGGCTGATATCTCTGATAATAGTTCTTCGGGTTGTTTCTAATTTCTCATTATAACAACAAAGCTATAAGACACATTCTTGGACATTATTGACATATATTTGTTAGAGCTTCCTAATAAGACAATGAACTGCTCAAATGAAGAAGCACCTTTTAAAATTCCCCACTTGGAAACTAGCATAGAACTGGCTGCATAATTGCAATATTCTGCTGACAGATTGATGGAAAGCAATGATCCTGGATCCAGAAGCAGGAGCCTCTGTTCTGTATGTAAAAAGGAACTATTAGGCAGGCAGTGACTCCAACTATGATTATTTGGTATCCTGCGCTAACTACTTGTAATATGGGTTCTATCAACTAAGATCATGTTGCATTCTCCATTACTTATATAATACTCAGCCCGATTTATTTTATTTCACTGCCGTATGGCACTTTACTGATATCTTCACAATGCTAAAGTTGTATGGAAATAACACCATCTTCACTGATACAAAGAAGCTTTGTATTCATTCCCCTTCTGGTGGTTCATTTATAGAAGCACATGATTTATTGCTACCTTAACAAATTATTCTGAGTGAGCAAAGTATCTCTTCATTCAACTGTACCTTCTCAGAAACATTTCTTACAGCATTTAAGTGGGTTGGCGATGTGCCCGTCTCTCATTTTGACCACTGCACAACTCCTCCTTGGTCTTCCTGCTTTAAATGGGACCCACGTGTAATCAATTGCCAATCTGCAGCTGCCAAAATGATCTTTTTCTCCAATTGCTTTGACTGTGATTCTTTTCTCATTTTTATCCTCCTGCAGTTGCGTAATCTAGACATCAGGCTGGAGAATATCAGCATTCGTCCCACAGCTTGTCATCAGAGAACATTAGATCTGTTTTCTCTGCCCTTACCCATATCCTCTTTACTGATATTGCCGGGCAGTCTTACCACGTTCCTTTTTACAATCAGCCTACTTGCTTCCTTTTAAGAGCATTCTGTGCCTTGGCTTAGAAAGAACTTTGTCTTCTTTTATTATGTTTTTAATAGAAATTTTCTATGATTTGCTAGTCTTTAAAATGAAGAGAGGGAAATGGGAAAAGAAATAAGAACATAATGTTATCATCTCAGGGTGTCTACTATATGATGTTCGCATATTTCTTTTCTTTCTCATTATATTAAAAAATTCAGTATCAAGTTTATACCTAATTTGTATCTTTGTTTCTAAATAATATAAGAATCTTATAAATATAAAACATTTTTATGAACAGGAATTTCACAGAAGAAAATAACAGCACATGGGAATACACTATAAAGTATTCCATTTAAGGATATCGTTAAAAATAAAGTAAATAATGTAACTGAATTTTCTGGAAATTAAAAGGAATTATTGATTAGCAGCAATAAATGGAGTCATCCAGAGATGGGAAGATTAAATCTTTTTAAGTAAGATGCTGTCATGAGTAGACATGCCCCATATAAGAAACAAATGCGTAAAGAATCTGGTAGAAAGCTAGACTGGAGAAAAAGAATACTTTTATATACATAGAATGGAAGCAGATACTGCATGTTCAAAGACAAGTCTTTAGCACCAAGAACTGTTTGCTGTTATAAAACTATTATAAAACTAAACCTAAAATTAGAATTTTAAAGATTTAGTAAAGAATATTTTCTCCTGGAAAATGCTATTTAGTTCCAAATTTCTTATGTGTTAAGAAACGCATCAGCATGTCAGGAGTGGGGTCATTTCAGGAAAGGACTGTGGAAATGACCTTCCTTCCTCCTAAAGAAATTGCAAATCCCTAGATGATTAATAATAATTGTTTACATTCATATAACAAAAGTGCTATAATATCACTTCTGTATTAATTATCTCCTACGTTCTCAGCAAAGTTGTAAAGCAGGTTTTGTTATCATCCTATTTAAAAATGGATAAACCAAGGTCAGGGAAGTTAAGTGATTTACTGAAGATGGTGAAGTTAGCAAAGGATGTTCAAACCTGGACTACTGATTTATTCTGTTTTTTTAATTATGTATTTTCTAAAGTGCCGCTTTTTCTAAAAATTTTAGGGAGGTTGGCTTTGGAAAGGATGGCAGAGAATCTATGGAGCTCAAATTTGAATTTTTAATATTATTCCCTTCTTGGTTGTTTGATATCTGTCCAACTATGTAGAAAGTATGTTTTCTAAGCTTTCACAAAGAAACACTTCAGTGGACATAAAATGTCTTCTCAGCCTTACAGCTATTATTCTGATGTCCTCTGGCAATTACTTTTGAAAAGAAGTCAGAAGCCCTTTGCTTCTTTTGAAAATTATCAATCTGGATGCTTCTAAGATTTTAAAATATATTCTTAAAATATTAAACTTTTGTAAGAACCTGCTTATTGTTGTCTATGAGGTGGTGAGAACATGTAATCCTCATATTAAGCACATTTTCATTTCAAAAATTTTTTAAATCATTACAGCTGCAATGAAGCCTGATTTTCCCTCTAACATTCCTGAGGTTCATCCTCAACCCCACTCTAGCATATATATCATCTTTTTTCCCAGTGTTTTAATTCAGATGTCACAGTATCTCTGTATTTCCTGGGAGCATTTCAACTTTCTCTAATTCCTTTTTTAGGTTCTAATATCAGAGATGCTCTTTATTTCTAACTCAGATTTTAGATATTCAATTGCATTTTAACTTCCTTGCATTTCTTTTATTTCGTACATTTTCCTTTCATCACGTATTTTTGATATTTTTAAATTTATTCCTTGATTTCTTTCCTCCTGTTTTTATTGAATCCACTTATCTTGTATCCTTTCGAGTATATTACTAAGAAAATGTCATGTGTAGGGTAATTACTATGTATGGCCAAGCCCTATCTATGTTTTTGTTCTGTTTACTCATCCATGAATAAGGAAATTCTATCCAGTGTTTGTGTTTTCCAACAGAGTGCTCAGATTGCATTTGATTCCACTTTCTGGCAGCATGAATGTTGAATAAATGCCCCTCATATGCAAATGAGAGGGGGGAAATGTGCATATTTCCTGAACCAGTTCCTGGTGTCTAAATGGCATGCAACTACTATAGACCTATTAGAATAAGATACACTTTTCTACTCTCACCATCTTTTAGCCTGGTAGTCTGAATAGAGGAAGTACATAAACGAGAGCAATACGTAATTATTAAAAGGGCAATGCCTATATTAATTAAGTCTATTTTACTTTAGAATGTTCAAAATTCCTTCCTGACACTGCTAGCAACTGGCAATTCTCCATATAATCAGGTGTATGATTTACCTAGAGTATATGTGCCCTAGGTAGAATAAACATACAAGTTATTGTCCATAAAAGGAACATTTGAGAATGAAAGAGCTTTCTATTAATAGTTACGTCAGGACCCTAGCACATACTAGGATTGTCCCTGGAGAACTGGGAAGTGTTCTCACCTAAATTCTAAAAGCATTTCACCTATTATGGATATATAATAGGTACTTAGATCAAAAAAGGAGTTGGCTAAAGAATAATATTCTGCTCCTTCTAATGTAGCCACTATGTGGTAGAGGAATGGCATTAAGTTTTCAAATGAGTGTCACACACCTTCCACATTTGGAGCCAAGAAGAGATTCTTGCACACATTTTAGTTCTATGATGCTGGAATTTTGCTCCTGCAATTGTATAGGAGTGGGAAATAAATAATTCATTATGTCAGTTCAGTTATGTTGGTCTTGTACTTCAGAGTTATTTTTCTGAAATGTTTCTGATATGTTGATGAGTCCCATTGTCCAATTTTATCATGAGCTTTCATTTTTTTGTCTCCATAATTATTTTGTTGAATACAAGGAGAAAGTAAATCAGGCTGTGCTAGCAATATTTCATTTGAATTTCTGCTTATATTTTATTCAACTTGATAATATATATTCTTAATCATGTGTTGAAATCTATTTCATATTAACTCTTTATGTATTGTATTTAATAAATAGGTGTTCACTTTTCGCCATCACTTTTTGTCCTAGATTAGCAACTCTAGCAGGATATGAAACAACAAATTGACCCAATAAATATTTATGATGATTATCTTCTATTGTATCATATTTTTAACTTACTTGAAATGTATTCAACACACTTTACCCAAATGAATGGATGTCAGATATTTTGCTGCTGGTAACAAACTATGTACCATAAAGTGAAACATTTTTAATTATTATATTTAGCTTTTTTAGTAACCACCTGAAAGCTTACTTTAGTGATTCAAATATATTACCTGATTTACCAAGATGCACTCCTAACTTCTTAAATGGCTGATTGTGTCAATATTGGGCATAAGTCGGTAGGATACTGCTCCCAATGTACAAATAAGCCGGTGGCTTTGAAGGCATTTAATGAAATGAAAAAGTCTGCTTAAAGAAAAGAGATTTCAGAATGTTAAACTGTGTTTTCACCCTCATAATCTAGTTCTAAGTAATATGTTACTTGTATACTATATGCAACCTTAGCTATTTTATTGATAAGAAGAAATAAAATTTGCAGAGTATTCACTTACTAGTGTAAATGTAATACATAAAGTTTTCTTGCGCTAAGTTTCTTGTGTCTGGTTGGACTTTTGTGATCTTTCATTCTATCACCCAATATATCCAATATCTAGTCTTCTGTGCAGTAGACGCCAGTCCCATGGGAGTGCTGCCACCTCCAACCATGACTTTCTAGCACCGTCACATCCCAAAATGCTAAATGTGGCATTACAGAAACAATTTGAATTTTCAGATACAAAATTCCACATGCTCCAAAAAACAAAGGGGTCTGGCCACATTTAAAGGTGGGTTACAGGAAGACAATGAGATGCACATTTCCCTTTATCTCTATTCCAGAAATATAATCATAACAGATGCTGGTAGGTCTACACTGTTTAATGCATGATTGAAACTGACTGTAATTTAGTATCTTAAACTTATGTATCTAATCTTTTCCATCTGTTGTACAATACATTTATTAAAATCTATACAAAACAGATAGTAAATTATCATATCTGTTAGTTTTGTTGACTATAATTTATTACTGTCCAGACAATCATGTGTCTTTTTAAGTTCTTCTTACATAGATTAGCTTCACTGGTAACTATTTGATAGTCTCATATTCATTCCTTTACCATAAGCTCATTAACAAGTTGGTTTTCAGGTTATATGGATATTTCTTAAAAAATATATTTTATTTATTTATGAGGTAAATGAATCTTTTTAATGCACAACTTAAACTATTAAGACATTATTAGTGAGAAGTATAATGTAGGATGAAAATAATTTAAATATTTTATTAATATACAAACCTAAAATATGGTTTTATTTGAGATCACAATAAAAAATAATTGTGACTTGCTTTTTATTCCCTGACATTTTATTTTATTTCATTTTAACTGGGAAAACTAATATGAACAAAACTTCTTGACTAAACTGATAAGCATACACAATTGCAATCCCTGTTAAAAATCTAATATTCATAGCAAAAAATCATAATTTAGTTCCTAGGTTAGAAATTATTTCCACATGTCTACATATTACTGATGGAATCTGAAGTACATATTTGTCCCTTCACCCAGGCTGGGCAATCTTAGATGAGGCACTTGATTATCCGAAAGCTTTTAAATACTTTATTAAGGAAGCACTGTACTTTTCATTTTCATTTTTTGTTCAACATATTTTGTAGGTGAATTTGACATTTCACATGTTAATAAAAACTTTATTTCATGTTAATAGATGACAATTCTTGGTTTGCCTGATTTTGACCTATAAGCAAAACAATACAGTAATTTATCATATCCACATTGCAGTGTCCAGACAAAATAAGAGAAAAAGTAGAAAAAAGTAGCAATTAACTTCATTTGGTGTTTTGATGAGAGAACATAAAATAATGATGGCTCAATTAAAAATATGTGTTCAAATGAAATGTACTTGTGGAAAATTTATATGTGATTATTAGAAAAAGCGTTTCTGCAGCCTCTTTCAATAAGATATAGAAACAGCACCGGACTGGGAAACAGAAAACCTGATTGCTCAGACAACTCTATGGATAACTAACTGTGCTGTGATGGCAGTCATTTCAACTTTCTAGGCCTCGGTGTTCTTATTCTAAAGATATAAAGTAAAATATTACAGCCATCCATGTCATTTCTAGACCCAAATTGCAATTCTATATGCTTTGTTGAGAGGGAGTCTAAAACTTCAAGAACCTTATGTGGCTGTAAAAACCACTACAAATGAAGCACAGCTAATGATATACTGATTTATTGTTGTTGTTTGAGACAGGGTCTCGCTCTGTCACCTGGGCGGGAGTGCAGCGGCTCCATCATGACTCACTGCAGCCTTGACATTAGGGCTCTAGCAATCCTTATCTTTCCATCTCAGCCTCCCAAGTAGCTGAGATTATAGGTGTGCACTACCACTACCAGCTATTTTATTATTATTATTATTATTATTATTTGTAGATAAAGTAACTCACTATGTTGCTCAGGCTAGTCTCAAACTCTTGGGCTCAAGTGGTCTTCCCACCGTAGCCTTCCAAAGTGCCAAATATCCAAATGCAATGATGTTACACAGTAGGAAGATTAAATATGAAGATTGCTTTTTGATCTTCGTTCTAGAAATATGTGATAACTTTGTCTAGATAAAAGCAGCAAGTGTATAGCAAATAAAGCCAGGACACTCTAATTGTAAAGCATATACCTTCTAATTTATTAACTAACTTCCTTTCTTGTTCACCTATTTAAGGTCAGAAAATGAGTTTTCTGGTCTTAAATGGCTTTCTGCTTCTCTAAATCCAGACGTGATTTTCCATATACTTTGATGATTTGCAAAAAGAAGATATACAATAGTCTTAACTTTTTAAGTTAGCAAGGTAATAAAGTAGTGCCTGGACTTCATGGTCTGTGATACGTGTTACTTACCCTGCGTCTCATGATAGGTGTAATTTACAATGTGCCTTTTGTTGGCTCTGGCAACTCCTTTCTCATATGGATTAAGACAGTCCTCTTATTTTTATGAATTAGAAAACAGTATTTATTGCAACAAAGTTGTGTGAGCCCTGAAAGTGAGGACTTTATCAATCTAAATTAGACCATAAGCATTTTGTTTAGTGAAGCATAAGTTATAGTTCATTGGCTCAGTAACATTAAATAATTATGTTAGAATAATAGCTTTTCCTGAACTTCCTAAACCAAATGCTCATTTCCCAAATCAATCCATATATTTCTTTAGGGAAATTAAATAAAAATTAATGTTCTTATGGTTTCATTAATGTAACACTTCTTTACTATTTTAAATTGAATAAACTTAAAAGTTTCTTAAGAAAGAGTCTAGAATGCAGTATTTTTCTACTATCTCTGTGGGGGAAAACATAGCTTACTTATAAAGCATCATAAGTTATTTTAGCAAAATGTAGGTCTCTCTGATATTATTGATACTTAATATTTTGAATTAGTTTCAGCTTTTGAATCTACACTTACATATTACTTTTAAACACTATGGATACTAAATAGTTGATGAAAGTGTTTAGAAAAATGTACTCACATTCTTTGCCAACTTTTTACATATATACCCCAGAACTTAAAGTATAATAAATATTTAAAAAAAGAAAGAAAGAAAGAAAAATGTACCCATAGAAACAGCTAGGTAGGAATGAACAAAGGAATTTCTAAAAGGGTCTCTCTTTGCAGATAAATGGAGAACAGGCCAGAAATTTATGACACATTGATAGAATTATTTCTGAAAAGGATTTTTCTTTCCAAAATAAAATATGTCTTTCTTCAAGTTCCATCTTTCTAGATGGCTGATCTATAATGAGCTGAAGAAGGGATTTTGCACTTTCCTAAAAGTGTTTTGTCAATGATCAGAAAGAACTAGTTCCATTCCTTTCCAAGTTGAACCAGAATGTCACAAATCAAGAAAGGTGAAGTTTTTCAGCAAAAGGGATGCACTGAACCTTCACAAGCTGCTGTAGTATTGTACTTTTTCTTTCCTTTCCTTTTTTTTTTGGTATGTGTATAAAATGTATTGATAAAAGAATCTGTGCACCTCTGACACTATTGGAAGCAAATGAAAATATCATGGGGAGAGAATAAAGTTGAGGTTAGCAAGATCGGTCCTAACCAATGCATTTATGAAACATAAAACAAGTTGGACCTGCTTTAAAACTGGGCAGGATAAGGCACTGACATGCAACCATATGGAAAAGAGAATTTTCATAGTATTAACTGATCATTAACTGACTTTTTTTCTTTTTAGTAAAACTAACTCTTTCTAGTTATTTTTAGTTTTGGAATTTCTGCATTTGAATATTGAAATTCTCTTTGACTTACTTAGATCTGTTCTTAAGTGTATGTGTGCTGAAAGTATGTGTACATTGTCATTTTATCTGCGTGTATGTGTCCATCTAAGTAGAATTTATAAAATACCTAAGATCTTGAATATAAACCTTAAATTAAGATACAGACAAAATTCTCAGAAACAAACAAAAATCTGTATGTTTCTAACTCAATTTCACTTATTTTGGCACTGGTGATCAATAAAAGTATAGAGTTGATTATGAATTTCAAAATGTTAGTAATTCGTAATAAACAGTGAATATTAACCTTCCTCTTTTTCAGTTGCCAGGAAACTGGCATCCAGAGATTAACAAAGAAATTTAGTTTACAGGAGGAGGAGATTTATGCAAACCTTAAAATACAAAATGCTACTGACAATCAAGATGCATCTATCTTTATTTAACTCCCATCGCTATCTAGAATAGAAGCCATGTTTTCTTTTCTCTCTTTTTTTCTCACATCTGCTGAGAGCAGTCTTTAACAGATCTTCTCTTTGTCTACTTTCATTTCCAGTTTTCTTCATTTCTTCATTCATTTTCATTCCTTTTTTGTTTCTAGCTAAAATGTGCTCATCTTGCTGTATAATTCCATGTAATAAATATTGGTTACCTAAAGCTAGCTCCTATCACAGATAGACTCCAGATTGCATAATCGATTAAGCAACTGATATACACATATTTTTTCTTGTTTGCATATTGATCCAAAAGTTGGCCTCTTCCCCAAAGAAATTCAGGGAAATTAGCTGACAAACAAGAGCCTTGTTATCTTCTTAATAAACAAAACAAAATAAAAAAGACCTTTCAGAAGGTTATAGTAGGCTAGAAGAAGAAGAGAACATAGCAGAGTGGTGTGAAACTTTTTAATGGCTCAACCTTATGAAATAAACAGCCCCTTCTCCTTACTTTCCCTTGTCATTTAGCCACATGGTCACACTTAATGGAAGAGTAAGATGGGCAGTGCAGACCAGCTGTAAAGATAGGTATGCGAGGAAGTGTTTTCACAGCTCGCGGTCTCTGCACAAGGAACTTAACATTAAATGCTACTTTTAGTCCATTTAACCCTGCCACAAAAACATCCATATCCCCAAATCTATTTTTCAGATGAGAGAAATGGCCAGCATAAAAAGTCTTTTACTTATTTATATATTCGATATACCAATTTTTAAACATTACTTGTCAAATAAGCATTCGTAGGATTACTTGTTTAGGACTGAATTAGTTGGATAATCACATTTCTATAAAATGGTATTGTTTTCAGGCAGCTTTACATCTGAGATAATCTGCAATATAGGATATCTTTCAGAGAAAGACTAGAGATTGCTGCATATTGGTTTAAGGACCTTGCTGTGTCATACTTTAAGTTCTGTGAGCGCTGGAGTTTGTGCCAATCTTGATCATTCCTGATCCTCGGAATTAAGAGTAATGCATTGTTCACGGAAAGTATTACTAAATAAATAGGCACAAACGTGTGGTGAATGAAATACTAGAAATTGATATAATTTTATCTTAAAAGCCAACATCTTAAGTATTTCAATAGACTATTTCCTTTTTTTAATTGGATTTTAGGTTTTGGGGTACATGTGAAGAACATGCAAGATAGTTGCATAGGTACACATGTGGCAGTGTGATTTGCTGCCTTCCTCCCCTTCACCTGTATCTATTTCTCCCCATGCTATCTCTCCCCAACTCCCCACCCCCGGCTGTCCCTCCCCTATTCCCCCCAAGAGACCCCAGTGTTTAGTGCTCCCCTCCCTGTGTCCCTGTGTTCTCATTGTTCAACACCTGCCTATGAGTGAGAACATATAGTGTTTCATTTTCTGTTCTTGTGTCAGTTTGAAAAACCCTAGAAGAAAATCCAGGCAAAACCATTCAGGACATAGACATAGGCAAGGACTTCATGACCAAAACACCAAAAGCATTGGCAACAAAAGCCAAAATAGACAAATGGGACCTAATCAAACTCCACAGCTTCTGCACAACAAAAGAAACAGTCACTAGAGTGAATCAGCAACCAACAGAATGGGAAAAAATTTTTTGCAGTTTACCCATCTGACAAAGGGCTGATATCCAGAATTTACAAAGAACACAAACAGATTCACAAGAAAAAAACAAACAAGCCCTTGAAAAGTGAGCAAAGGATATGAACAGACACTTTTCAAAAGAAGACATACATGAGGCCAACAAACATATGAAAAAATGCTCATCATCACTGGTCATTAGAGAAATGCAAATCAAAACCACATTGAGATACCATCTCATGCCAGTTAGAATGGCGACCATTAAAAAATCTGGAGACGACAGATGCTGGAAAGGATGTGGAGAAATAGGAACACTTTTACACTCCTGGGGGGCGTGTAAATTAGTTCAACCATTGTGGAAGACAGTGTGGTGATTTTCAAGGACCTAGAAATAGAAATTCCATTTGACCCAGCAATTCCATTACTGGGGATATATCAAAGGATTATAAATCGTTCTACTATAAGGACACACGCAAACGAATGTTCATTGCAGCACTGTTTACAATAGCAAAGACCTGGAACCAACCCAAATGCCTGTCGATGATAGACTGGACAGGGGAAATGTGGCACATATACACCATGGAATATTATGCAGCCATGAAAAACGATGAGTTCGTGTCCTTTGTAGGGACATGGATGAACCTGGAGACTATTTCCTTTCTAAAGGGAAACTACTTTACCTAATCAGAAAAGCATAATCTTGTTTGTTGAGGCTGATACTCCTTGCTTGGAAAGTTATATTTGAAAATTGTTTTCATTACCCTTAGCATGTAGCTTTTGTACTCTCATGAGATCCTTTGTCTACAGTTTTAAAGCTGCATACCTCTATTCCCTCTGCATTTTTTTTATTAAAGAAAAGGAATATTGTGTTTCTAACCGAAAATAACTAAAAGGAATCTAAGAACAGATACGACAAATGTCTTTCAACAAACAGATGTACAGTCTCCTGATTTACGTGGACAGGAGAAAATGGTACTTAGATAATTTCAACATGCATATTGGTGTTCTTAAATTTGAAGTTGAGAGCCTACAGATACGCGGCATTATTTATGGTGGAATTTCTTAATGTAAGAATTAAAAGACAATTAAACACAGAAAGGCAATAATTTTCAGCAGTTTAAAAAGGAAGCTTGTATAGTCACCATATGCCAAATAGAATGCACGAGGATATGTTTTAATATAAAGAAAGTCAAGAAGTGATTTTTATCATTCAAAACAATTTTATGATATATCTTATTTAATATTAATTTTATTACCTTTGTTGCAAAACTATGACCCTCATGAAACATTTTTATTAGCCTATTACAACCAGAAAGGTTGCTACTGTTTGTGTTCTCTGTTGTTGTTGTTGTTTTGTTTGTTTGTTTGTTTTTTTAGTGCCGAGAAAAGCTCTGGAATAAGACAAATTGTGGTTTTTTTTAAGACCTCAATTTTAATGTTGATTTTACTACATGATTATAAAGTCTAAAGTCTGCCCTCATAATAGGTCACCTGATTTAAGTTGGACATAGCATCATGGGCCATAGTTATTTTAAATAATTTTGGTAGTTATTGTTAAGATTAGGAAGCTTATGAAAACATTGGGAAAGTAGCAGAGTTATAAAGTTGAGTTACATTTAATAACCGATAGATCTACCAGGTTCAGTATGATTAAATCTTCATGACACATTTGTGTATAGTAAAATCATTGCCAATCAGTTGAACCTAGAAATACACATACAGGCACACATGTAATTTTATATAGATGTACATGTGTACTTACATATGTAAACAGACACACACACACACACACACACACACACACACACACACCCCTTACATAATGATGAAGATTAGCCCTTTCATATAGCACTTTTTGGAGACAGTCTCACACTGCCACCCGGGTGGGAGTGCAATGGCACGATCTCATCTCACTGCAACCTCTGCCTCCTGGGTTCCCATGATTCTCCTGCTTCAGCCTCCCGAGTAGCTGGGATTACAGGTGCACACCACCACACCTGGCTAATTTTTGTTTGTTTGTTTTTTTGTATTTATAGTAGAGAAAGGGTTTCACTATGTTAGCCAGCCTATTCTCGAATTCCTGACCTTGCGATTTGCCCACCTCAGCCTCCCAAAGTGCTGGGATTACAGGCGTGAGCCACTGAGCCCGGCCTACTATAGCACTTTTTTCATGTTATTTTCATAAAACTACATCAAAAATAAGGAGTAAACAAAATTCAAAATTAGAAATAAATGGAATATTATCATACTTGAGGTGACCATGCTGAGCATCTGTGTAGAGTGGTCAGGATTTTTAGTGTGTAATGTAAGTTAGAACCCAAGTTTCTAAAGCACATTTGGTAGGTTTGTTTCAAGAAGTTTACAGTTCTTTCAGATCTTTAAACAGGAGTTCATTTACATTTCTTCAAAACAATTTAAATTATCCTACTTTCAAAGCTTTGTGCCCTAAATAGTATAATAATATTGCTACTGTTATCATTAGTAGTATTAATGCAGGAATTAATACTGTAATATATTGGTGATTGGCTCAGGTCTTAAAGACATAGTTCAGTAAATTTGCATAGCATTCATCGATTGTGATGACTATATTGCAGATTTATAAACCTGAAAAATAAAATCCATTTTGAATGATTTATTAAGATAATCATTTGCACTCAGAATTTTATAAACTGCTTTTTTCTATTTGCCTATGCTGAATTTTTGTTGCTTAGCTCTTAGGTATTTTTGCTTCTTCAAAATTCAGTTCTATAAAATAGATTTGGTGCTATATTAAGTGCATTCCTGTTTTACATGATTACTAGAGGCTGATCTTCCATTATTTCAGTTATATACAATCTGATACAGTAAACTTACTGACTTGAAAAACGAATTATACTCTCATTTATGAGAAAACTATGCTCCAACACACAGTTTCTGTTCAGATAAATCCACTCATGTCTACATGTTATTAGGTACTAAATTACCTTTAAAATAATTCAGTAATTTAAAAAGTAGAAGATTTTACTAAAGGATTTTTAGAGCAAAAGGAGAAACATAATTTTAGTGCAGGCAACTCTTTCTAACCCGAATTCATTGATCTAGAAAATTACTTTAATGCACATATCAATATACAAGCCAGTTGCTTTTATTTCAGCAATTAAAAATATCTGTGAATTTCTCTTTGGATTATAATGAGAATACATATGAAATTTTCATAGAAAAACCATAATTATATTTTCATTATTGTTATACTAGTAAAATGAAGTTTTAATTAATAAGGTGTTGAAAATAGGGAAAACAAATCACTCATTCTAGGCTTATTATAGTCTTCATTGAGAAAAATTAAGTGTTGGTAGAAAAATACATCTTTACCTTTTTTTTAAACAATAAAACAGACTTAGTAGCCACAGTTTAAGAATTGAAAATTAAAACTCTGTAAGTCTTAAGGAAAATATGACACACACTCTCTTACACATGCACATACACACACACAGAGTGAAAGAGAGAATGTTATTTTAGGTCTCTAATTTATGAATACTACTCGTTAAATCACCATTTTAATTTTTAATATTATTTAAAAACTCATGCCTGTCATGTCTGTCATAGGAACTGAATAACTTATTATTTGAATGAACAGTCAAATGGAAAATTATTTAATATGAGATCTAGTTTGAAATTCCCATGTTACTTTTCCCTAGCTATTTACTTTTAGATGGATTGCTTATTTTTATTTATATTGACAATAATATAAAGTTTGAAATTCTTTTTACTCTTTAATTGTGAAATACTATATTTTTGTGCACCAGAGAAATGTAATATTTTGACATCGGCGTTAAGACATTTTTGATAAATATTAGATTTCTAATGTCTTACATAAGTAAACAGTGCTAATTGCTTTTACTTCTCAATCATGGCGATTATATCTTTTTGTGTAAATATTACCAAGTCAAAAAAGAAAAATGAATCCCAGTTACCTTTAGGTACATGGTATTTGCAAACAGAATAGATCTCTGGCATGCCTGAAAGTTCTGCTAAATAATATGACTTGGCTTGATTTGGTCTTTGAATCACAATTTGATGTATTCCTCTTTATTTGTTCCTCTTGTATAAATCAGGTTATACATTATTTATTCATGTTTCTTTTTAAATCATTTCAAATTCATTGCTTGTTATATTTCCAAAATGTACATAAATATGCATAATATTTCTTTCTTTTACTTTCATCTACTTATGCAAATTTTTCATTTTTATTTTAGCATTATTATTTTCATAAATAATTTTAATGGCATTCTTTCTCATGGCATTCTAATGTATCCAGTTGTACAGAACACATTTGCCATATATATATAAATCAAATATATATATATATATTTGATTTTTATTATTGTTCTTTTTTTTTTGAGATGGAATCTCATGCTGTTGCCCAGGCTGGAGTGCACTGGTGCATTCTTGGCTCACTGCAGCCTCCACCTAATGGCTTCAAGCAATTCTCCTGCCTCAGCCTCCCAAGCAGCTGGGACTACAGGCACATGCCATCATGCTTGGCTAATTTTTTGTGATTTTAGTAGAGACAGGGTTTCTCCACCAAGCTGGTCTAGAACTTCTGGCCTCAGGAGATCCACCCACCTCAGCCTCCCAAAGTGCTGGGATTACAAGTGTAAGCCACCACACTGACCTTGCTATATTTTAAATTCAGGTTAAAATGAATTTTCATTGTTGGCTCTTCTGCTCTCACCTTTGTCTATATTCCTCTGCTATTCTTTTTACCTCTTACCCTTTCTCATTTCAATACACCTGATTTAAAGTAAAATTCAGTTTGTGAACAGATCTTCCACCCTGGCATTATTTAATAGAAGCATGTAAACTCAGCCTTCGATAAGTAGTTTCTCTCAAATTGTCTAAAATGTAGACAAATAAATTTGTAGAAAAGCTTTGAATGCTTTCCACTATAGAGCAGTGATAAAAGCCAGTCTGTATCATCATAAATAATGAACAATCTTTCTGAAGCAAACACTAATGTCAAAGTAGATGAACTCACAGTTATTACCCATTGTCTCATTTAATATGCATAGGTACGTAAAATATGTATATATAGGTCTATATTGTCTTTACCACATCAACCAGTGAATAGTAGAAACATCTTTATTCTTTCTGTGTAAGGGAACAGAGAGGCGCCTAGGATATTCATATGGGGTGAGCCTAATTTGGCTTCTGCCCTAAATAATTTTATCATGAGGAAAACATTTGGAAATGTTTAGGGGAAATAAAGATGAAAGCAACATTATTTGTGTGTTTATATGATTTTGGTGTTCAAAAAATGCACCTATTCAAAGCATTATTTACAAATGATGCCATTTGTATTTCCTGTTTATCAGGAAGATAAGAATGTCTCTCTGTATACACCCTCTTTAAAATTATTTTGATATAACTTATATGGTTTGGCTCTGTGTCCCCACCCAAATCTCACCTTTAATTGTAATCCCCATAATTCCTGCATGTCAAGGGCAGGACCACCCTGAGGTAATCGAATCATCATGGAAGCAGTTTCCCCCACTATGTTCTCATGAAAATGTGAGATGGATTTATAACCATTTGGCATTTCTCTTGCTTGCACTCACTCCATCTTACCACCCTATGAAGAAGGTTTCTCCTTTGCTTTCCATCATGATTGTAAGTTTCCTGAGACCTCTGAAGCCATGTGAGTCAATTAAAACTCTTCCATTTATAAATTTCCCAGTCTTGGGGATTTCTTCATAGAAGTGTGAGAATGGAATAATACGACAACTAACATATCTTTTATGTATATAAACTCACTTACCTCCTACTGTACTATGCTAACTTGTCACCCCTCACTTAGCCTCACTCTCCCTTTCTCCTAACACTACTTTAGTTTCCTTCTACTTTCCTGTCTATTTCTCCTCTGATCAAAAAAAAAAAAACTTTGCATAAATTTTAAAGACACACTCTTCATACGTTTTATTTACATTGTATAACACAAAAAGACCTATTGGACTCCAGTAATAAGCAAAGAAATTCATCCTGCCAAATGTACGCGACATCATATGCTTTCCTTGAAGACAAGGAGACTCAGGGCTTGATTAGATCTAACTAATATTAAATCTAAATGTGAAATTTTGCTATTGTCCAAATACTAGAGAATACTTTAGAGGATAATATTTAAGGATGATTCTAACTATTTTAGGATTATGGGTCTCTATGTGGCATATTTTTGGTTAAAAGATAACTTATATTTTCCCAAGTTAATGATTTTTTGTTTTTGTAGTCAATGCAATGACTGTTGAAACCAATAGTCAGTAAAATAAAGTTTATTTTACACAACTTCATATTTGTAAAGCTACTCTTTGAAATAATCATACCATGCCTAATATCTCTGCAGTTTTGACATGAGCATCTTTTTAATATTTTCTACTATATTAGTCTGTTCTCATACTGATAATAAACACACACATGAGACTGTAATTTATAAAGGAAAGAGGTTTAATTGACTCACAGTTCAGCATGGCCCAGGAGGCCTCAGGAAACTTACCATCATGGCAGAAAGGCAGGCAAACACATCCTTCTTCACATAGCAGCAACAAGGAAAAGTGAAGAGTGAAGAGGGGAAAGCCCCTACAAAAACATCAGATCCCCTGAGAACTCACTCACTATCCTGAGAAGAGCATGAGGGTAACCACCCTCATGATTAAATTACCTCCCACTGGGCTATTCCCACAACACATGGGAATTATTGGAACTAAAATTCAAGATGAGATTTGGGTGGGGACACAGCCAAGCCTTATCACCTATATTTTAACCATCTACAGATACCATACTCCCATCATATGTGTATCAAAAATCAAATGGAACTGTATATTTGCTAAGATTATTATTCAGTGAAAAACTGAGATTTTGTTTATGTTTCTTATTAGGGTCCTTTATGTACTTACTTATTGTAAGAACAAAATGAACTAGGTAGGTAGTACAACAGGCAGGTTCACAATGATTGAACTGGTGAAGATATGAAGGACTGAATAACATCTAGTGGTCCAACTGCATTTGATCATTATGATAAAGAAAAATGATATATTTCTTGAGCCTCCATAACCCTTAAGTAATGAATAATAATTTCAGAATAAGGACCACAGTTATTTAAGTGAAATCTAAAATGTGAGTTAAAGTGTACTCTTGTTTAATTCTCATAATAATTTTTATTTTTGTTTTATTTACTTTGTTAATGCTGCCATTAGACACATAAGGATGTGACTAGTAGGCCAACATGTACTTTCAAAGAGGACTGTGCTGTGCTGAGCACACAATAATACTACTGACCTTTCAATCGTGTATTTGTTTTGAGGTGCTTGTCCTGAAGTGAGAAAACACTGGAGCTAGTTCTTCCCCCTCTTATCCTCAATCCTTCTGTTGGATCAAAGCAAACATTCCTGAAATAATTGTCTATAGAACTGAGAAAAGTCTACTGGGTCTCAATGAAGTTTGTATAACACCATTGCTCCTAGCTTATATGTCATAAGCAATAAAACAATAAAAATCTCTCAATATCTAAGTGCTTTTTTACCTTTTCCTAAATCCCCTTATGGATAAATTTCTTGAAAAGCATTGGTTAGGCTTAATATCTTCATTTGATTACTTCTTAAAATACTGCCTTCTGCTTTCTCTTCTCATTTTTCAATTAGCAAAGTACCTCAGGCGTATGTTGATCGATCCTCATTGATATGTTCCTGATCTTTTATAAGCCTTATTTTCCTGCAACATTTGCGCTTTGAAAAAAATCTTAAATTTTTTCTTGCCTGTAGGTATGTTATTCCCTCTGATAATCAACTACTTCAGTCCCCCCTACGGTAGCTGCTATTTTGCTCGTGTATTCCTCTATCTGTTGCTTCAGGTAGTCTCTTTCCATGTAGACTTAGGGCTTAACCTTGTGACTTGTTTTGGCCAATGAGACAGTAACAAACGTGAAGCAAGAAGGGAATTGGAAAGTGCTTGTTTCTTGGACCATACTCTTGGGACCCAGGAGCCATGAAATCAAGCCCAGTCACCACCTGTCACCCCAGCTGACAGCCAGCCTATCCCCAGAAGCCAAGACCCCAAAAGCAGATGGCTGGCAACTAACTGTAGATGCACTAAGGAGCAAAGCCAAGATCACAAGAACTGGCCAATGAAGCCCAGTCTAAATTCTTACCTCACAGATCTATGAACTTTTCCTTTTGTGTCAGTACTTAAAACTAATTAAGATGGCATCACCATCTAGTCTATCACTTAGGTGGAAAACCAAGGTCATGCTCAATGGTTTCCTTTCAATTTTGTTTTTCATGTCATTGACCTTTAAGTCTTACTATTTTTAAACTTGAAATTGTTTTAATATTGAATTGATTAAATATTTTATGAACTTAGTATATATTTGTCATTCTCTGATATGAATTTAAGTGCTCTCTTATCTTTAGGTTCTATATTATACTTTCTCTTTCATAACACACTGTTTCTGATTGTCTACGTGGTAAAAGGTATGCACCAGGCCATGGGCACGTTGGAGAGTCTACTTCTGATGATTTATTTTGTTTGTTACCTAATTAACTTTGACTCTTCTGAAAGTCATTGTAGTCTTTTTTCTAAGAGCGAATATTGGAAATGTGAAAATAGGCTATTTTTAAAGGATTTTTAATTATAAAAGTTAAATCAGGAATTATATCTGTGGTTGTTTTACTGAGTTGTGAAATCTGCATCATCTTGATTCTTTGTTTAACCAAAGACTGTTTGCACAGCTTGCAAATAATACTTTTGTAGGAAATTAAATTTTTATAATGCCTCTGTCTCATGGCCATGGTTTGCCAGTGTTTTGGAACAGAATTTTTATTTTCTTTCACAAAGCTAAGTAATTCACACAGAATCCTTGAAGGAATTTAAAATTAACAATTAGAATACAAAAGAAAAACTGTAAAAATGTTTGGCATTGGAAATTTATATGAGTGAGTATCTTTTCTACATACACCTATTGTAAATGTTATGCACAAGAAATATTTTGAAGTACTGCCAACATTTTTTAGCCACTTATGCCTGGCTACTTGCTCAAAACGACATGCCCTTTCCAAAGTAATCATGGAAACAAATGAAAACAAGTCTTTTGCCCAGCAGCCACTTAGTGTAGCTTTTGGAGTTGATTGAGTGTACAAGAGAACATTCTAAATGCTGACTTTATTAAAACAACATCTATCAATTATTAAACTAAGCGTTTGTGCTTATTCACTTTGCTATTTCTTTTCATTTGAATTTAATGTATTTTACTCATAGTAGGTATTCAGTAAATAATGTTAGAATAAATGGAAATTAACAAAAATTAAGTTATCTCTGATCATTTTTTCGCTAACTCTTTAACTCTTTTGTCAACAGGAAATATATTTACTATGCTATAATAAATGGGGAAAATACATAATTTCAGAGGCTAAGAAATACACTCAATTGGGTGTATTTTGAATCTTTTTAGCTCTCCTTAAATTATTGTATTGTTTAAAGGAGAAAACTTGCCTAGAATCAATACAGGATTTTAGAATACAGAATTTGGACATAGGTAATAAAACCAAGTCTTACAAAAGTGATAGCCAGCCACTCCCCTAGGTCAACGTTATTGAGGATAGAGAGATTAAAGAAGAGATGAAGAAAAGCTGCATTTAATTTAATCAGACTGCATTCTTCAAAACTTACATTTAAAACTCAACTGAACAAGAATTACATTTAGTAAAATGTGCTAAGCTTAAATTTTAAGTTATTTTTGTCTTATAAATTTTTTATCCAAACAGGGCCTAATTTTAATACATTTACAAAATGTAAATTTACTCTGGTAATATGCAAGTTGATGATTAGGTAGTTTTCCATTCCTTTAAGAAAAGATGTGGGAAAAGATGTTTTCCTACTTTATATATTCACACTCTTTTTGGTTTACATCTTGAAAAACTAGCACAATCAAGGATTTGATTTATATACTTAGGATAAAACTCTTATGTAAGAACAGCAGGGTTTACAAATTGCAATTAAATGAAGTAGCAAATCCACAAAACAAGCCATTTAAACAGCTTAACAGTTAACTCAAAGCCCTGATGACCGCTATTTATAGATAAGAGTACCCCCTACTTCTCACCAACCCTTCTGCTTCTTATTTGGCACATGTCCAAGTTCCTGCTGCGTTAACATTTGCTCCTGGGAAGAGACGAAGGAAAAAGGGTCCATAAGGTTCCCATTGGCCCAGACAGTAGAAACATCTGCTGGATTCATGAGCAGCTTGCTGGCCCAAGTCAGCAGGGAGAGTTGATGCTTATCAACCCTGCCATATGAGTCGATATTTCCTGTACCCTGGAGCTACGCAAGTTAATTCAAGAAAAAACGAAGGAAGTACATTACATGCCAAATTTCCACATTAAATAAGCGTTATATATTTTTAAGTAACTATCTCATGGCACTATAAATTATGAGTTTGGTACTGAGGAAATTCAAACTATAACCAAGAGCAGAGTTTGCTGGTTTATCTTATCATTAATTAGATCATTTTGATTAACGATGGATTCTATGCATTTAGAAGTTTGATTAGAGATAGGTGACCCTTAAACTTGAGAAGTTGGTTATTGTTTCTCTTTTCTGAGGAAACATTTGCCAGAAAAATAATGCACCACATTTTTTTAAAGTAAGATCATCTTTGTAGGTCACTTTAAGATTAGCTGGTCAGTGATTTTAATAATGGGATTTAAAATTATAACCTCAAATGTGAGTTTAATAAATTGTTACTAAATATAGTGATCTCTCTCCATCTCTCTCCCTCTCTTTCTTTGTCCTGCATGCGTGTATGCACACTATCTTTCACACACACTACACACGCACACAGTTGTCATTTCAGAAGTAATAATGGTATTCAAAAGTGACCAATTGTTACCATCTTCCTCCCAATAACCATGACACTGGGAATTTCCTGCAATTGTCCTCTAAATCTTTGGCTAATTCTATTCAATAACCATAATGTGAAAAATCTGTAGCTTCCAATGATTTGTTTATTAAAATTTTTAGAAACAACTGAGTCACTGGAAGAAAATATGGATCAATTTTTAAAATAATAACCAAGGAATTGCTATGAATCAATACGGCTGATTATCTTATTACAACTTCTCTCAAAGAGGAATATGAGTAATGACAATGGAATTGTAATTTTGTTTAATGGACTGATTTTAAAAATACAACCTTCAGTTTCTATCTAAATTTGAGCAGTAAAAATCAGCTATATGACAGTGCAGCTAAGAAGAAAGAGATCTAAATATATCATCTATCTATCTCTCATGACACACATGTTTTATTTCACATCTGTTAAAGCATGTAAGACTAGCACATTGAAATGAAAATCTATTCTTGCACAAGGTGTACACATAATTCATGTCATAATTTATTTACTACTAACTGATATGGACTTTTGCATCTATGTTAATCAGAGATATTAGCCTGTAGTTTTCTCCTTTGCATGTGTGTCTGTCCAGTGTAGGCAATAGGGTAATACTGGTCTCATAGGAAGCGTTCCCTCCTCCTTGACTTTTTGAAATAGTTTAAATAGAATCGGTATTAATTCTTCAAATATTTGTAGAATTTGGCAGCAAAGCCATCTGACTCTGGGTTTTTCTTCTACAAGAGACTGTTTTATTAAGGTTTCTACCTTGTTACTTCTTATTAACCTTCTCAGATTTTGTATTTTCTCATTATTTAATCTTGGTAGGTTGTATGTGTCTAGGAATCTGTCCATTTCTTCTGCATTTTCCAATTTATTGGTATATAGCTGCATATAATAATCTCTAAAAATTCTTTGGAATTCTGTGGTATTACTTGCAATGTCTCATTTTTTATCTCTGATTTCATTTATTTGAGTCTTTTCTCTCTTTTCCTTAGTCTGGCTAAAAGTTAGTCGATTTTATCTTTTCAAAAACCCAACTTTACATTTTATTTATATTTTATATATTTTAGTGTCAGATTCATTTATTTCTGCTCTGATCTTTATCATTTCTTTTATTCACTAATTTTGGGTTCAGTTTGTACTTGCTTTTCTAGTTCTTTAGGAAATAAGAAAATTTTTACAATTTTAAGCATGAATAATAAGACTAATCTACTGTTATTGGAATTATTGGAATAGCCAGAACCTCAGCAGATATACGGTGCAGAAAATTTATGTTGTGTTAATCTGGATATTGCAGTTTCAGTGCCCACTTTGCTAGAATAGTACACAATTCTAGGTTTCATGGGTACAATAATATCCGCAGTTAGTTTTATCCAATACCAAGTTTATCTGAAAGTCATAAGACAGGTGACACAACAGAATGGCAATAGCTAGAAGAGGCCCTGAGACTCCTTGAAATGTTTCTGAATGTTCATAGTCATTTGTACTAAATACTAGATTGAATTAGTATGAGAGACCACAGCTCAGGGACACCTCCATCTTTGGAGGCTGTTCAAGCATTTATGTCTTGCTAGTCACACTGGCTATTCAGAATTCTTCCATCAGCTTCCATTTTCTTGAACAACTAAATCTAATCAATGCCAACTATTTATTTTACAATAAACAATCTCATCAATGGCATGCAGGCACTTAGCCTAGTACATAGCAACTTCCCTAATTCTCATTTATTTTGGATCCAGTATACATTTCTGAATTCGTTGAATTGCAAAGATGATTCAACCAAGAGGAAACTACTTAGGAATTCTGGATACTAGACGAAAGGTCAATAATTCATTATTAATCCTTTCCTCTCAATATTATAGTGAAGAGACTCTTGGCCTTGCTGTGAATATATTTTTGCTAGAATTGCAACTATTCTCTAGAATCAGCATTCCTACAATTTAAAGAATTCGTTATTTTTACAATTTCACCTTGTTATTGAAGTTTATTTTAATAATTCAAATTAAAAACACTTCATTATCATTTATAGTGAAGAGATTAAAATTATAGTAACCTCAAAAAAGGATGCAGGAAGACAGTATTAATTCTTGTTTTGCTTTATCAGAAGTATAATTATTTTAGCTGATTTTTCTATACAAATCTATACAAAGTACCAAGTTTCATTTTAATATGTTGCCACAACAGTTTCCACTTAACTCTCATAGGGTAATGTTCTCCTAGATCTAATGTGGCACTACAAAGGGCTTGAACATCAAAGCATGTAAACATGGACAAGATGGGTGAAATCAACATTAATGAAGTCTTTGTGCATTCGGAAATGATCAAACAGTGAAAAACATATCCTTTTAACCACTGTGTTATTACATTTGTTTTTAAAGATAGTTTGTTCTTTAGGGAATATTCGAAGTTGATTTGTATGTTACTACATATTGATCAACACTTAAATAATTAAGGTACCATCTTTTGAACATAATGTTTCTGTGTTCAAAATTATGTGCCCACCATGTTTAAGGCAGTATCTTATGTCTGTCAGAGAATGAAACATTATGTATATGTATAATTCTGCTATCAAGAGCTTCATACATGTCTCAGATTCATATATCAATGGTTATCTTGGGGATAAAACTTCTGGTATTGGAAATGAAAACAATTATTTCTATGATATTAGTCAAAGGAAAAGTTGTATTTATAAAGTTTATATTTCCAGGGGAAAAACTTAAATTTTGTGTTACCTCACTTTTGCAGTCTGCTAAGAACTTATTTATTTGAAAGCGCAGTATTGTTATGCACTCAGAGAAATGTAAATTTGAAAAAGAAAACTCTTATAATATTTACATCCACAGGTAGTTTACCAGAAATATTTTCTTTTCTCCCAAATAACGATTGCAGTTTATAAACAAACAATAAAACAAATGCCCACCATCATTAATAACAAGGAACTTACCAAGCTAATGACATTTTAGAGTAAAAGTAAAGAACACATTTTTTATCGAAGAATGAAGAGTATGTGAGCATATGGATAACAAGCCTGTTTTATGCAAACTCAAGCCAGTAAAAGATGGGTCTCTATTTAATAGAAAGTATTTTGCAGTGTAAAATATAAAACCAAGAAATTTGTTACCTCGACAAATCAATTATCCCAGGATTTATTGGATTCTTTGACATTTTCTCAATAAGGTACCTGATTGTAAACACAATTATTACAATGATCCATCTCCAAGGTTAAAAATCTTTGACTTAGGGATCAGGATTAGGTCATTCTTTGGTATCCCAGGAGCGTTGGTTCCAGAACCCTGGCTATACCAAAATCCAGGCATATTCATGTCCCACAGTTGGCTCTGTGGAACCTGCTTATATTAAAAGTTGGCCTTCCATATATGTGGGTTTCTTTCTTGCAAGTACCGTATTTTCAACCTCCATTTGGCTGAAATACATCTCTGTTCAGTAAGCCATTGCAGTTCAAACCCATCTTGTTCAAGGGTCAGCTGTAATTTGAAAACAGCATTTTCTGATCATGTAAATTGAGTCATGTCACCTCTTTCAATTGTGTGTAGAATAAATGTAAGCTTCTTATTATAATATAACAAATCCTGCATAATCTGGCCTTGAAATTCTTTTCTACCTCATCTTGGGCGATTCCACTGTTGTCTGCTATGTGCCAGTCCTATTGATATTTTTCAGTTCTTTCAACAGCTAACCTATTTCCTGCCTCTGGCTCAGGACTTTTGCATTAGCTGATTTACTTTTTGGAACAGTGGCCCTGGTCTCTAATATGCTTGACCTCAGGCTATTTTTAAATGGCCCACTCTTTCTGCCATTTAAGTAAGTTTTTATTTATCTCTGCTTCTTTGTTTTTACTTTCTTTCCTTAGGCTGTTAGATGTGGGTGGGCAAGAATCATTTCTAGCTGTTCACAGTCATATTCCCAACACCTACCATGGGAAGCCCGTTCTAAGTATAAAACATATATTTGTTGAATAAACAATGTCAGTGAGGTATATTTTATCAGCAAAATACACTAAAAATGTAAACGCAATTGTACAAAGCATTATATTTATAGTTTGTATCAATAATATAAACTGAAATTATACATTATTAAATGACATATGTTTGATATCACTTTTTCCTACACATATCTTATATCTATACCATTTCAAAATTTCTTATTACATTCGATAATTTAAATAGTTAGAAACCAGACATCTTGTAGCTAGTTTACCTAAATAACTTTGTTCAGTGCACCACTGCAATTATTTTAAGTTTTAAAGAGAAGAATACAGAAGAAGAATATTAATGCAGAAGCAACTTAGATAATAATCAATATAATTTTATGCTTTCAGAGTATACATAAAAGAGGATAAATTCAAAATAAAGATAATAGCAAAATATATATACAGTAAGTCAAATCATTAGCAACAACAAGGAAACAATTGATTTGAGTTTGAATAATTTTTCTTTTCATTTGGAATCAGGAAAAATCAGCATGAAAACCAGGTTGAAGTCCTGGTATCTTCTCACTTTATAACTTTCCTTATAATCTTTCTCTGATTTGGCTAGTTGTATTTCATATATTCACATATCTGAAAACATTGCATATTTGAAATAAGCTTTTTAATGATCCTGGCCTTACTTTCTTAGAATTTTTTTCATTTCATTTGCTTCTAGAAATGCTACTAAGAATTTCAATTTTTATAGAACTTCTGCAATTTCAAAAATATATTATAATTCAGTATTATTAGTGGCTTTCTTTACTATATCAACCTTCTAAGACCTACTGGATGAAACAAAAATATAAGTATATCATTTTCCTTTTTTGAGCTTCAGATTGAAGTTTTTTCCAGAGACTTCAATTTTAAACAGTTATATCCCACCCAGTCAATTGCCTCCAGAAAATTGATTATTGTATGCTCAGCACTATATTCCTCACCCCGTCTCCAGAAGAGCCGTACCATCTGTGTGTTCCTTTCCAGGATATTTCCTCCAGTTTGACATCTCAATTTAGAATTTAGTAATGTCATTGAGCCTCACTATGAACCAGACTGTGATTGTGGTCATAAATTTTTTTTCTCTGGAAGGCTGCCTCTCAAATGTTCATCAGTTAGCAAGTAAAGCTAGTCAGTTCTAGGTCTTGCTTATTCATCCTGAAAATGGTATGCTAGAAAGGTAAAATAACTTTATGTACACATAATAATTACCATTAAGTCTCTTTTAAAATCACAGAAATCATTTTAAAACCCTCTTATTCTTTTAAATTTCCTTGAGAGACATACAATTTTCTTTTCATTTTGACATTCTTTCCTTTGCGTTGGATTCTTTCACATTACAATACTTGAAGATACATTTGTAGAGGGACAAAAATAGTCTGGTAAATACAGATGTGAACAACTCATCAAGTTCATGTTTTCCTTGAAAAATGTTGTGTTCATTCAATAAACTATCTTTTGAATTTTTGAGAAAACTCTGAACATTTTATGGAGCAGATTAAATATGGATAAATTAATAAAAACAAAATATATTTTGACATTTTCATTTCAAAAATCTATTTTGGTTATAAAGCCATATATATTTGTATTTATTCTATTTGACTAATTGCATGGTGTGTAAACAAGTTTGTGTTCATTTTGCATTTTGGCAGGTAATAAGCAGAGAAGCTAAGAATGGAAAGAATTGACCGCACAGATACAGGTCAAAAAATGTTGAGAATTTAAAAAATCTGATAATGTTTTAAAACATGCTAAAACAATGCAGCCTCTAGATAAGAACATAAAGCGTCTATTAAATAAAGTTTCCTAGGATTTTCTAAGTGTTCTCCGAAGCTTGTGATTTTGTAATTAAGAAAAATATTAGTTTAGTGATATGACTGAGTAAAACAAAACTAATGGAAGAAATTTAAAAAATGTATTTTATGTAGAAATAATAGCTCTGCTAGGAATATTATAATAAAAAAGCTGAGGTTTCACAATCACACAAAACATTTTTGATACAGAGGGGAAGACAATGATGTCATGTTTCACCTACATTACAATTTTTCCACAGCTAGTTCTGATCTTGATAATAAAGAATTAACTCTAAGTATAAGTCCTGTCATAAACACAGCACATGGTAGCTAGTTTTGGTATAATGTTATGTGTTATCTGGGTCACCTACTCACACTCACTGTGTAGGTAAACTGGAAACAATCCATTGGTTATCCTATGAATGCACTGGTCTGCTATGAGTGGCCTAGAAAACTATTATCACATTCTGGAAAAAAGAAAGAGAGGTAAAATTTCTACAGGAGAATTATAATTCTCTGGGTCAGGAGCTGTGGGAGCCACTGTAAATCTGAAAGAGCCTTTTGTCATGGATCAGAAGCCAACCAAGAACTAGGGCCAAGCTTTGGGTACACAAGAGTTTCTGCTCCTAGAGCTGGTAGCAGAATGGGCTGCTCACAATGGCCTTAGTGAACACCAGCATCTGGTCTACAGGATTGTAAGGGCTGAAGCTGTCAATTTGGCACTGTTACACGCTGGTATCAGGAGGCAAAAGCCCTTCCAACCTTTTCTGGCCTTGCAGGACCCACTGCCCGCCAGCTTTGTCTCTTCCCTGCCTTGGTCTGGCAGTTGCAATGGAATACAGGTCTCCAAAGTGCTTCCTGTCTCTATGGAAACTGGCAAGCAGCACCATTCTGATGGCCATGCTCCACAGTGGCTGGGCAGAGTGGTGGCACAGAAGGTGGATACCAGGTGTTGTACTCCAAAAGGCAGGCTGAATTCAAAAGGATGAAGTAGAATTAAAGAAAAATAAAATATTATCTGGTAACCTAGAAAAGCAAAGTCTTTCAGACAAACCTACAAGATACAATAAAATAACACAGAAAAATGACTACAGAATTCTAAGTATTTGAAAGAACAGAGGGAGATTCCAAAACTGGAAACATTTTGCACTTGCACTTAGTTATCAGTCTTAATTTTTCCTCTAATTTTTCTGTCTCACATGATAGAGCATTCATTGGACTTCTCTCGAGAATTATAAGCCGGCCTTAATGACACCTGCACTTTTCAATCCAATATGCTTTAGAATGCCATATGTGCTTCAGTCCACACAACTACTGAGCCTCAACTTTCACGTTAGAAGATTATTTGTTCCGAATGCCTTCAGTAATTTAGTGGAAGTAACAGCATGCTATGTGTGCATTTAGA
Organism: Leontopithecus rosalia; assembly: GCA_028533165.1. Classification (NCBI taxonomy): domain Eukaryota; kingdom Metazoa; phylum Chordata; class Mammalia; order Primates; family Cebidae; genus Leontopithecus; species Leontopithecus rosalia. Next base: position 7,705,104 of record CM052665.1, on the reverse strand, counting down.
TATATTTGTAGACTCTAATTTAGGCAACAAGAATGATCTTGAACTTACTAAGATACAGGTTCTTTATATAAATACCCATAACCAGTTGATGAAACAGATGAGAAGGAGAGAGAGAAAGGGATAGGAAGAAAGGAGAGAGACAGAAAGAACAAAAGAGATGAAAAAGTTGAGGGGAAAATCTTAAAGAATATTAGGCTAGCACTGCACTTCATTTAAAAATGTGTTGTGTCTTCATTTCTTCTTGAGTTTTATGTTCAAGAACCAGTAACTTATTTTGTATCTCCTGATACATTTAACATCCGTGTTTTCACAACCAAGATATGAGAGGACCTCAATATATGCACAGTACTTTTGTTTAAATGAGATTCTTGAGAGAACACAAACATATTTTAAAAACAACCAAAACATGATGTATGGTATTTGGTTCAGGAGTCTGTCTCTGTTGTATTACATAATTTTGTAGATTAAGTTGACAGTTTTCCCTAAGGACAATTACAGGCCAAAATGAAGGATCAAAATATTTGGAATCATCTCATGATACATTTATACTTTATTATTGAAAAATTGTATCTTAAATACTCTTCACATCTTGTTTTTGTTTGTTTCCCTTCACTGCTTTAAATCTGGTTCTTCCTTTAAAAAAGTGTCGCTCCTTTTTAGGAGGTAAAAAGTAGGGAGAGGTGCTCAGCTGCTGTTACATAGCTCACAAAATTTGATCATTACGCCTCCAAAACTACCAACTAACTCACTTTCTCTGAAACGTGCAAAGCCTCGACCTCTGCCTGACTGTCTAGATATATCTCAGGTGATTATTGCTCTTACAGAGCAAGAACTCATGTGCAGTGTGCAGTGATCTACTGCTATGGCCGCATTAATCATTAGCAGAGGAAAAGAGACGGAGAAAACCATTGCCACCACTCATCATCCATTTAAGAGATAGCAAGGCTTGAATGATGTTATTTTCAAAAGCAGAGTGATGCTTTGGGTTCAGTGTTAAAATATGCATCTTCCTAGTCTCTTTCAACAATACTTATTTCCAACACCTCTGTTTCCTACTTTGCTTATTTTTTTTTTTTTTTTTTTGAGACGGAGTTTTCTTCTTGTTACCCAGGCTGGAGTGCAATGGCGCAGTCTCGGCTCACCTCAACCTCCGCCTCCTGGATTCAAGCAATTCTCCTGCCTCAGCCTCCCGAGTAGCTGGGATTACAGGCAGGCGCCACCATGCCCAGCTAATTTATTTTTATTATTTTTTTTAGTAGAGACGGGGTTTCACCATGTTGACCAGGATGGTCTCGATCTCTTGACCTCGTGATCCACCCGCCTCGGCCTCCCAAAGTGCTGGGATTACAGGCTTGAGTCACTGCGCCCGGCCTTTTTTGTTTTATTTATTTTATTTATTTATTTATTTTTTTGAGACAGTTTCGCTCTTGTTACCCAGGCTGGAGTGCAATGGCGCCATCTTGGCTCACCGCAACCTCCGCCTCCTGGGTTCAGGCAATTCTCCTGCCTCAGCATCCTGAGTAGCTGGGATTACAGGCAGGCGCCACTGTGCCCAGCTAATTTTTTGTATTTTTAGTAGAGACGGGGTTTCACCATGTTGACCAGGATGGTCTCGATCTCTTGACCTCGTGATCCACCCGCCTCAGCCTCCCAAAGTGCTGGGATTACAGACGTGAGCCTCCGTGCCCGGCCTGCTTATTGTTTTTATGCTCTAAGTTCACATCATAGCAGATCACAGAGGTAAGAGTGGCTGTAATCTTAGAATTTTCTTCTTTATGTCCTCTGTGATAGTGTTCTGGATTCTTGGTGATTAGACAGTGAAGGAATGCATGAAACGTGTGAGAGAGGGACAGCTCTTAACTAACCGAGGTCAATAGGAGTCAAGACTCAGTTCACTTGATTCTGAACTTGATAATTCCTAATGTATTCAAAAAGGGTTTGACCATTCTTTCCCTAATTATATGACCGATGGTAATATGGAAGGAATCATGGCAACTGCTCACTCTACTATTTAAAGACAGGACCAGGAGAGTGATTTCTTGGGATACTTTATTATTGCTCTTCATTAAAATGTATTCCACTGCAATAAATTAAGACAATTTTTTTCTGGATAACTCCTGAAACTTGAATATTTTTCAGCCACTAATGTTAGAGAGAAATAAATTTGGAAGTCAAAGAAAAACTAGCAAGTCAAGATTACTCTTCGCAAAGTAGAAGATAAAAGGGAGCCTATTTGAAGTATTTTTATTGGAAGAATTGTGTGTGGGAATGGCGAAAATACTAAAAATGTGCATAGGAGCACCAAAAAGGGATATCAAGCATGGCTCTCAGAGGGGTGGTGTAAATATTTAACAACATGCTCTATGGAGAAGATCATTGAATTGTGGTGTTTGCCAATTTCCCAGGTGAAAACAAACCCTATGTGGTCAATTTCAAGCTGCCAACCTATGTCACTGAGCATGAATTGAGAAGAGTTGCACTTAGTGGATGCTCTGGAGCTAGTGTGAGCCAGCTCTAGCATATCAAGCTTTTATCTGGATTTCAAATGTTCAGTCACTTATTAAAAATAGGTGTAAAAATGTCTAAATGCATCTTTGACATGTTTGACTATAAACTATGTTTTGCTTTTATCACTGTTGTTTAGTCAGAATTAAATTTACCTTATTTTCATGACCACTGAAAAGTCTCTATTAAAATGGGTGTTGATGCAAGATAAATTGAAAAAGGAAAAAATAATTTTAGAATCACAGAAGTCCAGCTACCTACAAAGGCTTAGGTAGGGCTAATACTTAATATTCAAAAAATGTTAATTGTATGCCTATTTTCCCCTTTCAGGTGCATCAATTTGGCAGAATTCTGTCATTTCAGATCCTGTTTTAGGGCTTCAATAGTCAGATATTTCTGTTCTGCATCACCATCTGATTTATATTTATACATATAATCCTTATGTATTTTACCTAGATTTTTAAAAGTCTTAAGATGTAATACTAACATATCTTTAAGGCTTTTAAGATTTAAAATTTTCATATATTTTCTCAGTGAAGAATTAGCCTTTCTTTCTGGCCTTCCATCAGGACCGTGAACAAATGCATGGGACTTAAGTTACCTTGGTCATTCTACTGTCAGAAGGGCCCTTGCAAATGCCAGCCACTGTTTTAAGATGGTGCATTTACTTTAGATGATAAACATCTTTTGAGAGCTACTATTTACTATACCGTATGGTAAACAAGGCAGCTGATTAAAAGATAAGTAAGATATCCCTCTTACTATAACCATAATTAGCTTAGAATCAAGTAAGGAAGAGAAATATTTACACAAATGATAAGAGGAAGTAAACATTAGAAGGAGAGGAAGAAAAAAATAAATGTAACTTGCTTGAAAAAGTAGCCAGCTTCTAAGATTCTCAAGTTAATATTGTGTTTCTTTTAAATCTTGTCTTATGCTTGTTTGATAAGAATGACTCCTCTCAAATCTAGGATGTGGTGAGCTTAGCCAGAGTCAGTATTATTTTAAAATAAGGTCTCAATGACATGACTAATATATATTAAAAATTCTCGTCGATGATAAATAAGATCCATACCGTGCCATCCAGTCTGTCTTCTCCCTGGCCATTACACTCTCTCGTAAAGTATCTAATTACTTCACAGACTCCTTAGTGAGTTTCTCTTTCTCTACCCATCCTTCAGATATTGACTTATACAAAGCAAGGCACATAGTAGGTTCTCCAATACATCTATGTAATTAATTATTGCATCGAGGCTATTTATGTAAATTAAATGTATTTTAATTGGCAAATAATAATTTCATGTTTTTGGGGTACAATGTGATGTTTTGATCTATGCATACATTACAAAAGGATTCCATCAAGCTAATTAGCATATTTGCCACCTCACCAACTTAACTATTATTTTTGTGGTAAGAACACTAAAAATCTATTATTTTGGCAATTTCAAAATACACAGTAAATTAATTGTGGTTACCTGGTAGCAAATTAATTTTGCTAATTTGAATAATTAGTAACTTATTAGAAAAGACTCTAAGATTGAATGAAGACCACGAAGAGTTAAAACAGAAAAGTAGCAGCTAACTCATGATCTATTCGAGTTAAAATCAGAAGCAGAAGGCAATTCATAGCTTCGAGAAGTTTGACTGTGTACAACAAAGCTTGCGAATTGATTTTGGAAACCATATATCCCAAAGGCATTTAGGATTAGGAGATTCTCCACACAAGCATGCTCTGTATGGGGAGAAACTAAGTTATTTGGCTGCAGGGATTTTAGGCTCCAGGTCCCAGGGAACTAAAGTTATACTTTTAAGTCAGAATCATGTGGGGAGAGATGGAGGAAAGCTCTCCTAATCTCCAACCTGGAAGAACAAGGTGCAGATAAATTAGTGTATATTCAGTATCTGACATGTAGAGGACTCTAACAAACATTAGTTTCTTCCTTCTGTGGGCCAGTAAGAAAAAAAATTAAAATAATTATAAAAGTAATTTCTCAATAAGATATTTAGGGACAGTTAATTATCAAAAATGTATTATCGAGAGGACAAGATATTTGAGGAGAGTTAATATTGGCATCTTGTTTAAATTTCAATTTAAGGTTTCAAATGATTACTCAGTTTTTTAAATTGTTGTCTAATTTACACTGAAACAAAGAGTGATAAAGCCTTTGTGGAAAGATAAGAATAAAAATGTTGAACTTTCAGAACAAACTTCAAATGGTTCATTGACTTTGTTTCACTATGGAAAAATCACTTAACCTCCCAGTGTCAGTTTACCCATCTGTGAAATGAGAAGGATGATATTTTCTTATGGCAATGTTTTGAAAATTATTTTGTAAATGTAGTGGATGAGCTTTTGCAAGCATCACTGCTCTTTTTCCACTTCTTTAAAGAAGCAAACAGTATTATTTATGTACTGGTTGATAATCAAACTGTCATCTGGTTGACCTATGTATATTTTTATTGGCAGTTTTGTGCTTTTTACTACTTAAAGAATTACTCCCAGATTGCTCAATTTATGCATTACATCAACATCAGGTACCCAAGAAAAGCGTTTGAAACCATTTTGAGCTTCTCATTTGTGAGCTCCTAATCTCTAGTAATTATTTCCTCTTTCTGTCTTCGTTCACATTTTCTCTGATACGGTTTTTCGCTTCACCTCACTTCACAAGATTGATAGCTCTCCATGTCACCTTGCTAGAGGTCACCTCTGAGCTGAAGGCAAAACACACCCCACTCTGGCTCCTGTTGACTTTCAAGTCAACTACGAAGGAATTTATTCCAGACAACTTCTAACCTCAATTTTAAAACTGCACACCCTAAAAATTACAGGGTGATATCCTGGGGAGTTGCCACAGTGACTCTGAGAGGTTGGCATTGAAGACACAAAACTTCTGATACCAGATTTTTTACTTGATAGGCTTAATTGTGTAAGGTGTTCATGAACCTCTATGCTTGTGTCATTTAAGTTATGGAAAGAAAATTTCCCCTTCAGGCTCTTCTTTTATGGTGCCAATCAACAGGTTTCTGGGTAATAAGAGTACTTTTTTTTTTCCAGGAGGGGAACAGCACTTATAAAGTATTTTATTGTTTGTGCCACAAAATAGCCTGTATTTGCACAAGAAAATTACCTGTCTGGCCAGGCGCAGTGGCTCATGCCTATAACCCCAGCACTGGGAGGCTGAGGCAGGCAGAGTACAAGGTCAAGAGATCAAGACCATCCTTGCCAACATGGTGAAACCCCATCTCTACTAAAAGTATAAAAATTAACTGGGTGTGGTGGCACATACCTGTATTCCCAGCTACTCAGGAGGCTGAGACAGGAGAATCACTTGAACCCAGGAGGGAGGTGGATGTTGCAGTGAGCCAAGATCCCACTACTGCACTCTAGCCTGGAGACAGTGAGACTCTGTCTCAAAAAAAAAAGGAGAGAGAGAGAGAGAGAGAGAGAGAGAGAGAGAGAGAGAGAGAGAGAGAGAGAGAGAGAATTACCTGTCCAGAGCAGAAGTGCCCAGTTTTAGGAAAATCTTTTTGTTACATAGCATTAAACATTTGCTTCTATAAAGTTTAATGGAAACTTGTTACTTTTTGGATAGAAGCCCTCAGAGTCTTAGTACTTTATATATATTTTTTATTATACTTTAAGTTCTGAGATACATGTGCAGAACATGCAGGTTTGTTACATAGGTATACATGTGCCATGGTGGTTTACTGCACCCATCAACCCATCATCTACATTAGGTATTTCTCCTAATGCTATCCCTCCCCTTTTCTCCTACCCCTGGACTGGCCCTGGTATGTGATGTTTCCCTCCCTATGCCCATATGTTCCATTGTTTAACTCCTACTTATGAGTGAGAACATGTGGTGTTTGGTTTTCTGTTCTTGTGCTAGTTTGCTGAGAATGATGGTTTCCAACTTCATCTATGTCCCTGCAAAGGACATGAACTCATTCTTTTTTATGGCTGTGTAGTATTCCAGAGTGTATATGTGCCATATTTTCTTTATCTAGTATAACATTGATAGGCATTTGGGTTTGTTTCAAGTCTTTGCAATTGTGAATAGTGCTGCAGTAAACACATGTGTGCATGTGTCTTTATGGTAGAATGATTTACAATCTTTTGGGTACATACCCAGTAATGGGATTGCTGGGTTAAATGGTATTTCTAGTTCTAGTTCACTGAGGAATTACCACACTGTCTTCCACAATGGTTAAACTAATTTACACTCCCACCAACAGTTTAAAATCATTCCTATTTCTCCACATCCTCTCCAGCATCTGTTGTCTCCTGACTTTTTAATGATCACCATTCTAACTGGCATGAGATGGTATCTCATGGCGGTTTTGATTTGCATTTCTTTAATGACCAGCGATGATGAGCTTTTTTTCCCATTTGTTGGCCACATAAATGTCTTCTTTTGAAAAGCGTCTGTACATATTTTTTGCCCACTTTATGATGAAGTTGTTTGTTTTTTTCTTGTACATTTATTTAAGTTCTTTGTAGATTCTGGATATTAGCCCTTTGTCAGATGGATAGATTCCAAAATTTTCTCCCACCCTGTAGGTTGCTGTTCACTTTGATGATAGTTTCTTTTGCTGTGCTGAAGCAGTTTAGTTTAATTAGATACCATTTGCCAATTTTGGCTTTTGTTGCAATTGCTCTTGGTGTTTTAGTCATGAAGTCTTTGCCCAGGCCTCTTTCCTGAATGGTATTCCCTAGGTTTTCTTCTAGGGCTTTTATGATTTTAGGTCTTACATTTAAATCTTTAATACATCTTGAGGAAATTTTTGTATAAGATGTAAGGAAGGGGTCTAGTTTCAGTTTTCTGCCTATGGCTAGCCAGTTTTCCCAACACCATTTATTAAATAGGAAATCCTTTTCTCATTGCCTGTTTCTGTCAAATTTGTCAAAGATCAGATGGTTGTGTGGCATTATTTCTGAGGTCTCTGTTCTGTTCCATTGGTTTATACATCTGTTTTGGTGCCAGTACCATACTGTTTGGTTACTGTAGCCATGTAGTATAGTTTGAAGTCAAGTAGCATGATGCCTCCAGCTTTGTTCTTTTTACTTAGGGTTCTCTTGGGTATATGATTCCATATGAAATTTAAAGTAGGTTTTTGTTGTTGTTTGTTTGTTTGTTATTTTTGGTTCCCAGTGAAATTTAAAGTAGTTTTTTTCTAAATCTGTGAAGACAGTCAATGGTAGCTTGATGGGAATAGCATTGAATCTATAAATGACTTTGGGCAGTATGGCTATTTTCATGATATTAATTCTTCCTATCCTTGAGGGTGGAATGTTTTTCCATTTGTGTCCTCTCTTATTTCTTTGAGCAGTGGTTTGTAATTCTTCTTGAAGACATCCTTTACATCCCTTGTACATTGTGTTTGTAGGTATTTTATTCTCTTTGTAACAATTGCGAATGGGAGTTTGGTCATGATTTGGCTCTGTTTTTCCTTAATTGGTGTATAGGAATGCTTGTGATTTTTGCACATTGATGTTGTATCCTGAGACTGCTGAAGTTGCTTATCAGCTTAAGGAGTTTTTGGGCTGAGATACTGGGGTTTTTTAAATACACAACAATGTCATCTGCCACAGAGATTATTTGACTTCCTCTCTTCCTATTTGAATACCCTTTATTTCTTTCTCTTGCCTGATTTCCCTTGTCAGAACTTCAAATACTATGTTGAATAGGAGTGGTGAGAGAGGGCACTCTAGTCTTGTGCTGGTTTTTAAAGGGAATGCTTACAGCTTTTGCCCGTACAGAATGATATTGGCTGTGAGTTTGTCATAAATGGCTCTTATTATTTTAAGATATGTTCTATGACCACCTAGTTTGTTGAGTGTTGAATTTTATCAAAGGCCTTTTCTGTATTTATTGAGATAATCATGTGGTTTTTGTCTTTGGTCCCGTTTATGTGATGGATTACATTTATTGATTTGTATGTGTTGAACCAGTTGAACCAGCTTTGCATCCCAGGGATCATTGCATCCCAACTTGATCATGGTGGAGAAGTGTGGTAATGTGCTCCTGGATTTGGTTTACCAGTATTTTACTGAGGATTTTCACATTTGATCTTCTTCAGGGATATTGGCCTGAAATTTTCTTTTTGTGTTATTTTTCTGCCAGGTTTTGGTATCAGGATGACGCTGGCCTCATAAAATGAGTTAGGGAGAGGTCCCTCCTTTTCTATTGTTTGGAATATTTTTAGAAGGAATGGTACCAGCTCCTCTTTGTACCTCTGGTAGAATTTGGCCATGAATCTGTCTGGTCCTGGGCTTTTTTTTTTTTTTTATTGGTACACTATTAGTTACTCCCTCAATTCAGAATTTGTTATTGGTCTATTCAGGGATTCAACTTCTTTCTGGTTTAGTCTTAGGAGAGTGTATGTTGCCAGAAATGTTTCTATTTCTTCTATATTTTATAATTCATTTGTGTAGAGGTATTTATAGTATTTTCTGATAGTAGTTTGTATTTTTGTGGGATCACTGGTGATATCCCCTTTATCATTTTATGTGTGTCTATTTGACCCTTCTCTCTTTTCTTCTTCATTATTCTGGCTAGCAGTCTATTTTGTTAATCTTTTCAAAACAAACAATTCCTGAATCATTAATTTTTTGAAGGGGTTTTCATGTCTCTATCTTCCTCAGTTCTGTTCTGATCTTAGTTATTTCTTGTCTTCTGCTAGATTTTGAATTTGTTTTCTCTTGCTTCTCTAGCTTCTAATTGTGATGTGAGAGTGTCAAATTTAGATCTTTCCTCACTTTCTCTTGTGGGCCTTTAATGCTATATATTTCCCACCAAACACTGCTTTCAGTGTTTCCCAGAGATTCTGGTAAGTTGTGTCTTTGTTCTCATTGGTTTCAAAGAACTTATTTATTTCTGCCTTAATTTCATTAAATAATGAATGACCCAGTAGTCATTCAGGAGCAGGTTGTTCAGTTTCCGTGTGTCATTGTGCTATTTTCGGTGAGTTTCTTGATCCTGAGTCCTATTTTAATTGCACTGTGGTGTGAGAGACGGTTTGTTATGATTTCCATGTTTTTGCATTTGATAAGGTGTTTTTACTTCCAATTATATGGTTAATTTTAGAATATACGTGATGAGGTGCTGAGAAAAATGTATATTCTGTTGATTTAAGATGGGGAGTTCTGTAGATGTCTATTAGGTCTGCTTGGTCCAGAGCTAAGTTCAAGTCCTGTATACACTTGTTAACTTTCCATCTCATTGATCTGTCAAATATTGCCAGTGACTGTGGGGTATTAAAGTCTCCCACTATTTTTGTTTGGGAGTCTAAGAATCTTTGTAGGTCTCTAAGAACTTGTTTCATGAATCTGGGTACTTCTGTATTGGATGCATATATATTTAGGACAGTTAGCTCTTCTTGTTGAATTGATCCCTTTATCATTATGTAATGCCCTTCTTTGTCTCTTTGTTGGTTTAAAGTCTGCTTTATCAGAGACTAGCAATGCTACCCTTTTTTTTCTTTCCTTTTGCTTGGTAAATATTCCTCCATCCCTTTATTTTGAGCCTATATGTGTCTTTGCACATAAAATGGGCCTTCTGAATACAGCACACTGATGGGTCTCAACTCTTTATCCAATTTGCCAGTCTGTGCCTTTTAATTGGGGCTTTTAGCCCATTTACATTTAAGGTTAATATTGTTTTATGTGAATCTTATCCTGTCATTATGTTGCTAGCCAGTTATTTTGCCTGTTAGTTGATGCAGTTTTTTCATAGTGTTGATTGTCTTTACAATTTCGTATGTTTTTGTAGTGTCTGGTACTGTTTTTTCCTTTCCATATTTAGTACTTCCTTCAGGATCTCTTGTAAGGCAGGCCTGGTGGTGACGAAATCTCTCAGCATTTGCTTGCCTGTGAAAGTTTTTATTTCTCCTTCTTTTATGAAGCTTAGTTTGGCTGGATATGAAATTCTGGGTTGAAAATTCTTTTCTTTAAGAATATTGAATATTTCCCCCCACTGTCTTCTGCCTTGTAGGGTTTCTGCAGATAGATCTGCTATTAGTCTGGTGGGTTTCTCTTTGTTGGTAACCCGACCTTTTTCTCTGTCTGTCCCTTAACATTTTTTTCCTTCATTCCAACCATGGTGAATCAGATGATTATGTGTCTTGGGATTGCTCTTCTTTAGGAGTATCTTTGTGTTGTTCTCTGTATATCCTGAATTGGAATGTTGGTTTGTTTTGCTCAGTTGGGGAAGTTCTCCTGGATAATATCCTGAAGTGTTTTCCAACTTGGTTCCCTTCTTCTTGTCACTTCAAGGTACACCTGAAAGTCAAACATACCTTTGGTCGTTTCACATAGTCCATATTTCTTGAAGGCCTTGTTCACTCATTTACATTCTTTTTTCCTCAGTCTTGTCTTCTCACTCCATTTCATTAAGATGATCTTCAGTCTCTAGTATCCTTTTTTTTCACTTGATCAATTTGGCTATTGATACCTGTGTATGCTTCAAAGGTTCTCATGCTGTAGTATTCAGCTCCATCAGGTCATTTATGTTCTTCTCTAAACTGATTATCATAATTAGCAGATCCTCTAACCTTTTCTCAAGGTTCTTGGAGTCCTTGCAGTGGATTAGAACATGTTCCTTTAGCTTGTAAGAGTTTGTTATTACCCATTTTCTGAAGCCTGCTTCTGTCAATTTGTCAAACTTATTCTTTGTCCAGTTTTGTTCCCTTGCTGGCAAGGAGTTGTAATCCTTTGGAGGAGAAGAGGCATTCTGGTTTTGGGGAGTTTCAGCCTTTTTCAGCTGTTTTTTTCTCATCTTCATGGATTTATCGATCTTTGGTCTTTGCTGTTTGGTGACCTTTGGACAGAATTTTTGTGTGGTCATCCTTTTTGTTGATACTGATGCTACTGCTTTCTGTTTATTAGTTGTCCTTCTAACAGTCAGGCCCCTCTTCTGCAGGTCTTTTGGAGTTTGTTGGGGGTCCATTCCAGATCCTTTTTGCCTGGGTATCACCAGAGGAGGCTGCAGAACAGCAAAGATGGCTGTCTGCTCCTTCCTCTGGAAGGTTTGTCCCAGAGGGGCACCCATCAAATGCCAGCCAGAGCTCTTTTGTATGAGGTGTCTCCCTGTCAGGAGACATTGGGGTCAAGGACCCACTTGATACAGTCTGCCCCATAGCAGAACTCAAGCACTGTGCTAGGAGATCTGCTGCTATCTTCAGAGTTGGCAGACAGGAACATTTAAGTCTCCTGAAGATGTACCCACAGTTGCCCCTTCCCCCAGGTGCTCTGTCCCAGTGAGATGAGAGTTTTATCTTTAAGTCCCTGACTAGGGCTGCTGCCTTTCTTTCAGAGATGCCCTGCTCAGAGAGGAGGAATCTAGAGAGGAAGTCCAGCTACTATGGCTTTGCCGAGCTATGGTGGACTTTGCCCAGTCCAAACTTCCTGAAGCCTTTGTTTACACTGTTAGGGGAAAACCACCTACTCAAGCCTCAGTAATGGTGGGTGCCCCTACTCCTACCAGGCTCCAGCATCCCAGGTCAACTTCAGATTGCTGTGCTGGCAGCAAGAATTTCAAGCCAGTGGATCTTGGCTTGCTCAGCTTGTGGGGGTAGAATCTGCTGAGCTAGACCATTTGGCTCCCTGGCTTCAGCCCCCTTTCCAGGGGAGTAAACAGTTCTGTCTCCCTGGAATTGCAGGTGCCTCTAGGGTATGAAAATACTTGGTGTCCACCCGAACGGCTGCCTGGTTTTGTGCTTGAAACTCAGGGCCCTTGTGGAATAGCCACCCAAGGGAATCTCCTGGTCTGTGGGTTGCAAAGACTGTAGGAAAAGCATAGTATTTGGACTGGATAGTACAGTCCCTCATGGCACAGATCCTCACAGGTTCCCTTGGCTAGGGGAGAGAGTTCCCCAACCCTTTGCCCTTCCCAGGTTAGGTGACACCCTACCCTGCTTCTGCTTGTCCTCCATGGGCTGCACCCATTGCCTAACCAGTCCCAATGAGATGAACCAGGTACCTCCGTTGGAAATGCAGAAATCACTTGCCTTCTGCCTTTGTCTTTATGGGAGCTGCAGACGGGAGCTGTTCCTATTCAGTTGTCTTACCTGGGAGTTCCCAGTAATAAGATTCTTATGCCAATAGTTCCACCATAAGCTCAAGTGGTGCTTGTAGTAATGATTGAATCATTACAAAACTAAAGAAGAAAAGGGAAATATATTTAATGAATGTGATTAAGCCATTATAGTGTTCTTACATATGTAAATTATCCTTGACTTAATGAACTACCTTGCTTACATAATAATATTTTTGCCTGGTTCGAGAAAGTCATTCTTACCCATGTTAATCTTGGTTATCAGACTTAGGAGAGTTTATCTTCAGATGATCTTGCTGAAGAGAAATTTATATATTTTGTATTCATGTGCTCAAATTTTGTTAGACGATTAGAAGTGCACTTATTAAGTAAATTTATTACATGAATTACTTTAATAAATTAGTAAAATGCTTAGAAAGATTAAAACCTTGATTACATACTGATGATATCCAAATTAACAAGGGTCATTTAAAAATATGTATTTTTCTGATTATAAAAGAAATACATATTACTTGGAGAAAATCAAGAAACCACACAAAGGAACTAAGAAGAGTATTACATATATCTCCTGGATTAATCACTTTAAAATTTGAATGGATATTCTACACTTTTTAAAGAGTACTCACACTGTTGTACACAATCCATTTTTGTATTTCTAAAAACAGCTAAGTCTACAGGAAAACCTAGTTAATTGGGATTATTTTTTTGTTTAGTTTTATTAGAAATTGAATCTAAAGTTTTAGTATCCATATTTCAAAAACTTTATTCAGGATTATAAAAGCTATCAGGGAGGTATTTTATGTTACCTCTACTGCTTTAGAGAGTTCAACTTCTCCAAAATTATTTCAGTGCCTTGTCTTCAACACTGACCAAGTCTAGTACCATAATAACAAATGCAAAGCCTGGGGAAATGAATGACTATAATATTACTATTTGAATATAAATCTTTATATATGCCTAGGTGAAAAAAAAATTCCTAGAACAGGAAAGAGAGTATAAATGAGTCTTAATTGTATTTCAATAGCATTGTTCTCTGAGGATTTTCAATTTTTTTTTGTCTTTTGTAACGTATAGTTTTGTTGTTGCTTTAAATTTTATTTTGCATGAGAAGTTAAGGCCAGTGTAGATCTTGGGAAGTTAATCATTTTATGACCTTCATTTAACCAACATTTTCTTTAACCCCCTTTCAGGCAGCCAAGGGCAGTTTCCACTAACACAGAATGTAACCGTTGTTGAAGGCGGAACTGCAATTTTGACCTGCAGGGTGGATCAAAATGATAACACCTCCCTCCAGTGGTCAAATCCAGCTCAACAGACTCTGTACTTCGATGACAAAAAAGGTGAATACATTTTCTTTCAAATGTTTTAATCACGTTCTAAAATATCCTAATTACAATAAATTTATTTTTCTGAGATGATTCAAATTATTCCTTTTGATTACTGAACTGCTGCTGCTTGTGTTTAAACATGTTAAATATTAAATACTTTAGTTTGCAAGTCATAAACACCAAAGATAACCTATGTCAACTTTTTAATAAAATAAACAGTTATAATTCTGTTTCGAAAATAGTTTCATGCCTTCTCTTAACAACCATCTTTTTTTCTAGATATCATGTATTCTCACTTCTATGGCTGTTTTGTTTATAGTTTGAGTTTTTCTTTCTTCTGATAATATATTACTTTTATGAAAATTAGTTTTACATATTTAGAAGATACAGTATGATTTTATAAAGCTTATGCTTTAATTTCATGAATTTGCTCTGAAAGTAAGAATTGTAAGAATGATTCACGTAACATTAAAGTATTTCATGTTTCCAAAATAAAGTGAAATTAAGTAAGAAGCTGTATTTTTTAAAGTTGAATTGGACTTCATTAACTAATTTCAGCTTCTTATTGGATAATATATTTTTATTAAACTTTCCCAGAGAAAAAAGGAAATTCACATTATATAATTCAAGCAAACCAAATAGCTAAGACTTTATCAATTACTAGATTAAAAAGTGAGTCCATAAATGATAATGAAAATATGGAACTGTTGTTTCAGTTATATTTCTATTATATAGGATATAAATATTTATATATTAGCTATTTTTATTCTTAAAATTAGCTATTAGTCTTAATATCTTTTTAAATGAATCTGTGTTGATAATAGTAAGATAACTTCAAATCAGTTCCATTTAAACAATTAAAATATCATCACAGACAGTCTAATAAATGTGCCCAGTTCACCTAAAATGTGCATTCATTATATTTAGTTCATTGTTATGATTTTTCTTCCTTGATGTTCTCACATATAAAATGAAATCTTTAGTTTGTTTTAAATGTTATACTTATAATGAAGGATCGATGAAGTATCTAATTCATTTATTTCATAAATATTTATTGAGAGTACCTTTGTACCAGGCATTAAGATTAGGTAGCAGAAAGTTAGTAGTATCTGCCTTTTTAGGGAATAGAGTCTAGTGGAGGAGACAGACAATGAAACATGCAAATGAAATATATTTTATAGTACATTGAAAGGGGACAAGTGCTATGCAGAAAAATGAACCAGGGATAGAGGAAGTGTTAAAGTCCTCCAGGGAAACAAAATGAATAGAATAGAATAGAATAGATATATCAATTGATATTTATTTTAATAAACTGGCTCAAGTTATGTGGGGTCTAGTAAGTTTGCAAAATGCAGGACAGGCTGATAGGCTGGAGAGCCAAAGAGATATTGTTACAGCTCATGCCCAGAGGCAGTATCAGGGAGAATTTCCTCTTCTTTAGTGGTCTTCAGACTTTCTCATAAGACATTCAACAGATTGAGTGTGGCCTGTCTGCTTTATGGAGAATAATCTGCTTTACTCAAATTCTACTAATTTAAATGTTAAACTCTGTTAAACAGACACATCTCGATGATTGTTTTACCAAACATCTGGGAACTGTGGCCCAGCCATATTGACATTTTTTATAAAATTAAGTGCTATGTGTCAATATGTCAGTCATAATATAAAATTAACTGTCATGGAGGGTAAATGCCTAATACTGTATTAGAACTTTATTATTGAGAAAGAGATTTAATTTACAATTTTAGTTGATTCTTTCCAACAAATGAAGTTCTATTAGTTTAAAAAGTTAAATGCATATACAAACTCACTCACAGAGATTTAACAATCTCCGTATGCTTTTAATATTAATTGATTACAAATATTAGGAAATACGTATTGAAAGCATATGCTCAAATTTAAAGTGGTGCCAATTTTTTTTTTTTTTTTTTTGAGTCGGAGTTCCGCTCTTGTTACCCAGGCTGGAGTGCAGTGGCGCGATCTCGGCTCACCGCAACCTCTGCCTCCTGGGTTCTGGCAATTCTCCTGCCTCAGCCTCCTAAGGTGGTGCCAATTTTAAGGAAATGTCTCATTGGCTTAATATTGTGATGCAAAAGAAAATGTTCTAGAAAAAAACAGACTTTTAGAAATGTTCACGGAACAACTAAATATATTATTATACTATTTAATTTGTCAACTCAATTATGCATACATATTTAAAGTAATATGAAAAATATACTAATTTATAAATATTACCTTTTTTCATCCCTTTAATGAAACAATCTTGCTTATTAGCAATTTTTGAAAGTGTAGCATGCTATCAACGAAATAATTGTCCCAAGCAGCGACTATGAACTTTGAGAACATTGGAACGCTTTTTGTTGTTGTTCATTTGTCACACAGGTGTATAATGACAATCTCTACTTTATAACAGCTCTTGTGCTGCTTTTTAAGGAGATCTTTAAGAGTCACGTTTACAATGACATCTCCAATTGTGAGTTCAAATCCTCAGGCACAAAGACAAAATTTATATGAAATGTCCTTGCCTCTGCTTTTAGTGATTCTATATGTTATCCTCTGAAAAACATCTAAAACTAGAAAAACTAGAATTGATTTGGGATATTTCAAGCTAATATATCTTCCTTGGAGAAAACAGAGAGCAACTTGTAATAAAAGATTTGCAAGGACTTGATTATAAGGCAACCTCCTCTTTTCTGAGGGATAATTAGGAGAAAAAAAAAATCATGCCATATTTGGGAAATATGGTAAAATATTCCTGCATCTTTACACTGCCTTGAAATAATGAATATACCAGTTCTATGAATTGTTGAAGTATACACTTTTCTTTTTTTTGGTGGGAAGAACAGGTTCTCATTTTGTTGTTCGGGAATTTTTCAGTGGCACTATTTCTGTTCACTCCAACCTCCACCTCCCTGGCTAAAGCAATTCTCCTGCCTCAGCCTCCTGAGTAGCTGGAAGTAAAGGCAGCTAATTTTGTTGTATTTTTTTGTATAGAGGAGTTTTCATCATGTTTTCCAGACTAGTCTGGAAATCCTGAGCTCAAGTCATCCCCCCACCTTAGTCTCTCAAAGTACAGCGATTACAGGTGTGAGGCACTGTGCCCTGACTGCACTTATTTTACTGAATATGTTTTCTCCAAATGCTGTAATAGCTTAGTTAGGTTGAAAAAAGCCTGTGGATGTGTGTTTGCGTTTTTGGTAGAATAAGTTTCTGTTTTGGATACTCTGTTTTTTGTTTTTTGTTTTTTAACTCTATTGTGGTTCAAAATGTCAGTTGCAGTAAAATAACAGAGAGCACTGAAGAAAGAAATCCTTTGGCAATCTAACATGTTTATTCCCTCATATGTGAGTGGTTCAGTTTCCTTTTTTTCCCCCCTGTTCTCACAGTCTGTTCACAAGAGTGGTTCAATTTCTATGTGAGATCTTAGTTGAGAGGATTCTTGGACTATAATGCTTATCAAATAAGAGTTTGAAATTAAAAGCATTTTTAAAAGATTTCACATTATGATTTTCCACTCATCTTTTAATCTGCATTTGACTGTCTAGTTCTCACCACTTTTAAAGCTTAACTTGAGCTTGTCTTGAGCAAGCAAGCATTCCAAGTTGTACCAGAGCTAAGTGAAGAAGGTGAGCATGAGTTAGACTACAGTAAGTAATGCATACCTGCTGTGTAAGTGAAGACTGCGCAGGAGAGCAAGAGAGAAAAGGAAAGGAATGGGCTGCCTGTGTCATTGATTATACCACCCCCTACAGGTCGCTGCTATGGTTACAGCTTCTTCTATAGCCCCACTCTTCTTTCTGTCTCACATTATGTTTCCAGTGGTTCTTAGCCTGAGCTAAACTCACTTGGGGGACTTTTCAAACAGAGTCTTCCAGAGATATGCAGTATTAGAATATTTTAATTATATCTCAAATGATTATAAAATGCAGCTGAGATCAAGACACCTGGGTTTAGGCATGTCAATTCTCTCAAGAGTTTTGCACCCCTGGGCTTGGATTTCTGTATTGACAGATGTTACTGAGTATGGAAGGCAGGAAAGAAGGAAGGGAGGGAGGAAGGAAGGAAGGAAAGGAGGGAGGGAAGGAAGGACAGAGGAAGGAAGGAAGGAAGGAAGGAAGGAAGGAAGGAAGGAAGGAAGGAAAGAAAGAAGGAAGGAAGGAAGGAAGGAAAGAAGGGCAAACTGCTCAGAAAGAGAAGAAGTGCTGATCACCACCTCACAGCCATTGCTACCACCACTATGAGCTTGAAGGGGCAACCTAGGGAGCATTTCGTGCTACCTGGAAATGCAAGTTTCCAAGGGTCCTGGCTGTGAATGAGAAACAGTATGGAAGCCCACATTCATGTTAGAGTTGGAAAACCTTGTTTACATGAATTTATTAGCTGAATAAAAATATGCTGTGAGTGGGCAGTTGAATCAAGTAAAGGAGAATTAGGCTAAACCCCTTTTCCTAGGCCTCTCTGTCAGAGACTTTAAATGTCAATATTCATGTAATCCCAGCTACTCGGGAAGCTGAGGCATGAGAATAGCTTGAACCCAGGAGGTGGAGATTGCCCTGAGCCGAGATTGCACTGCTGTACTCCAGCTTGGGGGATAGAGTGAGACTCTGTCTCAAAAAGAAAAAAAAAAAAGTGAATCAGGAATCTCTTCGCAGGGGAGGTAGGTGTCTAGGGGGGAATTGGCTGAGGTGAAACTAATATTATCATATTTCTTATTGAAGTAAAATGAAGATGAGGGCATCAAATTCAAGTTTTACAACATTTTACCATGTTTAATGTAATCAGTAGCTTGTGTCCATTGATTAATGGAAAACATAAGACTAAACAATCAAGGATATTTCTCCACAGACAGTCAGCTAATGACGGGGAGTAAAGAAGTTAGAATCCAGGTGCAGATTTTGCCTTGATTTTAACAGAAATATTCCTGAGAACAAAGGGATCTGGAAACCGTGTCATTTTAAATGTAACCTGGGCAGCCTCTGCCATTGGTCTTGACAGCTAACTTTTGGTTAAAAAGCTGCATATCACTTCAAACTGTTGAAGATATACATAGATTAACACAGAAGGGCTGGGTGTAGTGGCTCACACCTGTAATCCCAGCACTTTTGGATGCTGAAGCAGGCTGATCACCTGAGGTCAGGAGTTTGAGACCAACCTGGCTGACTGGCGAAATCCCATGTCTACTAAATATACAAAAAGTAGTGGATGTGGCGGCGG
This sequence comes from Leontopithecus rosalia, assembly GCA_028533165.1. Classification (NCBI taxonomy): domain Eukaryota; kingdom Metazoa; phylum Chordata; class Mammalia; order Primates; family Cebidae; genus Leontopithecus; species Leontopithecus rosalia. Next base: position 7,686,002 of record CM052665.1, on the reverse strand, counting down.
ACGCCAGTAATCCCAGCTACTCGGAAGGCTGAGTCAGGAGAATTGCTTGAACCTGGGAAGCAGAGGTTGCAGTGAGGCGAGATTACACTGTTGCACTCCATCTTAGGAATCAAAAGCAACACTTCCTCTCAAAAACAAAACAAAAAGGAGAAGAATACAGTATAGTCAGCATCGTCCAAGAGAACATTCCATGATAATGGGTATGTTCCATATCTGGGCTGAGCTGAACAATTCAGTTGTCACATGTAGATATTTAAATTTACATTAATTAAAATTCAGTAAAATTTTAAAACTTGGCTTCTGTCACACTCGCTGTATTCATGTACTCAGTATTGTCTCATGGTCAGCACTTACTATTTTGGAAAGCACAATTCTAGATGCTGATTCACTCATCAGATGTCATAATAGACCTTGCCCAAGTCCAGCCTTGGCTACTATAGAATATGTGCTTTCTAACTGAGAAAGCCCGTAGGCTATCGTAAAAAAACATGCATCAAATATTCAATAAATGATTTTTTTACTGTTTAAATTGTATAGCTTTAAGGGAAACATTGTGGCACAGGTGACAGACAGTCAGATCTGAATTTAAATTCTGCCTCTGAAAGCAATTGGCAGAGTAATAAAAGGAGTTCATTGAAAGCCCACTACTGGTGGTTGGACCAGAATTGTATTTTGACAAGTTCCCCGTCTGCTTTGTGTATTCCTAAAAATCAGACATTATTAGCCTATAAAGTAGAAATTAAATTACAAATCCACCTCATGTCTGTACAGCCTACGTATGAAGACTTTTTCTTTAATACTTAAGAATCTGGAAAAACTAAATAGAAAATTAAAATAAAGAGGAAACTGCATAGATCCTTACGGGTCAGAGAGACCTAGAACAGATGTAGCTAAGACAACATTCACTTGTTATAATCCTCTTCTCTTTCTTTTTGCACAAATTTTTAACACATCTGTTACAAATAGTTGATAAGCATTTGGAATAGAGTGGGTACAGGGAGACAGAGAGTAGGGAGTAGAGGTCATTGAAACACCACGTAAATGCTGTGTGGTATTTGGCAATGGAAAAAAAAATCAATTAGATCATACTGTCTGTTTTTCTGCAGGTGGAGAAAAAAATCAATTGAAGTAGCACAATCTGATCACTTAATGCTCAGGAAAGAACCCTTCAATTCCTTCCTATTATTGAGAAAAATAGTTTAAACAAACATCTCCAGAAGCCCATAACATACACATTCAACAGATACAGCTTCCTGTGCTTGTATGTGTTTTTACATAAAAATGCAAAATACGTGACTTTTTTGTGATTTTCTTCTCAGTATTTCTACTTTTAAAAATTGTTTTTAAATAATCCTTAAAAATTTCCTAAAGAAATCAAACTAAAAATCCATTAAAGACATAACTTAAAATCATTGGTGTTAATTAGCCAATTATTATGCTGATAATTTTACACTGATACTGGGAATAATGGAAGAGGAAAAACATGAGTAAAGTGTCCTAAAACTGAGAGTGATAAAGGGAAGAAAAATGAGAGGAACCAGAATCGGAGGTACAGGTTCTTCTGGCTCTATGCCAATCCATGCCACCCGACTGCCTATCTCCACAACTGCTATCAATCAACTTGACAGGCGTTACTAAAGATTAACTGAGGAAAGCAGGTATTACATTTGGCTAGTATCACCCTTCTTTTTGTTTTCTTTAAAAAATGCAGCTATTGTATATCTGTACAATAAAAAAGTGAAATTAATAATGATAGCTTATACAGCAAAGTTATTAGACAGTTTACCTTTTCTCATGGGCTGTCACCAACAGCAGGCATTCCCACTTTATATAAAGATATTGATATGTACTTATTTAAATAACTTGAGTAGTAAATGACTAAGCAATGAAGAGACTTGAGTTCTGTGGCCAGGTGGGGTGGCTCACAACTGTAATATCAGCACTATGGGAGGCCAAGGTGGCTGGATCACTTGAAGTCAGGAGTTCAAGACCAACCTGGCCAACATGGTGAAACCCTGTCTCTACTGAAAATACAAAAATTAGAGGAGCAGGATGGTGTGCAGCTGTAATCCCAGCTACTGGGAGAATCACTTGAACCAAGTAGGTGGAGGTTGCAGTGAACTGGTACAGCCTGGGCAACACAGCGAGACCCTGTCTCAAAAGAAAAAACAGAAAGAAATTTGAGTTTTCTTATGACAATTCTAATTTACTTCATGCTTTGTTATGCTGTAAAGGATTCCCTCCCCCTCCCCTCCCCCCTTCCTTCCCTCCCCCTGTCCTCCCCTCCCCACTTCCTCCCCTCCCCACTTCCTCCCCTCCCCACTTCCTCCCCTCCCCACTTCCTCCCCTCCCCACTTCCTCCCCTCCCCCTCCCACTCCTTCTCCCCTCCCCACTTTCCCTCCCCTCCCCTCCCCTCCCCTCCACTTCCTTTCCCTTCTCTTCCCTTCCCTCTTCCTTTGGAATTATAATACGTAGTTTTGTATTTCAGAGCCACTCTTTCTGATTGATCTTTTCCATACATCTCATCTCGTATTTCAGCCCTACCAAACCACAATATTGCCGTAAGCATTAGTAAGTTTCCTAGGAAATACACGCATATTGAATTGTATTCCCATTAGGAATTAAATGGTATGTTGGAGTTAGAGAAGAATAAACAGAACATTAATAGGAATACAGGCATAGTTAAGGAAACTGGCCAACATGCTGCAGCACCCAGAAACTCCCTGTAGGAGTACATCCTACTTTGGGATCTGTGAGAAAAAACAAAGTAACTAAAGTTACATTTATGGGAGAAGGTTTCTGGTTGGGAACTATGACTGGCTGCGAAGGGGCTGAGGTGTGAAAACATGGCACTTGACACCTCTGTTCTCCAAACCTCTGATCTCTTGTCAATTCCTTCTGTGGGCTGATCCCAGGTGAAAACCATAGGCCAAGGGATCCTTGGTAGTTTAGTCTTCTAAGGTAAAGAGCATGGATCTGGAATATAAAGAGAAAGGAACAATTATAGCACACCCTGTGTACACAGAGATTTCTACATACCCAATTTTCAGTTGAGATAATTCCATTGAAAATCTTGAATTATTTTATGCTTGCAACTCTCTTTTATGTTGCATTACTTCTTTGGGAATAGATTTAATACATATGTTAAAGTATATGCTCATAGTATTCTGTTTTTCGTTGTTGTTTTTTTTTGTTTGAGACTAAGTACTCCGCCACCCAGGCTAGAGTGCAGTGATACTATCTCAGCTCACTGCAACCTCTGCTTCCCAGGTACAAGTGATTCTCCTGTCTCAGCCTCCCCAGTAGCTGTGACTGCAGGTGTATGCCATCATACCTGGCTAATTTTTATATTTTTCGTAGAGAAGGGGTTTCACCATGTTGGCCAGGCTGGTCTCTTGACCTCAAGTGATCTGCCTGTCTCGGCCTCCCAAAGTGCTGGGATTATAGGCATAAACCACCACATGTGGCCTCATAGACTTCTTAAAGAATTTATTTCTACTTTGCTTAAGATGAAGCCATTATTGGAAATTCTCTAAACATAAAGAAAATCTTCAGTTGTGGATTGTATAAGTGTTGCATTTACTTCTTTAGACCTGTGCATTTTGAGTCCAGCAATTTTAAATAATGATGATATATGTTATAAACTCTAGTGGTTACATGAGAGAACATGTTAAGCTATAAGCAGCAAGACCGAAAGGTTGACTCTCGAAGCAACATATGCATGCTCAGTCGTTTCCACAAATTTTAGTTTTTGGATGTCAACATTCAGCATAATTTCCAGCAAATATAATTTGATATTCAGAAAATATAATGTGATATTATATTTTAGAGAAATTATATGTCTACTTTTGATAATACTTTCTGCAATGTTTTTTTGAAGTAAAAGTGAAATTTTTTGACATATAAGTACTGCTGACTATGTGAAAATGACTATGTTCTTTAGTTAAGTCCTTTATCGCACATTTTTGTTTGTAAACATGTATTTTACTAAAACTCTCCAAGAAACATTTCTATATACAGTTTTATTCTTCTTTCTGATGACAAATTTATGATTTCATTTTTTCATTCAACAAATATTTGGTGATCATCTACTGTGTGACAGGCACTATGCTAGGTTGTTTGCAGTTACTGCGGCTCACTGATATTGAAGAGTCTATTTCATGTTGAATAGAGCAGCTTGAAAGGAAGCTTCTTCTCATGAAAATTTGGGTTTCATTATCTTTTTATCATGTATGTTTCTGGGCACATATTTTGTAAGTACATTTAGAAGTTGTAAGACATACAGAGTTAGCACACAGTCAGCTATGATTCAATGACTTTAAATCATTCGGGAGCATCATTTTAGACGATTGTGGCAGAAGTGGGATGGCGAACTGGCTAGACTCAGACTAGGCAGACAGTCACTACCATTGTGTTATATGTTTCTCTCTTTTAAAACAAAGAAATAAACAATGCAAAGAGTGATCAGTTTCTGGGGAAATGCCTTGATTTTTTTTTGTGATACTTCAGATTCTCCATTTTGTGATTTAGCAGCTTTTAAGCAAGGCAGGCTTCACTAAACAAGTATCAATCTGTGTGTATGTAACCATATTTGATATTTAGAAGATTTCCAAGTCACAATTTCAATTTAATTGCATGGATATCTATAAAATATTGCTGTGACCTGGGAATTATGCTAGGCATTGCGAATGCTAAAATAAAAAAAATATGGATTTTGGCCTCACGTGGCAAGTTGTCATGTACCATCTATATATGGGTGTGGTGGAAGGGATACAGGGCAGGGAAAAGGATTAGGTCAAGCAAGCTGCAGGTAGGTGTCTGTAATTCTACTTGTTGCATAATAAACTTTATTCCAGGAGATGCAAAATGACTAAGTAATTGATAAGATTATCCTTCATGAGCATAGAAAAAATAAACTGACTTGAAAATATTCATGACTGAAAATAGACGTTTTTTATAAAGCGAATTCCTTTCAAGTAATTGGAACTGTCCTAGGTATCATTTGTCAAATATAAAGAGTAACAATGTACTGCACAGGGACCTAGTTTCTGGGTGACAAACTGCTTTCTGGTGACATATGTCTCCATGTTGAATAGCCTTTTAATCAGGGTCAGCACAGAGACCATGGGAATTTCAGATACTCTAACATTCTTAAAGTTCATTTCAAAATAGCATTATTCCTATAATTCCTTAGTATATACAAGAAAATCTTAACAATATAAAAAAATACTTATGTATAACAGGCAAATTGAATTCTATTTGTAAGCACATAATTTTGGTCCATACCCACAAAATGTATTTTTAGTAAGATGCATTATTTAAAGTTTACTCTTTAATTTTTCACAGTTTTACCCCATTCTGTGTTTTTCTTGATAATTTGCATCAGAATTTTAGAGAGTAATGCCTTTTCCTATGGTGAATCTATATTATGGAAATGGAGCTTTATTTTTTCTTTTTTGAGGCAGGTTTAAACTTAGCTCTAGAGCACTATCACAAAGGTTATTATACTTAAAAACTTAGAGTCTACTGTATTTTTCTGTTCTAGTTTCAAAATTCCAGGAGAGAGAAATACATTGATTCAGCTTGTAACAGGTGCCTCCACTGTGCTTTGAGTAACAATCAGGAGTGCGTGTACACTGAGCCAGGAAATAACAACCATTTATAATCTACAATGTACAGTCTCCATTGTAGCCTGTCTGCAATCAATGATGATCCTAAAAAATGGTCTTGATGTATAGACTCTATGCAGGGTATTTTCTTTTAATAGAATAAATCCGCTATGAAAATAATTTTAACATCAAGAACAAAATGAATGAGAAAACTGTATTTTTAAAATATCATTGCATGGGCATCCATACAAAGTACTACAGCTTTTAATACCAAAAGCCATTTTTACAAGTAAACTTGGAAATTTTGACTAAAGTCCACAAAAATACAAGCAAAAAAGGACAAAAGCACACAGCCTTTCACTAATGCAGTACTAATTAGAAAATACTGAACTATGTATTTATTGTGGTTATATGTTAAATAATATTAGCTACTTTTCAATGTATTCACTTGATTTTCTTCAGTTATTTTTCTGTATTTATAAATACTCAATATTTTTCACCCTCTTTTCAGGAAACATTTCTCACTATTCATACATACAAAATAATACAATTTAGAAATACCTTCTTCTAAATAAATTTTTGTAATGTAACATTTTAAATTGTGTGAACAGGAAAAATTACAAATTAAGTTAGATACTCCACATTTCCTGATTTATCATTTCTTTACTCCCTGCAGGCTCCCGTGAGCCACCCTTGGAAAAAGCAGTAAGCAAGCATTTTGCAGCTCTGGTGAAATACAGGAAGTAGTGTTATTTTAGTAACGAAGTGTGGGTATTTGTAAAAATTAAGTGGGCTGAAGTACAAATGGAGAGCAGAGAGGTGAAATACCAAGTGATTGCTGTGAGCATTCCATGTCACTCACTTTCACATTTTAGAAAGAATTATAGCAGTTTAGAAAGAATAGTAGCAATACAAATCTATACATAATATATTGCATTTGGACTTTCAAAGGCCCATCAGATACATATAGTCCACCCGTCTTTTAATGATGAAATCTGCACTCAATGAGATTGAATGGACTATTTCCAAATAGTGGATTTTGATAAAAATATTGTCTGCTATTGTTAAAAAGATATTCTCCTGTAGGGATGATGATTAGTTATTTGTCACTTATTTCTTTGCAACTTAATATCTAACCTCATGAACGTTTGCCAACATTAGTTACTTGTTTGATATTTATAAGCTTGGTAGTCAGGATAGCTGCACTTGAATCACAGTTCCATCATGGAATTGTGTGTGATTTTCAACCAATCTTGACTGATGGCATAAACCAATCTCAGTTCCAGTTTACAAACTTTCTTGAGGACAATGAATTTTGAAAGGCCACCTTATCTCATGTCTCGGTTTGTAGGCTGAAACTCTTTTTAGAGTCTGTTTTGAGATTTTTGAAACATTGGAAAATAAATGAAAATAAATGTTATGTCAAACAAAATTCAAAGCAAAACAAATCATAAGCCTACCATGTAATGTCCTAAGCAGTTTCTATCTAACACAAAATTGAGACCTTATATACTCCTTTTAAGAAGAAAATGGCTGTGTGATGGGCAAATACCTGAACTGGGTCTTTTAGTCAATGGGACATAAAGCAAAGACTGTGTTCTTAGGTGCTATAACTACATTGAGGTAACAATGAAATGAAGATTTCTAATCTGGACATTCAGTTGCTACTCTAAAGGATTTGGGGAAAGGACCTAAGTGAGGGAGAAATAATCTAACAGAAAAAGGAGAGTTCACTCCTTCCTTTCCTGACTTTGTTGCTTTTTATGTTGAGTGTAGGCCCTTGTAGTGAGAAATTTTTGAAAAGAGGCTCTCCCACCTGCAGAGCTGCCTCTGAGTCTGTGTGACAGAGTGAAATAAAGTGAGAGGGGGAAGCCAGCCCTGGTGCCTGACACTGGCAACTACTTTTACTGGCAGCTACTTTTACTGTGTCACATAAAGAAAGCGGCCAGTAAAGGTAGTTATGACTGGGTATCTAGCAAATCAAAATGTACATTTCTATTTTGTTTATTACCTCGTCCCTAAATACTCTCTCACTAGTTCAAATAATGTTTTGTAACTTCTTTAAGAACTTGTTAAATGATTCTGTATTATCTGTAAATGGTTTTGCTTCTGCCGTTCAATAGCCCTAGCTCTTGTATTTTACCTTAACACATTAGTCACAATATAAATTCTTTTAAAGTTGGAGCACTGAAAAAGGAAATTGATATCTGAACAGCTATAGAAAGGGAGACTTTGAGGACACAGAGGTGAAAGAAAGATAAAAATGATTTTAGCAGCTAAGGTATGACATGACGGCCTAGACCGGAGCAAGAGCTAAGGAAACAGAGAAGGAATGTATATTAATCCGGGTACTCCTGAAGGACAGAACTAATAGGATAGGTGTATATACGAAAGGGAGTTTATGAGGAGAGTTGAGTCCCATGATCACAAGATGAAGTCCCACAACAGCTCCTTGCGAGGTGAGGAACAAGGAAGGCAGTAATGGCTCAGTCTGAGTCCCAAAGCATCAGAAGTAGGGAAGCTGAAAGAGCAGGCTTCAGTCTGTTACCAAGGCCCCAAAACCCTGGCAAACCACTGGTATAAGTCCAAGGTTCCAAAGGCCAAAGAACCTGGAGTCTGATGTTCAAGGGCAGAAAGCATCCATGGGAGAAAGATGAAAGCCAGGAGACTCAGCAAGCCAGCTTATTCCACCTTTTCCCGCTTGCTTTGTTCTAGCAGCTCTGACAGCCGATTGGATGGCGCACCCCCACATTGAAGGTGGGTCTTCCTCTCTCAGTCCACTGACTCAACCGTTAATGTCTGGAAATGCCCTCACAGCCACACCCAGAAACAATACTTTGCATCCTTCAATCCAATCAGGTTGACAGTTTCTATTAACCATCACAGAATGTTTATAAAAAGTTTTAAGGCAAGAACTTTAATGAGCTTTGTGATATAGTTAAGCAATAAAAAATTAATTTCCAATTTTCAAACTGGGAGCAAAGTAGTCTAAATTTTGAGTAGCCATGCAATTGATTACATTATTAAAAGATCTTAAAGGTCCCTACCATCCATTTATGGCAGAGAAGGTGTCATCAAGGAAATTAGTTATAATTCTGAGTTTCTATGGAATCCTAAGTTTACAGATTCACAAGAAATTAATAGTCATAATCATTTACTATATCATTACAGTTTGATGTTATATACAGAAGAGTAATTAAGAATAATTTATTTGTTGAGTAACAATTATTAAACTGGTTTTTGCAGTTTTTCTGGGCACTGTAGATTTAGCAGAGGACAAAACAGGCAAAACTCTGCCCTCATGCAACTTACTCTCAGATGGAAAGAAATTGATAAGTAAAATAAATGCAAAAACATATAGTTTGTCTGAGAGTGATACATTCTATGAAGAAACAAAACTTGGGGAAGAGAGACAGGAAATGCTATTTTAAATAAATGTGAGAGGAAGCTTCATTAAGGTGACATTGCAGGAGACACTCACAAAGAGAATAGAGAGGTAGAAGTGTCATGTGTCATCTTCTGGAAGGATAGTGAGCCAAGCGGAGAAGCAGCTTGAAGTAAAGACACTCTGAGCATGTTGAAAAAAGATCTCAGCCAATGTGGCCCGACCAAAGTGGATGAGAAGACCAGAGGAGAGGAAGGCAGAGCTAGTGGGCTGGAGAGAGGGATCAAGGGGGGCCTTGTCACTCATGGATAATTCTGGATTTTTCTCTGATTGCGATGAGAAACCAGGAGAGAGTGTTGATCACAGGACTGAGGTGATTTTATAAACATGTTCACAGTATCACCCAGGCCTTCATGGGAAAAGTAGAGTATGGGGCAGCGAGAGAGGATTAGAAGCAGGGAGACCAATTAGACAGCTATTGCAATAATCCAGGCAAAAGATGAAGTGGGTGTGGATCATCCAGATAGCAATGAGGATGATGAGAATAGCGTATTTGAAAACAGAGCAAATCTACTGAAAAGCAGAGCAAATAGGACCAGCTAATGACAAGAATGTGAGATTGAAGAGTGAAGGAGGAGTCATGGATGATTTCATGGCTTTTGACTTGAACACTTAAAATAATAAACTTGAAAAGGAGATGGAGAAGCTTGCAGGAGGTGAAGGTGGTAATTGTTTCATGGGAAAGTTTCGGTTTGCCCTTGTTACATTTGAGCTTATTAAATGTAAAAGAGAAGATTTCATGAAAAGTAATTGGGTATATGAGTCTGGAGTCCAGAGATAATGAACTTAATGATCTTAAATACAGAGTAGATATATGCATTATCAGCCTGGATGACTTACAAAGATCTAGGGAAAAGCAGTCCGAGGACTGAGCCCGAGGATCCATCAGTAACAACAGGTAAAGGAGGTGAGCAGAAAACAGCACTTGAATCACGAATTTAAATGCTCTTTTTATTTTTACGAAGTTTACAAAAAGAGCTTTCCAAATATTGTGACACTTGACTTGGAGCATTCTACTTCTGAAAAGCAGTGATAAAACTATGTTGGTTATCATTTATCCTGCAGGTTAAAAGTTGCAAGCATTTTGACTTTCATTTTCATCCTTTGATGAGTACCTATCTTTATTATACGAACCCAGAAAAAATAATTCTATTGTGGTTCTATGCATACAATATAATTCCCCACACTTGCAAGTGTTTGTAGATGAAACTTTCTCCATCAAGCATGCTTTATCTTGTCTTGTTCACCCTCAAAATCCCATATAGCAAGACAAGAAAGCTTTGACCGGTTTTCCAGGAAGACAGCAAGAACAGGGAGGGAAGATCAGACTTCAGTAATCTTGCTAGGAAAATGGACTTTAGCTGTAAACACTTGTTCACTCTCAGAATCCCATATAGCAAGACAGGAAAGCTTTGTCCTCTTTTCCAGGAAGATAGTTATGAAGAACGTGGAGGGAAGGATCAGACATCAGTAATGTGCTAGGGAAATGGCATTTACCTCTATGCCATCAGAGGGCAGGGGATCAATCCTTCATCTGCCCCGGACATCTGCGGAAGCCTCTGAGAACACCTCCAGGTTATTTGAATCTGGATCTTCCACTTTCTACTCTTATTCATATCATTGAAGAAAACAAAATGAAAACAAACATAACGAAAGCAAAATGCTCCCTAAATCCTAGTCCTCCTTTAGCTTTATCTATTTATTTTCCCTGGGATTAGAAAGACAGGGGGCTGTTTGTTTTTTGTTGCATACACAAGAAGTTAAGCTATATACTCTGTATACATCAGACTATATCAGAAACTGTTTTGTCTTCTATGTGACAGGCATTTTTCTGAACAAGGTCTAGGTGTGGAGCTGCAATGTTGATCCTGACAAACTAATCTTAGTCATGGAGCTTTGTCAGAACTTCTCAAATCATTTTTGAGGGCAAGTTTTCTCTCTATATCAAGCAAAAATAATACTTTTGTAATGTACGATAAAAATGAATCACTAGAAAACAAAATAATCAGGCACACACAATGCAAGTTTTATATTTTTATTATTAGGTTCTGCAAATATAACATGAAAAGGAAAAAGTATAAAATCTTATGTATTTGTTGAGTGTGGCTATATTGGAAATAATACAGATAATAATGATCATACTTGTAATTTTTTTTTTGTTATTCCGGAATTACAACTAAACACAAAGTTATGAGAGAAACAGTAATTTTTCATATTAAATGTCTATATGCACATTAAGAATGAATGCCATATATATCAATTATTGAAATTTTGATGTGGCACATGCTTCTGGCTTATTAATTTATATAATCTCTTTGAATTGACTACAGCATTTCTTGCAGGGAATAATGTGTAATCTGAACTGTTTCCAATTTTTATATTAATAGCAGTCATAGCAGAGAAATGAATCTTAGAGAAATGCATTGGCAGAAATGGAAGAAGAGATTTTTGAAGCAATTTCAGCAAGTGTAGAATATTTATTTTAAAATATTATCCAGGGCCGGGTGCAGTGCCTCATACCTGTAATCCCAGCAATTTGGGAGGCCAAGGCAGGCAGATCACTTGATGTCAGGAATTTGAGACCAGCTTGGCCAACAGGGTTTAGTGGAAACCCTGTCTCTACTAAAAATACAAACATTATCCAGGCGTGGTGATGTATGCTTGTAATCCCAGCTCCTTGGGGTGCTGAAGCAGGAGAAACACTTGCACCTGGGAGGTCGAGGTTGCAATGAGCTGAGATTACGCTACCGCACTCTAGCCTGAGTGACAGAGCGAGATGTCTCAAATAAATAAGTCAATTAAAATAAATAGAATATAATAAAATTGTAACAAAAAAGCCAAATTTTACCACATTTTCAAAAATTCATCTTCGGTTCTGCATTAGTAGCCTGCTCCAGTATTTATTCTGTAAAGTTATACTTAAATACATTTCTTAAGAAAGAAATTAATTCAGGATCTATGAATTTCCACATGTGAATCTTTTGTGCTGAAATATAAGTTCAAAATGCTGTGTCAGTGTCCTAAAATAGTCTATGATAACTTTTTGCAAATGTGCAATATCAAGATCATCACTTCTTTCACTGTTAATTGTATTTAATTTATGAATCATGTCATAAATAATTGTAGAAACTCTATTATTCTAAGCTTCTAACTTTTCCTCGGTCCTTTGATCTTACCTGCCATTGCAAAGCATGTTGCATTTATTCCTCACAAGTAGTACAGACATCATTAAAGATACCAAATATATAAAACAAGTGAAGGTTGGCTATCCAACCTACATATTTAAAACCTGGGAATGAACTGATTTCTTACCTTGTAGAAATAAAAGCTTTTTGTTGTTCAGATAGTCTCAAGAATTTTCCCATGTGTAAACCTGGAGCCTCCACATGCAGTATAGGTGCCTATAATCAACATCTATGTTATTATATGATAAAGAGAAAAATTTTGTATTTAATAAATTAGCTTTTACATCCATAAATCACATTTTTTGTTACATAGCTAAGACCCCTGATATTCAGCTGACACTTCTATTGTGCAGAAAGACTTACTTGATGAAGGAGACAGTATTTTGGTTTCTGGTCTATATGAACTCCTTAATCAGAGTACATCAAAATGTTTCCCTGCGAGTGTAGCCTACACATCTACTTCTATAAACAACCTTGCTATGTATGTACCTATGCAACAATCCTGCATGATTTGCACATGCACCCCAGAACCTAAAGTACAACTAAAATAAAACAAAAAACAGGCCGGGCGCGGTGGCTCAAGCTTGTAATCCCAGCACTTTGGGAGGCTGAGGCGGGTGGATCACAAGGTCAAGAGATGGAGACCATCCTGGTCAACATGGTGAAACCCCGTCTCTATTCAAAATACAAAAAATTAGCTGGGCACGGTGGCGCATGCCTGTAATCCCAGCTACTCAGGAGGCTGAGGCAGGAGAATTGCCTGAACCCAGGAGGCGGAGGTTGCGGTGAGCCAAGATAGCGCCATTGCACTCCAGCCTGGGCAACAAGAGCGAAACTCCGTGGACCGGCCGTTTGAAGAGCACTGTTGTATGTAAAGTAGAGATGATGCCTACTTTGCTGAGTTCTTGTTAAGATGATCAATAATCTTAAGAAAGTATCTGCTAATATAACGGACATTTAATTTACAATAACTATTAAGTTGCATTATACAATTAGTGTTCATTTTAAGCAAATCTATAGTACAAAGGGAATAAGTAATATACTGTATCTGAACTGAAAAAATAGACAACCTTGTAGAGAAATGTATCTGTCTGTTTATTCCTATGCATCAACATTTAGATATATAAAGATACAGTTATGTAACTATAATAGAATATCTTCTGCAATAAAACTAACAAATTGTTAAATAGTAGTCAGTCCACAGACAGAAAAATTACAGCCCATTAGCAAGATCAGAAAAAAAAAAACTCAATACAGGAGATGAATTTAGAGATTGCTTCAAAAGGTAGCAGAAAAAGTTGCTACAGTTTGAGACAGTGCTAAAAGTATTCTATGCATTTTGCTATTGTAATCTTTGGGATATTTTTCACCCAATCAGAACATACTAAGGAAATGGTGGATAGTTTATTTTAGTTGAGGATGTTTAAAAAGCTCTAATTCATGTTGTACTCACAACGGAGCTACTGCAGCACTTTGGGAGGCTGAGGCGGGTGGATCACGAGGTCAAGACATCGAGACCATCCTTGTCAACATGGTGAAACCCCGTCTCTACTAAAAATACAAAAGAAAAAAAAATAGCTGGGCATGGTGGCGCGTGCTTGTAATCCCAGCTACTCAGGAGGCTGAAGCAGGAGAATTGCCTGAACACAGAAGGCGGAGGTTGCAGTGGGCAGAGATCGCGCCATTGCACTCCAGCCTGGGTAACTCCGTCTCAAAAAAAAAAAAAAAAAAAAAAAAAAAAAGGAATGTTGAGACTGAAAGAAACTTAGTAATTTGTGTAAGTCTGCAATGTCCTTGGTGGGGCAAGGATACTAAGCAATCTGACCTTACTCAGAGATTTTGCTTATCCACGATTTAGAGTGCTGTGTCATGGAGAGTAAATGGGAGCTTAAAATGGAAAAATTGGTGTAAACTTGCATGGGAAAGGAAATTGTTACAGTTAACAAAAAACCTCAAGGTGAGTGTACAGTGCACAGGTGCTGTGAAAGGTGACAGGGGTAAAGTGGTATGACTCTCTTGTCACTGGGAGGTCTCGCTGGCACTGCTGTCCCGGAGGAATTAGAGCTACATGTAAAGCAGAAAAGCAAGCATGAAATCAGGGTGGACTCTCTTCTCTTTATTCGCGGGTTAAGTCTAAAGAGACATGGAAAAGGAGACTCACTTGTGATATTTAAATTGTACAAAAGTCTTTTCATCTTCTATGTGGTTATTTGCTTGCTGAATGGAATGGCAGTCTATCCTGTATGGAGCAAGGTCAGGTATTTCAACTGAGAGACAGTAAGGATGCAGACTAAGAAGTAGAAAAGAAGGAAATAAATGCAGCTGTAGAAAACAAAAAATGTTCAATTTATATTGGCAATAAACTGGTTGAATGCATAATCAGGGATGACCTGAGTAGGGGTCAATGGTAACCAGTGATGACTTAGTTCTCAAAGCTCTGTGAAAGTGGTGACCGAAGTGTAATGAAGGACTTTGGGTGGAGGAGATACATGTGAGGAGAAGGGTTGAAATAATAAAAACAGAGAGAATAATGGATTTTGAAAAGGAAAAGTAATTTACATTTAAAAATTAGAATATGCATACACAAATGCATTATTATATAAATTGAGGTACAGTTGATCTAGGCATCTGAAAACAGAAAACTGACAAGCATCTAAAGTACAATTAGTAATTGTGAGGTGTGCAGTCAGATCACAGTAGAAGACACATGGCACCATTAAAAGATTCAAGTTTAGAGGGTTTAAAGAAGGTATTATATTGTGAAGACATGGAAGACTTAAAGGAACTAACAAAAGATGAAGAGCTCATGGACCGGAAAAGGAGAGGAGGTACTACTTACTACCCCGAGCCTGATATGGCATATGGCTTCAGCTGTACCGAAATGTGCAGCGACTACCAGAGCCCAAATAAGTATTGTACCTTACTCTTCTACCCTACAATCGCCTGCCATTGCTTGTCTTTGGCTAAACCTAATTGTAAGCCAGAAGACAGGTGTGCTGGGAAAATAAATTCCATAAGGGTCAGTTTCTCAAGCCATAGTGTAGCCCATATAGAGTGCAGGGGATGAAAATGGCAGAATCTGACATAGCTACCACGAATAATAAAATAATTCTCTGAACAGTATTAAAGGACTATCTGTAGGGTTTGTAATATATATTTCATTTTATGTTTTCTAAATGAACTTTGTTTTTTAGTCACCGTGTACCAATTTTTAAAAAATTTTGTGATAGTCACTTTTTAAACAAATTCAGTAGCTTTTGTGGTATAAGTGGTTTTTGGTTACGTGGATAAATTCTATGGTGGTGAATTCTGAGATTTTAGTCCCTGCCATCTGAGCTGTGTGTACAAATGTTTTCAAATATTAGGTCAGGTATGAATTATTACTATTAATGCCCTAATGCTTTTTAGATGATTGTATTGAAAATAATTCTAAGTTTGAACAATTTCAGTAATATATCTTTGAAAGTAAAATAATCTAGCTAGGAGATTAGTTTGGTAATTGTATCATGAAAGTATAATTGCTGATATTTTTTCATCACATACTTTCATAGAAATTCAGCATAATTTTCAAAACAACTTTCTCATTCTGATATGAATCATTTATTATCTGTTTTTCAAGTACATTATCAATCACTTTACTCAGAGCATTGTGCAATGCCAATGAGTTAATTATGGCGTATGTGTAATTACTGGCATCTGTAACTCTCTGCTTTTTGTATAAAGCTGCCCACTGTATTATTTAATGACCAAATGCACTTATCCTTAATCATTAGTTTGCACTCAACTTCTGTTAAAACAATGACAAAGTACAGTCAGATTTCAATCATTAAAGTAAGAGTAATGAATTATTTTCCTCATAGTAGGGTTTTTATAGTTACTTCCTAAAACAAATTTTTATATCACTTATTTTTTTCATGTTTAGCATAGATGCAAATAACGGAGATTGTTTCAACAAGTAAAAGTTAAGAGAAAATGTAAAATACTTCCTCTTTCTCTTATTGGAAAATGTAAAGATTCCCCCTACAGTTACCAAATGATAGTGGGGAAATGAAGGATAAGGGGCTGAGAAGAATAAACATTTTTCTTTGAATTGAACCATGGGGAATAACTGGAAGATTTACAACCATATTGGCTCATTGATTACTCAGATAGCAGAAAGATATTCTCAGTGTGTGCTCCTTTTCCTAATGAAAAAGACTATTAGCTCCCCTCAAAATGTATATTAAAAGTTTTATTTTTGTTAAATGGAGGGCTCTGTTTAACCCATTTGCAGAATTGGGCCTCTACTTGAAAATAGCAATCACTGTTGAAGAAATATAACTGCAATTACAAATCAAGTGGAAGTTAGAGTAGATATAATGCTGTCATATTCTGATTACAAGATAAATGTAGTCAGGAACTATTAAGTTCCTTGTGGTCCAGAAATTATGGAGAAAATTCTAATTTTACTAAGTTACCCAAATTGACCCCCAAATGGGGGGTCACATATGTAGGCTAGAAACTGAATCAAGGATGCTGGAAAGCATCATTAAAAGTGCCTTTTTTCAATGACCTTAAAGAGAGTGTATTAAGAAAATCACAGTAGGTTTCATTAAGATGAATGAAGTTGAACATTTAAGTAAAGGAATAATCATTTTTGAACAACATAATATGAAAATAGATGACCATAAAATCTTGATAGCTCTCTAGCAGTGCTTGCAGAAATTACAGTCTTTTTACATATATTATAGTGGGTGGCAACTCAGTAAAAAATTATAATGGCTGTCAAAATTCTTGTACATTTCATAAAGTATGCATTTTCTTCCTTTTTCCGTTACACATAATAATGTTATATACCATATTGCATAGTGGGGTGTGTAGATTCATAGAAACAGTTTGTTTTCTTTAGAATCAAATAACTTGACAAGGAAATCACAAAATTCTTTAGAAATTCAAGTGATTCTCAGTAAATTAAGCAATGAGGGATTATTCTGTTTATGGATAGCTTAATCATTTTCTACCTGTTTTATCACTTTAGAAATTCCATTTCTTTTATTGTGTGGGAATCAGACCAAGGTCTACTAGAGAGACAACTGATTAGAGAAGTTCATGTGAAAGGTTTCAGAAGGAAAGTTTTCCTCAGGTTTATTTTCATATATGTGTTTAGAAAGAATAGTTAATGCCACTGTGCTGTATTTTTCCAGAATATATTTTTTAAGTCATAGAAGTTTTTCTTTCATATGTCATATGCAACGTGAGGGATTCAGATCAACAAGATAGTTGTGTTCCATGTTGTCACTCACGGATCCAGGTTTTTTCTAACTTGCTGCCTTTACATTCCCCAGGCTTGGTTTTTATTTGCATGTCTGAAGTTGGTTATGGACAATTCCATATTTTACTTTACGGAAAGAATAAGAGGCAGAATAGAGAAGTACACATTGGTTACCTCAATGTCCAGTTCCAGAAGTGATGCATATTACCTTTAGGCCACACTAACTGCATGTGAAGTTGGGAAACACAGCTCAGTTGGGCAGCTATATACCAGTTACCATTTATTACAATGGAAGAAGAGGAGAATCGAGGTTGGTAAACAATTATTAGACCCTGCCATGCTATTCAAGCTTCCTGTAGGTTTGGCAGAGATTTCAAAGGACAGTTTAGGATCTGTTTGAACTTTCATATTTGCCATAATCCTGTACATGGGTAAAGCAGTTGTAATATATTATATGAGTTGCTTTTTTGTACTTACATATGGCTCATATAAAAGGTAGGCATCTGTGTTCTAAACAAAAATAGATTTTTAAAATATGAATTTCTAACCAAGAACAGTCTTTGAACTAAGAAAGAACAACATATGGGAGAAAAGAGATAGAAGACTTCTAGGCAGTTCATAGACTGCATAGTTTTAATTTTCAATAACATGTGTATTACATATTAACTCATGTTAGGAGGTAAGACCTCCCCAAATCTACCAGTGAACACATCACAGTTCAAAAGTCCACTTAGCTTGAAACTGTACAGCTGTGTCTATATGTCGTTAAATGTGGCTATGCCTCTCCTATTTTCATTTACTTATATCTTGTGTAATTCCCCACTTTCTCATTCTTTGGTTTTCCCTGACTTCTGTCATCACTGATATTGTTCCTTCAGCTATAGAACTTTTTCCTCATAACACTCCATTGTAGTCCCCTAAGTTTTATCTTACAAACCATGTTGTTTTCTCCCCCAATATGCTGCAAGATCTGTGAGGGAAATACTCATGACAGCTTTAGCAATACTGTACGTGACAGACGATAGATTCCCAGTAAATCCCGCTAAATGAGAAATAAAAGAAAAATAGAAAATTTGAAATATGAAGTTCCTTTCCTACCTTATCCCTTGAAGTGTAAATCACACCTCATAAATTCTTACTTCATCTGAGCTAAGTTGTGCCCAGAGATTATTTTATTTGAATATAAGCATAGTTTAGTGTCTAGTATCATTCTACATAAAAACAATAATATGTATATGCATATACACTTCTTATCTTATAACACTGATTTAGATAAATAATTCAAGATTATGTTTGTGAATAATTTAAAGACATACTTTTAGAAGCAGAAGCAGAAAGATGAGTAATTATATCCCAATTTCAGGATTCTTTAATAATAGTCATTCAGTATGTTTCTGAAGGACTGGCTTTCTCTACAAACATAAGGGTCCACCAACTGATCTGTTTTTTTTTGTTTGTTTGTTTTGTTTTGTTTTTATTATTTTAATTGACACCTAATAATTTTACCTACTTATGTACTACAGTGAGATAGTTTGATACCTGTAGACAATGTAGAATGATCAATTGAGGCTAATTAGCATATCTGTCACCTCAAACATTGATCATTTCTTTGTGTTGTTTTCCAAATAGAGTTAATTATGGAAAGAAATCACTATACATTTCTTCTGAGAACTTTAAAATAAATATTGTATATATTTAAGTTGTATAACATGATTTGATGTAAGTATACATTGTGTAATGATTACCACAATCAAATTAATCAACACATCCATTACCACCCATGCTTTACTTTGGATCCCCAGAACTTATTCATCTTTTTTTTCGGTATTTCATTGTTTTGTTTTGTTTATTATACTTCAAGTTCCGGCACACGTGTGCAGATCACGTAGGTTTGTTACATAGGTATACAGGTGCCATGGTGGTTGGCTACATTCATCACTCCATCATCTACATTAGGTATTTCTCCTAATGCTATTTCTCTCCCATACCCTGACTCCCTGACAAGCCCCTGTGTGTGATGTTCCCCTCACTGTGTCCGTGTATTCTCCTTGTTCAACTCCCATTTATGAGTGAAAACATGTGGTACTTGGTTTTCTGTTCTTATGTTAGTTTGCTGAGAATGGTGGTTTCCAGCTTCATCCATGTCCCTGCAAAGGACATGAACTCATTCTTTTTGGTGGCTGCATAGTATTCTATGGTATTTGTGTGTCACATGTTCTTTATGCAGTCTATCACTGATGGGCATTTGGGTTGGTTCCAAGTCCTTGCTATTGTGAACAGTGC
Organism: Leontopithecus rosalia; assembly: GCA_028533165.1. Classification (NCBI taxonomy): domain Eukaryota; kingdom Metazoa; phylum Chordata; class Mammalia; order Primates; family Cebidae; genus Leontopithecus; species Leontopithecus rosalia. The sequence continues at coordinate 7,666,228 of CM052665.1, read as the reverse complement.
TGCAGTAAACATACGTGTGCATATGCCCTTATAATACAATGATTTATAATCCTTTGAGTATATACCCAGTAATGGGATTGCTGGGTCAAATGGTATTTCTAGTTCTAGATCCTTGAGGAATTGCCACACCGTCTTCCACAGTGGCTGAACTCCCACCAAAGGTGTAAAAACATTCCTATTTCTCCACATCCTCTGCAGCATCTGTTGTCCTCTGACTTTAATGATTGTCATTCTAACTGGCATGAGATGGTATCTCATTGCAGTTTTGGTTTGCATTTCTCTACTTATGACTGCTAGTTTCTATTCTTTGACTGATGTTTCCCCATTTCTTTGCCCCTCTTCCAACCCCAGATAACCACTATTCTCTCTGCTCCTCTGAGTTCAAATTTGAAATGTCACATAAATGAGATCATGTGGCATTTGTCTTTCTGTGCTTGACTTCACTGAGCATAATGTTCCCCAGGTTCACTTACATTGTTCCAAATAACAAAATTTCCCTTGTTTTTTTTTTAAATGCTGAACAGTATGTGTATATATATGACATTTCCTTTATCCATTTATCCATTGGTGGACTCAGGTTCATTTTAGCTCTTGACTACTGTGAATAATTCTGCAATCAACATGGGAGTGCAGATATCTCATCCACATACTAATTCAATGTCCTTTGAATATGCCCAAAAGTGAGATTGCTGACCAATATGGCAGTTTATTTTTATTTTTATATTTGAGCAATCTTCATGCCGTTTTCCATGATGGCTTTACCAGTTTACATTCTCACCAACAATGTACAAGTATTTAGTTTTCTTCGCATCCTCACCGACACTCGTTATCACTTCTCGTTTGGTGATAGTCTTCCTAACATAGATAATGTGATATCTCATTGTGGATCTGATTTGCATATTCCTGATGATTAGTGATGTCGAGAACTTTTCATATACCTTCTGCCCATTTGAATGTCTGCTTTGGAAAAAATTCTATTCAGGTCCCTTGCCCACTGTTTAATCAGGTTATTTGTTTTCTTTTTGCCGTTGAGCTGTGTGAGTTCCTGATACAATACAGATATTAACCCTTTATCACATTTATGGACATCAAATATTTTCTGCCATCCCGCAAGTTACCGTTCATTTTGTCGATTCTTGCCTTTACTATGCAAAAGAATTTGTTTGATTTAGCTCCACTTGTTTGTTTTTGCTTTCGTTGCTCAGGCTCTGCTATCACATGTGAAAAATTTATTACAAATATTAGGATATTTTTCCCTAGATTTCCTTGTAGGAGTTTTATGGTTTTAGAACTTACATTTAAGATGTTATCCATTTCGAGTTACTTTCGTATATGGTATAAGCGTTCAATTCTTTTGCATGCTAAAATCTAGTTTTCTCATCACCACTTAATTTCATTTTTATTTTGTTTTTGATTAGATGTTTTCTGCATTCTACATATTTATTTATTTATTTATTTTTCAACTTCTATTATAGGCCCAGGAGATACATGTGCATGTTTGTTACATGGATAAATTGCATGCTGCTGAGGTTTGGTTTACAAATGATTTCATCTCCCAAGTTGTGAGCACAGTACCTGATAGGTAGTTTTTCAACCCTTCCTCCCTCCAATCCTCCCACATCTAGGGGTCCCCATTGTCTTATGTTTCCATCTTTATGTTGTTTTGTACTCAGTGTTTAACTCTCACTTATAAGTGAAAACCTGTGTCATTTGGTTTTCTGCTCCTGTGTTAATTCACTTAGGGTAATGGGCTCCAGCTGCATACATGCTGCTACAAAGGACCTGAGTTTATTCTCCTTATGGTTGCTTATCAATCCATGATGCACATGTGCCACATTTTCTTTATCTACTCCATTGGCATCTAGGTTGATACCATGTCTTTATTATCGTGCCTATTGCTGCAATGAACATATTAATACATACATCCTTTTGGTAGAATGATTTCTTTTCCTTTGGATACACAATCAGTAATGGGACTGCTGGGTAGAATGGCGATTCTGTTTTTTGTCTTTAAAAAATCTCCAAACTGCTTTCCACAGCAACTGAACTAATTTGTACATTCCTACAAACAGTTTGTAAGGGTTACCTTTTCTTCACAAGCTTGCCAGCATCTGTTATGTTTTGACTTTTTATTAATAGCCATTCTGAATGGTGTGAGGTGATATCTCACTGTGCTTTTGATGTGCATTTATCAAATGATTAGAGTTGTTGAGCATTTTTTTTTTTTTGAGATGGAGTTTCGCTCTTGTTACCCAGGCTGGAGTGCAATGACGCGATCTCGGCTCACCGCAACCTCCGCCTCCTGGGTTCAGGCAATTCTCCTGCCTCAGCCTCCCGAGTAGCTGGGATTACAGGCGCGCGCCACCATGCCCAGCTATTTTTTTGTATTTTGAGTAGAGACGGGGTTTCTCCATGTTGACCAGGATGGTCTAGATCTCTTGACCTCGTGATCCACCCGCCTCAGCCTCCCAAAGTGCTGGGATTACAGGCTTGCGCCACCGCGCCCGGCCGAGCATTTTTAAATTTATTTTTTGACCACAGGTATGTCTTCTTTTCAGAAGTGTTTGTTCATATTCTTTGCTCCCTTTTTGATAGGGTTATTTGCTTTGTGCTTGCAGAATTGTTTAAGTTCATTACAGATTTTGGAATATTAACCCTTTGTCAAATGCATAGTTTGTGAATATTCTCTCTCGTTCTGTAGATTGACTGTTTAATCTGTTGACACTCTCTTTTTCTGTGCAGAAGCTCTTTAATTAGGTTCCACTTGTTAAGTTTTGTTTTGTTGCAATTGGTTTTGGGAACTACGAAATTCTTGGCCAAGGCAAATGTCCAGGATGGTGATTCATAGGTTTTCTTCTAGAATTTTTATAGTTTTAGGCTTTACATTTAAATCTTCAATCCCTCTTTAGTTATGTTTGGAATACAGTGAAAGGTGAAATGTAGGGGTCTAGTTTCACTCTTCTGCATATGGCTGGCTAGTTATCCCAGCATCATTTATTGAATAGGTATTCCTTTCCGTATTGCTTATTATTGTTGACTTTGTCAAAGATCAGATGGTTGTAGGTGTTTGGCTTTATTTCTGGTTTCTCTATTCTTTTCTATTGCTGTGTGTGTCTGTTTTTGCTGTTTTGGTTACTGTAGCCTTGTAGTATAGCTTGCAGTCAGGTAATGTGACATCTCCAGCTTTATTCTTTTTGCTTAGAATTCCTTGGCCATTCAGGCTCCTTTTTGCTGTCATATAAAGTTCAGGATAGTTTTTCCAGTTCTGTGAAAAATGATGTAGGTAGTATGACAAGAATAGCATTGAATCCGTTGGTTGCTTAAGGCAGCATGACAATTTTAATCGTATTGATTCTTCCAAATCATAAGCATGGAATGATTTTCATTTCTTTGTATCAGCTATGATTTCTTTTATCAGTGTTTTGTATTCTCCTTGTAGAGATCTTTCATCTCCTTGGTTAAATGGATTCCAAGGTATTTTTGTAGCTATTATGCATGGGATCATGTTCTTGATTTGGCTCTCAGCTTGAATGTTATTGCTGCATAGAAGTGCTACTGATTTTTGTACATTGATTTTGTAACCTGAAATCTTCCTTCAGTCATTTACCATTTCTAAGAGCCTTTTGATGGAGCCTAGAGTTTTCTGGGTATAGAGTTATATCATCTGCAAAAAGAGATGATTTGACTTATTTTTCTATTTGAATACCTTTGATTTTTTTTTCTCTTACCTTAGTGCTCTGGCTAGGACTTTCAGCCAAGTGTTGAATAGTAGTGGTGAGAATGGACATCCTTACCTTATTACATCTCTTCAATGGAATGCTTCCAGGTGTTGCTCATTCAGTATAATGTTGGTTGTGGATTTTTCATAGAAGGTTCTCAGTATTTTGAGGTATGTTTCTTCAGTGTCTGGTTTGTTAAGGGTTTTTATCATGAAAGAATGTTGAACTTTATCAAAAGCATTTTCTACATCTGTTGAGATGATCACATAATTTTGTTTTTAATTCAGTTTATGTGGCAAATCACGTTTATTGATTTATATATACTGAACCATCACTCATCCCAGGAATAAAGTTTACTTAATTGTGGCAAATTAGCTTTCTAATGTGCTGCTGGATTTGGTTTGCTAGTATTTTGGTGAGGATATTTGCATCTATGTTCATCAGGGATATTGGCCTGCAGTTTTCTTTTTTGTTGTCATTGGGTCTTTGTGATATTTCAGCATCAGAGTGATGGTGGCTTCATAGAATGATTTAGAGAAGAATCCCTTCTGCTCTATTTTTTGGGTTAGTTTTCAGTAGGATTGGTAACAGTTCTTCATACATCTGGTAGAATTTGGCTGTGAATCCATATGGACCAGGGCTCTTTTTCAGTGGTAGGCTTTTCATTACTGACACAATTTCAGGACCTGATAATGGTTTGTTCAGAATTTTGTGATTTCTTCTTGACTCAGTCATGTGGGGTTGTGTGTTTCTAGAAATTTATTCATTTCCTCTAGAGTTTTCAGTCTATACAAGCACCCTTTATTGAAGACATCTTTTCCCAATTATGTATTGTTAGTGCCCTTGAAAACAATCAATTGATGATATCTGCATAGATTCCAGGGGTCTACATGTCTGTTTTATGCCAGCAACACACCATTTTGTTTAAATTAGCTTTGCTAGACACAAAGCTGTATCATCATCCTCAGGAAGCATGATGCTTCCTGCTTTGTTCTTCTTCCTTGACGTAGTTTTAGCTCTTTGGAGCCTTTTACAGTTTCATACGATATTTATATGTTTTTACATTTATATTATTTTATATCTGTTAAAATGTCATTGGGATTTTTCTGGAGATTGTCTTGAATCTGCTGATGACTTTAGGTAGTATGAACATTTTAACAGTACTAATTCTTCTAGTCCAGGTACGTAGGCTATCTTTTCATTTATTTATTGTCAGTAGTTTCTACTGGGAAATTTTATAGGATTTAAGTACCAACCATCTATCAAATTTCTAATTTATTAAAAAAGCCAAAGTTCAAAAATAAAGTTCTTCTTATGTTTGTCAAAGATCTCTTAACATGAAGGCAAAAATCAAGGATCTAGTATTAACTCAGTTTTTTTTTTTTAAATGTAGATGCTTAGAAAGAGAGAAAAAAACTATTATTCTCTTATGGTAAGAGTACATATAAAAAACTATTATACTCTTATCTGTAGCGTTATATTACCTGACCCTAAGAATTATAAATCTAGAAAATGTCAACTAATGAGTTAGCCGTAAGCATATAAGGAGAAAAATCCCCATTCTACTTCCTAATCACATTTTCTTCGTATGGACTTGTGTTACTCTAATATATCAAAATATCCTGATCTCTCCGTGTTGGGCAACTATTTTTTTTGAGAAATAATGATGTAAATAATTGTGAGTCCCATGATTCGTATTCTGAGTTTCACTTGTAGTTACAAGCTTCGTGCAAAAGAATCTGTTGAATCTACTGGACACATGGAGAACAACACTTCCAATCATAGTCTCATCTGCTGGGTTGAGTAACTGTTCAGTTCTCTCATATCATCATGGGGAGAAATAATCACTTGGCTTTTGGTGCATACGAATAGAATGAACATTCACCAGGAGATTGTTGTATATCACAAACGGGGTTGAGTTGTCACAGATGACAACTTGTTTAATCTCCTCAATTTGACTATAAAGGCCCGGATAAGTTAATTGCTCAGAAGTCATAAATGACACAGCTGAAATCTAACTAGATTAGCCAAGAAATTACAATGAGTGAGTTAAATGCTCGTTCCTTGTGTGGCTACATGGGAGTGTGCTTGCACACATGAATGTGTGTGTGAATGTTGAAATCAGAAGAGCAATGGTCTCTTGATCCACTGGAATGATAAGATGTAAGAGTAAAGAAATGCGTAACTTCTTGATGGATGTCCAACTGGTGATGGACAATGCAAAATTTAAAAAATTTAAAGAAGGCTTTAATCTGCTACAGCTCTGCTACTTTTGCTGGGGTTGCCTTTCCTTTTCCCTCACATACTTGTGATTAATGTTTTGATAGACATATTTCGATAGTTTTTAAAAAGCTACACTTTATAATTTGAAATGTGTGAGAGGTAGGCACCATGAAAATCGTTTTAGCTTTTTTTCTGACTTGTTGGCCTTATCCTGTTAATCACTGTTTACTCTGAGCTGTAAGGAAATAATCAAAGAATGCCTAGAAGTCAAGCTCACAGGGGCATTTTTCATTTTGGAAACTTCAAGAAGCTTTGCTATATACTGAATCTATAGGCAAAACAGAACCACAGAAATTTTTAGTTTGAATTCTCAATGAACTTTGCTTCCCTGATAAATCAAATATATTTTAGAGAACTAATCACTTTTGCTTGTTTTTATTTTTGGTGTTTTTCCTAAGGAGCCACATGTATTTTATATTTTATTGTTTTTCTTTGAAAAGAAACATGCAATTTAATTCCCAAAAAGAATCTTAGAGACCTTATTTGTGTTACAGCAAGTATCAGGAGAGAAAGAGAGAGAGAGAGAGAGAGAGAGAGAGAGAGAGAGAGAGAGAGAGAGAGAGAGAGAGAGATTAGATGGATAGATAGATCACTTTCTTGCAAAAACAGACTCAATACAGACTGATTTTATTATATTTCATTTAGCACCAGAATATCACTAACTAATGAAATTTCTCATTAATTAGGTCTTTTTTATGTTACTCCCTTTATTTCTACTGAAAGTCACCATATTTCTAGTTAATTCCTGGATATAAAGCACCATATGTGTTTAAAAACTCTCATTGAAGAAAATATTTCCCCGTGACTTTCATACAGGCTGCTATTTTAAATGTCATAATTGCCCACAACTTGTCAGTTTTGAAAAAGCATTTTAGTTTTGAGCTGCCAAATAGAATAAAAATGATGTTATTGACTTGTAAGGAAGGGACTAAAGCACTCTGACAGCATCTGACCTCTTATCATCACTTATTTAAAGAGCTTTCAGGAGAGAAAAAAAAAACCTACCCTTTTTTTTTTTTTGAGACAGAGTTTCACTCTTGTTACCCAGGCTGGAGTGCAATGGCGCGATCTCGGCTCACCGCAACCTCCGCCTCCTGGGTTCAGGCAATTCTCCTGCCTCAGCCTCCTGAATAGCTGGGATTACAGGCACGCGCCACCATGCCCAGCTAATGTTTTGTATTTTAGTAGAGACGGGGTTTCACCATGTTGACCAGGATGGTCTTGATCTCTTGACCTCGTGATCCACCCGCTTCGGCCTCCCAAAGTTCTGGGATTACAGGCTTGAGCCACCAGCCTACAAACTACCTTTAAAATGTGGACTAACTTGCTAGTGCAGTGCTTTTTCTTAGTGCAGTGAGCTGAGAAGAGTTTTGGAAAAAAGCCCAGAGGCCATGGTTGTAAAAGTGACCATTTGCTACTGGTTCAGATAATAATTTATTCCAGTGAGAGAAAAGAAGAAATTGTCACATATGGCTCAGGTTCTTACTCTTTCTACCTTCTACTGACTGCTAACAATAATTAAAATTTTTAGAAGCAACATGATCAAGGTCTAGAAGACCAGTCTCCTTCTCCAAGAGTCAATAGTAGAGGTCAGGGTTAATTCGTTGCTTTAAAACATGGAAATTACTCTCCGTGTTCGAGAGCAGTATGTGGCATTTCTTAAGTATATGATAAAAAAAAGGACCTTGAAGTTTCACTGCATGTGTGTGACGTAAAGAATATCTGTTAGGAAAGATTTGATGAGACTGAAATAGAGGGTAATAGATACTGAATTGGGGTAATTTATGTTGTGAACTAAGAAGATGGCCAGGGAATCTTCAAAGACAATCAATTCTGCATGAGTAAAACTCAAGAGCATTTCAAAGCTCTCTTCCTCTTACATGAAACTAAGTATCAATCTGCTGATTTCACATTTTATATATTTGAAGATTTTGATATGAGCAAAATGCAGCTATATAGCCATGTTAATGCCTGGCACGCTAAAGCACAAGAACGAGTATATTTCAGATAATAGACAAAGTTATTTCAGGTGGCTTCTAATTCACCATATGAGAACGAATATGAACTTGTCAATTATGGATGACATAGGAGGGATCATTTTATTCCGTACCTGAAACAATGAAGGTCTGTTTCCATATGACATAATTCAGTGAATTTTTTAAATGGCAATAATTTTAATAAAGGACATTACATGATCTGAGATATGATTAGGAATGGGTACAAGTCATACACATTTTAGAATATTTCTTCTCATCCTAACAACAAAAATTAAAATCAATATGGCTATTTCATATGCCATAATGCATGAGGAGTTAAATCCGGGGACCTCTGCTTCAGTTCTTGAAATGGACCAATGCCACTGAAATAAAGGGAAAATAAGTATGATAAGTCTTAACTGAATAATGTAACGTTTTCATGCTTCTGAAATAGAAATTTCTCTATTTTCAATAGTTTTAAGTGACTAAAATATTAAATAAAAGAATTGTTCTCCTTTTACCTACAATTTAATTAGGGGAAAAAACAGTTCAAGAAAGATTTCACACTATTAAGGAAGAAAAGTTCATCATGGTGCATTTAAAGTGTTAGATGTTAGGTGGAGTGAAGGGATCAGAGAAAAGATGCTTTACACAAAATGGGTATTTTTTTTTTTCCATTGTGTCAGTTACGTCTCATCATCATTCTTTGGAACTGACTGACATGCTTCAGCAATCATTTTTGACATTCTATACACATGAGAACTTGGGGCTAGCACAAGTAGCTTTTCTTGAAAATGCCTAAGTGAACTCTGGCAAACAATATACTACTTAGAAGTGCTGTACTCTGTTACTATCCTGCAGGTATATTACTTTAGAGTATATTTTTAGCATAACACATAACTTCTAAAAGTAAACTCTACTGTAAGATAAACATGATGATCAAAGTGTGTGGCCTTCCTACTCTAATATTAGGAAATTATTTATGTGGGATACTGTGGTGAAAGAAGATTGAAGTATGCCGTATTTATGCTCATTATCCCTTCAGTATCTTCCTCCATAGCACTTACAACACGTATTCAACTGTTATAAGTACGCAAATACCAGTTCAATGGGGCATTACCATTACCATACATAAATCACATGAAATATTTGGTCATTTTGATTATTTTTAACATTTGTTTGCTTTTAGCAACAATATTTTATAATCGCTTCATCTATACATACTCAACTCAAATTTTAAGTGGTTATTTTATTAATAGTTGTTAAAGACTGCTCACTGGGGATATAAAGTCTGGTGTGGGGATTACACTACATTATTTGAAAGCTATGTGAATTTAAACAAGGGGCTTGAAACTTCTGCATCTTTAAAAGAAAACATAAATCAAACTGACCTCATGGATCAACACCACCCACAGTTTATGTAGGTGGAAAAAAACAGAAATGTAGGACCCCTTGCTCAAACATTGTGACCAATTTCAAGATGGCAATAGCAGAGCATTCAACAAATCACTGATGGCAGAGCTTTCCTCCAAGATTGGAGCTCTTCTAAACACAGAGCCCCGTGCAACCCACCTTGGAAACTCTTGTGAAGAGTAAGTTTATAGACTGCTTATTAGCACATATTATGCACTCAAAAATAATTTTAACAACTATTTTCTACAAAATTTTTATTCGAGGTGCTCTGGCCATAGTATGGGTGTTTTGGGTTAGGGCAAGGATCTTAACTGAATCTCTATATTTTGGTTTTGTTTTGAAAATTTTAATAGTATTTTTAAAAGCCCTTTAGTGAGTTTGATATGCAGCCAAGGTTGAAAATCATCAGGTATTTAACTTAATTACTTCTTACTGACTCTGTACCATATCTTTTATATTTATACAATATATAAAATTCCGGTCATAGATTGATTTTTTTAATCCAGTTACAATAATACAATGGGAATGGAATTATGAAAGTAACTAAAATGACTTGGATTGTTCAAAGGTGAATAAAGGGCTATTGTCCTGAAGGAGCTAATAACCTACAGTTCAAAATGTAATTGAAAGGCTCTTACTGCAAATCCACCTGGGGGTGCTTGTTAAAATTTCAGATGTTTTTGGACTTAGCCTCACCTACTGAATCAGAATCTTAGGGTGGGATGGAGAGGGCAGAACACGTGCTTTGTCAAGCCCCTCTCTTGAACATATGCTTGAAAATTTGAGAACCATGGGTTAGTACTGCGGTGCCTACGTCTCACAGCTATTCTTCCCTGAAGCAAATTCAACAGCCAAGACTGTAATACCCTAATTAACATTGCTGTTCACCTAGTGTCTATAACTCATTGTGCAGCATAGGGCCTGAGAGGAATAATAAAGCTGCTCTGATTTTTTTCTCTTGCTTTGCTGGCAACATCAACCCTCATTTTAGCTATTGAAATAATATAATTTCTTCTCTAGTCTGTTAAAGATGACTATTTTGAAATACATGAAAATTCCTATTTTTATATCCCCTTGTCCATTTTGTAGTATTTATAATACTCTCCGTCTATATATTTTTCCTCTGTTCTTAGATCTTACATAAAAGGCTAACAATACATAATAATAAACATGAAAAACATATGGTTATTATTCTTTGCCATTTTTTCTGTTTTAACCTTAGGACTATTTCGTTGTACTAGCGACTCTGCTCCCTGTGATACAGAGTTCAATGAATGCACATTGCAACTGGCGTAGTTCTCACCTCAGGCACACAATTTAGCCTTCTATATAATTGGCATTAAGAAAGATGAGGGGAAGTGGGACTGAAAGAGGAAAGGCAGTCATATCTCATAATTGCAAATATGAAAGTCAGGGTCATTCATTTCATGGTGAGAAAGAAAACATCAAAATCCTATGTCTTTACATTACCCATTCAGGTAAATACAGAATTTAGATACAATATTTTAGACTAAATAAATGGCTATGTACTCCTTACAGATCTTATAGAATAGTTCATTCAGTAAAAAAGAACCATTTTATCATTACCATCTGAGAGTTACAAATACTTATGGGTAACAAAAGAGGGACAATAAGTGAAAGCATCATTTCTTGACATGTCTTATTTCTCACAGGACTGTTCATTAACTAGAATCAAGATTCTACTGGGAATTATATATTTCAAATTTCTTTTTATTTTATACATAATTTACCAGTATATTCTCTTTCAGCATTTTTCTGTAATTACTTGAATTTTATTCAACACGTGTTCTTTTTTTGACAGCCATGTTTTTCAGTTCAATAAACGTTATCAAGCATTCTTTGACTGTTCCTATTGCATCAAGTGTAATTAGCTTTTGATTACTGTTAATTTCACAGCATTTTCCCTTTAATAAGTTGCATCAAAATGCTTTCATTTCTGTTGCAGCAAGTTTAATTAGTTTTTGAACCATGTTTCTGTTTTTCTTTCCATTTTTAGAAAAAAGGACAACACCTACTTTCTTTGTTTCTCTGAGAATATCCATGACTTACAATGTGGTGTTCACCAGAAACCCTCACCTAATCCTGACAATACTAAATTGTGGTAGCATGTAGCCTTTTCATTTGCATCAAGAATATTCTCAGGTACTCACATACTTATAATTCTGGTTATTTAAAAAATATGATACAATTTTATTTTCAATTTTTGAAGGTGCTAAATGATTTATTTAAAGCAACTAGGATTCTAATTGGTGCATCAATTCAATCAAAGAAGCTGATTAACACTCCATGTATTCAATTATATGACACAAAATACCTGTATTCTCTTTTCAGAAATCTATTGTGCATTTTGTTTTAGTGAACGCAACTGCTACTTGTGATATTACTTAGGATAAAAGGCTACTCAGAGTATTTTTATGCCTATATAACAATTAATGCAATTTTAACGTGCAAGATATATCTATGTCTTTTTAATTATATAGAGCTGTAATAATACTTATAGAAATTTATATTATATAAAACATCAACTCTTAGATATTTATTCATGTGACTTGAATGATAAACCGGGCATATGTAAGGACTTAAAACTTCCAATAACTTACCACCAAGGAAAAAAAATAAGCTGAAAGCAACTACATATCATATTTATCACTATTGAATTCAAATACCAGTGATTCTAAATTAGTCTTTAATATTCAATTTTATAACTCATTTTATAATATTGTAATAATTGAAATAATATAATAATCAATATTACAGAATGATTGGAGTTCAGTGGAAGAGAAGTACATGCTCAGAGAACTGATTATATTCAGTATTAGGTTATAATCTCCTGACAACATGAAACTTTTTAGATGTAAAATTGACAATCACAAAACTTAGAATTGGACCTTACAGGCAATGGTATCCTTTAGGTGAACATTTAAAAACATTTTCAGTGCCAGGCTAGAATTCAGTGCCTGTATAACAGGCAGCATGGGGTGGTAGGGGAGCGGTGTATATGAGAGGTAGGTAGAAGTGGGGGCCACAAGTCCAGTACCTTATGAATTTAGTGTACCTTGCTTAAAAAAGATGAAACCTGTATTTTAAGAAGCTTAAAGTTTACTTAGTCCTACCATCTTTCTGATGTTACTTTCATTTGCATATTATTATTCTAAATGTTCATTCAAATTCCATACCTTTTAGAGGAACCTCCCTGTATTCAAAGGGAGTCCACACTGTTTTCAGCTAGTCCTGAAGTACTGGTTTTAAACTAAACTCTATCAGGTTGTTTCTTTCACTCTTGGGTTTTAATTCTAACCAACCAATCCATGTTGGTGGCTGTTGCGGCAGAGGGGCAGGGGACACTTACTGTCTGTAACACACATAATTAAGGTTAAAAATACATATTTCTTTAGATTAACAGACTTTATTCATACCTATATGGAAATAGAATGCCTGCGTATAACGTTTTTCTTTGTTTAATATTTAGGCAGAGAATCATAAATTCTGTCACATCTTTCTTGATTAAATTTCAAATGACTGTAATTTATCTAATTTCATTGGTATACCTTTATTGAGAATCCCTTATAATATTATTTTTTAAAACTTCAGGGCTTGTGATTTGTAAAATCATAGTTTCCGCCTTGTAATTAATTTTAATGTATTTTTGTTTTCTATAATAAACCCCTTTATCATGCTCACATTACTGTTATGATATGCCTTTTACATTTTTAAAATATGTAATTGCTTTAATGCATAAATTTTCCAATTCTGCAGCTGCTGCAGAGGTTAAAAAAGTCTACCAAGAAAACATTCACAATAAACCCTCATGATTAGTTCCTTTGCGTGTTGCTCCAGAGAAAAACAAATCAGCACTAGAAGGAAAATCTGTTCTGGGAAGTCCCACAGGGCTGGTGTAATGACCTATCCCCACAAGAGGACTGAATAGAATGCATCCATTGTGGCTTCCCCAATGACTGTGGCTGGCAGCCTCTGGAGATGAGGAAAAATACTGAAGTGATAGAGAAAATAAAATGTTCTGCTTGAATACAAGTTATATTTGCCTGTCTTCCTCAACCCTCTTTTAAAAAATGTTGCCACTTCAGACCAGGACACCTGCTAATTTTTTTTTTTTTTTTTTGTCAAAGCTTCGTGGAAAAACTAGACTTGGATCAATGAGATCTATCTTCTTGGATCAGCTAATTTCCTGTTCACAGTCTCTTAAATTCATCTAAACTTCCTTCAGAAAGCTTTCCTATGGATAAGGCACCATCACATGTCTTCTTGGCAAGATTAGGAAGCAGAGAAGCCATATCTCCACACCCTCCTCCTTCTCTGCAGACCCCATTTAGGACTGAGGATAAAGAAAGAGTATCCCCTATGTTTTAATTCAAATTCTCTTCTGTTTATTAAACTCAGTCTAGGCCTTTCTTTCAGTTATCATGATTTTGCATTTACTGTTAATTTCTTATAGGAGATATCTATGTCTCATAAATAATTACAGATAAATTTATTAGATATAGGATTCATAAATTAGTAGATACTATACACAAAAGTTATTTAGCATTGATTCCTATACATTAGATAGCAGATTAAAAATATTTTAAAAGATTCACAATTGTGGGCATGCGTTCATATAATGGCCAGTTACAGGTGCTATCTATAAAAGCAAAACATAAATAAATAATTGTCATTGTATACAGTAGTACCTATGTGTATTTGCAGAGGAAATATGAAAAGGAAACCTTATAACCATGATTAAATGTTTGGCATTGTCATGGCTTTGGAAGCTGCCATGGTGTTTAGATACACTAGAAACATCTTTTGAAAAAAGAATTTTGGAAAACATGGAACAATATCTAAAATTCTTTCTGTTTTGTGATTATATTCATAATCCATTTATGAAATTGTAAAATCGTTTTTATTTAGATAATATTTTGCTTTCTTTGCTGACTTTAAGTGGTGAGGAATCAAGAACAGAAACATTGCCATCTAACCCCAACCTTAGTAATCTATCTTTGTCTCTAAGGATATGGTCTTTTTTTCTCTCTCTTTCCTCCTACCCAACCCCTCCAACCTTTTCTTTCTCTCTTCAGTGGAAATTTACAATAGGATATATGGTGATTCTTTAACTTTTATCATGAAGCAAGATATTAACTACCTATTTAAAACTTTGTCCAATGTTTTTTATTTAGAGTAAAATTCAATACAAATGTTTTTTTAAATAAATATTTATATGAGGTTTTGTAATCATTTCATTGTATTGATTTTCAAATAGTAAATATCTAATTCAATGTTTTCTCATCACTTTAATTAAATGTGAGTAAAATAGAGGGAAAATGTTAATTAACTATATGTAAGATTATCATTAATACATGTTTAAGCTGGCTTTTCTTCAAGCTCAGCAGAGCATTTGAGGATCACATTAATGCTCCAGATAAACAACAGAAGCTAAAACACCAGGAGAAACTCTAATGCAAATGTGTTCGACAATGTTCCAAATAGACTTGAGCAAGAATTTCTATTTTAAATCTTTTCAGAAAGTGCAGTTTCATATGACTGTATGTATGTGTGGGGAGCGGTTAATAAAAAGCAAACCTGATGCTGTTAGTTTAGATGTTACTAGCACCCAGGGAGTGCAGGCTACCTAAGAGTTCTGGTTCTGTAGCCAGACCTTACAGATAATAATTTTAGTAATATCTTTCTTTCAGAGTTCTTGAGAGGAATGTGGGGGATAAGACCAGCTATCAGAGATTTCTGATCTACAGAGAAAATTTTCCCATATTATAGAATAACAGATAATTAGAAAAGAGCACAAAATCTATCTTCATGAACAGGTAGTGACTTGATGGGCTAAGTTTAGAGTTCTCTAGGTTTTACAATTCTTTGGATTTTTTCGTTATATATTTTCTTGTTTAGTTATTTTAGAATAAAAAGAAACACATTTTATAAATGTGTTTTTGAAATGTGTTTACATTTCCACAGAAAATATGTAAGGCATGTTTGCTGCTTTAGCTTTAAGGAGATTGGTACAGGCACAATATATACCCTAAAATGAAGAAAGAATGAAAAGGAGAGTAAGGCATTAGAAACAAATGCAACCTTCTGTTCAGTCACATTTGGAACAATCTAACTGCAAAACTTTGTGAAGTAAATGCTCAGAGACACAAAAAACCGTTTGAAAAATCAATAAATCCAGGAGCTGGTTTATCAAAAAGATGAACAAAATAGACCACTGGCCAGATTAACAAAAAAGAAAATAGAGAATAACCAAATCGATGCAATAAAAAACAATAAAGGGGAAATCACCACAGATTCCACAGAAATTCAAACCATCATCAAAGAATATTACAAACAACTCTATGCACATAAACTAGTAAACCTGGAAGAAAT
Organism: Leontopithecus rosalia; assembly: GCA_028533165.1. Taxonomy (NCBI): domain Eukaryota; kingdom Metazoa; phylum Chordata; class Mammalia; order Primates; family Cebidae; genus Leontopithecus; species Leontopithecus rosalia. Next base: position 7,650,444 of record CM052665.1, on the reverse strand, counting down.
AGATAAATTCCTGGACACTTGCATCCACCCAAGCCTAAACCAGAAAGAAGTCAAAACCATGAATAGACCAATAACAAGATCTGAAGTTGAGGCCGTGATTAAGAGCCTACCACACAAAAAAAGCCCAGGTCCAAATGGGTTCACAGCCGAATTCTACCAGACACACAATGAGGAACTGGTACCATTCTTTCTGAAACTATTCCAAGTAATCCAAAAAGAGTGAGTCCTTCCCAAAGCATTTTATGAGACCAACATCATCCTGATACTAAAACCCGGCAGACTCAACAAGAAAAGAAAACTTCAAGCCAATATCCATGATGAACATAGACGCAAAAATCTTCAATAAAATACTGGCAAGCCAATTGCAGCAGCACATCAAAAAGCTTATCCGCCATGATCAAGTAGGATTCATCCCTGGGATGCAAGACTGGTTCAACATACGCAAGTCTGTAAACATAATTCACCACATAAACAGAACCAAAAA
>CM052665.1:7501795-7649860 GCA_028533165.1 Leontopithecus rosalia | reverse complement strand
CAACAAACCAACAGCCAATATCATACTGAATGGGCAAAAACTGGAAGCATTCCCTTTGAAATCTGGCACTAGTCAAGGATGCCCTCTCTCACCACTCCTACTCAATATAGTGCTGGAAGTTCTGGCCGGAGAAATTAGGCAAGAAAAAGAAATAAAGTGTATTCAAATAGGAAAGGAGGAAGCCAAATTGTCTCTATTTGCAGATGACATGAGAGTATATCTAGAAGACCCCATCTTCTCAGCCCAAAATCTCCTGAAACTGATAAGCAACTTCAGCAAAGTCTCAGGATACAAAATCAATATGCAAAAATCACAAGCATTCCTATACACCAATAACGGACTTAAAGAGAGCCAAATCAAGAATGAGCTGCAATTCACAATTGCTACAAAGAGAATAAAATACCTAGGAATACAACTAACAAGGAATGTAAGGGACCTCTTCAAGGAAAACTACAAACCACTGCTCAACGAAATAAGAGAGGACACAAAGAGATGGAGAAACATTGCATGTTCATGGTTAGGAAGAATCAATATTGTAAAAATGGCCATACTGCCCAAAGTAATTTACAGATTCAATGCTATCCCCACCAGGCTACCAATGACCTTCTTCACAGAACTGAAAAAAAAAAATCCACCTTGAACTTCATATGGAACCAAAAGAGAGACCTAATAGCCAAGTCAATTCTAAGCAAAAAGAACACAGCAGGAGGCATCACACTACCAGACTTCAAACTATACTTCAAGGCTACAGTAATCAAAACAGCATGGTACTGGTACCAAAACAGAGATACAGACCAATGGAATAGAACAGAGGCCTCAGAGGCAACACAACATATCTACATCCACACCATTTTGATAAACCTGACAAAAATAAGCAATGGGGAAAGGATTCCCTGTTTAATAAATGGTGTTGGGAAAACTGCCTATCCATGTGCAGAAAGCAGAAACTGGACCCCTTCCTAACAACTTACACTAAAATTAACACCAGACAGATTAATGTCTTAAACATAAGACCTAACATTATAAAAACCCTAGAAGAAAATCTAGGCAAAACCATCCAGGACATAGGAGTAGGCAAGGACTTCATGACCAAAACACCAAAAGCATTGGCAACAAAAGCCAAAATAGACAAATGGGACCTAATCAAACTCCACAGCTTCTGCACGGCAAAACAAACAGTCACTAGAGTAAATTGGCAACCAACAGAATGGGAAAAAATTTTTTGCAGTTTACCCATCTGACAAAGGGCTGATATCCAGAATTTACAAAGAACCAAAACAGATTTACAAGAAAAAAACAAACAAGCCCTTCAAAAGTGGGCAAAGGATATGAACAGACACTTTACAAAAGAAGACATACATGAGGCCAACAAACATGAAAAAATTCTCATCATCACTGGTCATTAGAGAAAGGCAAACCAAAACTACATTGAGATACCATCTCATGCCAGTTAGAATGGTGTTCATTAAAAAATCTGGAGACAACAGATGCAGGAGAGGATGTGGAGAAATAGGAATGCTTTTACACTGCTGGTGGGAGTGTAAATTAGTTCAACCATTGTGGAAGACAGTGTGGTGATTCCTCAAGGACCTAGAAATAGAGATTCCATTTGACCCAGCAATCCCATTACTGGGTATATATCCAAAGGACTATAAATAATTCTACTATAAGGACACATGCACACGAATGTTCATTGCAGCACTGTTTGCAAATAGCAATAGCAAACTGTTTGCTACTGTTTGCACAATAGCAAAGACCTGGAACCAACTCTAATGCCCATCGATGATAGACTGGACTGGGAAAATGTGGCACATACACACCATGGAATATTATGCCTCAATGAAAAAGGATGAGTTCGTGTCCTTTGTAGGGACATGGATGAAGCTGGAGTACATCATTCTCAGCAAACTGACACAAGAACAGAAAATGACATACCGCATATTCTCACTCATAGGCAGGTGTTGAACAATGAGAACACATGGACACAGGGAGGGGAGCACTACATACTGGTGTTTGTTGGGGGGAATAGGGGAGGGACAGCAGTGGGTGGGGAGTTGAGGAGAGATAGCATGGGGAGAAATGCCAGATATAGGTGAAGGGGAAGAAGGCAGCAAATCACACTGCCATGTGTGTACCTATTTAAAAATCTTGCATGTTCTTCACATGTACCCCAAAACGTAAAATGCAATAAAAATAAATAAAACATGTTCAGTTAATCAGTTATTGAGGTCATTTGTTCTTCATATATTGCTATAGATATAATAACCAAAATAACCATATTTGAAAAGAAAATGTGCAATGTAGATCTCTAATTCTGAGTCTAATCTTCTAATTATTCCTGATATTAGTATATTAATAGTACACACATGTATACCATATGTAATAAGTGTACACACACACACACACACACACACACATTGCATTCAGAGCTGTCAGGATATCTTAATTAACCAGATTCTCCAGAGGTGCATTTCCCCTTCAGTCTCATTTCTTTAAAAAAATAATGAGCTTTAGTCCAGGTCTGGTGGCTCATGCCTGTAATACTGGCACTTTAGGAGGCTGAGGTGGGAGGATACCTTGAAGCGAGGAGTTCAAGACCAGCCTGGGCAACAAAGTGAGATGCCTATCTCTACAGAAAAAAAAGAAAAGAAAAGAAAAAAGAATTAGGCACAGTAGTATACACGTGTAACCCTAGGTACTTGAGAGGCTAATATAGGAGCTTCACTTGAGCCCAGCAATTTGAGGCTAGAGTGAGCCATTACTGAGCCACTGCACTTCAGCCTGAGTGACAAAGTGAAACATTGTCTCTTAAAAAAAGAAAGAAAGAAAATAAAAATTGTATGCACCAAAACAGCTAATTCTGGCATGATTCTTACAAGAGAGATAGCTGGACAGGCTGGGTAATCTTTGCCAGGTACAGTCAGGGATCAGATGACCATCTCACTGGGAAGGTCTCCCTCTGGAGTCCATTCTTAGAGTCTGGAAGATTCCTTATTCTTTCTTATAACTGTATTCAGTCCAGATCACTTACTAGATGTTTATTTCATAAAAGAATTTGAAGCTATTTCTGTAAATCTAAGCTTTAAGATTAATGAAACGTGTACCTGTGCTGAGGTGGCCCCATCTGTAAAGCAATCAATGTTTATAGGTCTCATTGTCACAAAGACATGGTAATCCCAGGCCCGAGTTGGAAAATCCCAGGTCCGCCAGATTATATCACAATGTATCATGTGCAAAGTGACACCTAGTATAGGCCCTGCGGGATATTGGAATGGGCCTTAAGGCTATCATCAATCCTACATCCACAATATGTGTCTTACAGAATACAACGCTATATGTAATAAGAGATGAAAAAATCTTAAGAAACAGTATTGCTTTTAACATGGTGTTTAGAAATCTGGATGGAATAGTTGGTTTTCTTCAGGGATGCTTTGGTGGTGGTTACTCTGGGATTTGGCGCTGTCCTGGTCTCAGGGTACACTGGTTGCTTTGGGCTTATACTAAACTCTTAAGACTATAGAGCTGGGGTCCTGGTGGGGTTGGTCGTGGGTCTGCCTGGGCTATTCCAGGAGAGAGGAGAATTCCAAATAAAAGAAAGCAAGCACAAGGCAACCTTCTCATAGGAGAAACTCAGAGGAGTTCTGCAAAGCTCTTTGAATTCTGAATGTATTACTCTTATATAATTTATATATATTATATGTAATATATAAATTATTACATATAAATATATATTATGTGTAATATATATAAATTATATAATATATAGTATTTAAAAAAATATATATAATTTATATAATATATATTATATATATTTTAATATACTCATATTTTATATAAAGTATCAAACTTTATAACACAGAGTGGGAGGTTTTTTATTAATAGAGAAATTACAGCATTTTTAGTTAAAAATGACCATTGGGAATATTTTTAGCCTTGCATTTAATATTTCTATTTCTAAATACTTAATTTAGAAAAGCCAACAATCATTAACTTACTGAATCATTCAGTCAATATGATAAGCACCCACTGTACTCTAGGACAACTGAGCAATAGAGCTCAATAGAGGAACACTTGGGAACAAGTAGATTTTGCTTTTGTTTCAGTTTCTTATATGCCAATTCCTAACTCTCAGGTTGGAGATATCTAGAATATATGGGTTTGGATGTCAGGAGTCAAGTTATTCAGGAAATATATTGCCAAAAAGTACTGAGTTTTAAGGGTATGCAAATATTTCCAGTAAAGCAAAAATTAAAATACATTTCAAGATTAAGGCTATGTGTGGTGGCTCACACCTGTAAACACAGCACTATGAGAGAGAGCATGATTGCATGTGGCAAGGAGTTTAAGACCAGCCTAGGCAACATAGTCAAACTCTCTCTACAATAACACAACTCAGCCAGTGTGGTGGTGCATGCCTGTAGTCCCAGGTAATTGGGAGGCTGAGGTAGAAGGATTGTTTGAGCCCTGGAGTTCAAGGCTGCAGTGAGCTATGATGATGCCACTGTACTCCAGTCTGTGAGACAGAGTAAGACACCATCTCTAAATAAATACACTAAAATGTAAGCTTTTGTGTCTATTTTGTCCTTTGGCCATTGAGAGAGTATGATGACAAACTTAGAGCCCCACCAAAAGGAGTGTAGGATTAAGATGGCACCTGCTTAATCGGTAGCAGTGCTGAATTTCATTGCCAAAGCACTGTGAATCAATATTAGTTGCAAGCCACAGTATTTTCCATACCAGCACCAGGGACTTGAAGGGAGCTCCTGATGTGATTTAGGGCAAAAACCAGTAATGATGTTGATATTAGCAGTGTGCCAGGCTGTTAATAGCTTGCACTCTAGTGTACTAATTTACACGTTGCAGATTTGTTAGCATAGTATCACCAACAAAATCTAGAACACAGTATGAAGCTTTTTATCTGCTTAAGTAGCAAAGTAAAGCAAAACAAAAACAATGAGTTATCAATGATATGTTTTCCATTAATTTGGTATCTACATGAATCTCAAAAAATTAACCATTTTTACTGCAAGGTTCTAGATAAGATTTGCTGGAATAACATAAGAAATCACCTACCCAGTGAATAGGACATGACAGGATTTCAGAAAAATATCGGCATCAGAATTTAAGCTTTAACGTTTCAACTGCTTTATTTGGGAAATGTTACTTTGCACAAAGGTGGATTTTATTACTTAAAATTACTTAAATTACTTAATCTTAAAAATGTTCTTGGAGAAATAACTGTTTAAAATACAAAAATATGTCACGTAATTTCTATTTTAATGAGCTGCATATTTGCTCTAGACTACCTATTGGTACAATAGAAACTGTCAAATCATTCTCGGAAGAAAGACGGAGAGTTGGCCAAACAAGGATGTGGGTATAAGCTTCTATCATATGTTGCCATTAAAGAAACCCAGAATCTATTGAAAGGCAAATTAATGAATGAACACATATATTTTTAATTAACTTAGGGCCATAACTCTGAAGAAGGCAAAGTTTAGATTATCGATGATTTGCTACTCAGAGATGTAAGTATGCATTTATCTACTGCCACCCCTGGCTGAACCAGTTCTAGCCCACTATTATTTTCTACTCTTGTATTGGATGTCTTATGTTCCTTAATTTATTAGTTATGTGATAGAAATAAAAATAATAATGTAACTGCTTCTTTGTTTAATTTTCTGAGTGGAATTAATACATTTCCTTATTATTCAATAGTCAATTTTCTTTTTATATTCATAAATTTTGGGTTAATTACTGGTGATCATTTCTCTTAGGAAGCATTTTTCTCATTGCATTTTAGCTAATCCCTAGTGTACTATCTGGATTGGCTATGGGAATAAAAATTGAGTAGATCAGCAAGATAATGTATCTGTCTCAGATAATTCTTCCATTACAACTTTAAAAATGTGTATTTTTAGTATATGCACCAATTATCAATAACTGTTATCTGAGTATTGGATTCATCATGTCTCACCCCCAATCTTAAAGGACAAAAGTTTAGGGTGTGATTTTATTGTTTTCCTTATTTCTTCTGTTATTATATTTTAATATGTATATTCAGCTAGATGCATTTCAAGTTCCTCATAGTTGCAGTCAATATAACATTTCTAGAAGAAAATAATTAAGACATAAAATAGCTACTAGAAATTTTAAAAGTGTAGGAACCTAAATTTTATTTTTCAGTGAGTTTTTGAGTTGTACAATAACAAATTTAAGATAAGTGTGTTAATGAAATAGAATATTTTTTATAATCACATTTTATTTTCTACCAATCTTCAAGTTACGTCCTGTATTAGTTCATGATTCGCTTTGGTTTGAGTTCTTAACTTCAGTCATAATAAAAAATCCAGTAAATCTTATTTTTACTGTTTTTTTCTAAGACATGTATTTAAATGATTTTTCCCTGAACCCAAATTTAAGAAACACATACAATAAAATAACTGTAAGAAATATAGTAAATATTTCCTTTGATTTTATTTAATGAACAATGCTATATTACTATGTGTCAGCCACTGGTCTACTTCATTTCATTATGACCAAATTAGAAATAGATTTATTATTCTGTATTACAAATGAAAAAAACTGAGGCTACAACAAATTTAAATAATTTTACTAAATTCGCACATCTGAAAATTGGCAGAGTTAAGATATGAATCCCGGCCGGCAGTCTATACTTCTCACATTCCATTGAGTAAAAATTATTCCTAAGGTCCCAAGAGATGAAAATGAACTGTGGGTTGTAATTTCTCTCTGGGCCACTGCTTCTGGAGACAGTTCCAGAGAAAGGCAGAAGGAACCTGGATTCCAGCAGGACGGCAAGCTATTATTGTTAGAGTTGTGTTACATAAATGTAAGCCAAATTCGTATTTATACGCAGGAAATGCTATTGGCCTGTTCACTTATTATAGTCAGTCTTAGTAATATTATGAAAAATAATAATATTACACACCATCCTAGAACTATATCGTTTTAACAATAATGACCTCATGAGGTTCTCTGTTTGAACAAATACTGTTACCTTAGGAAGCATATATATGCTACTGTTTACTGAACTTGCTATTTCTATTTTCTAAAGACTTTTAGCCCAAAATGAATTCCTCTAAATAAAACCCAGCATTCTGATCTTGTAAAACATATCTGGAATTTCAAACTAACCTTGTCCCCAAAAACATTTCCAGCTTTAGAATTTGACAAAAGTCATACCTAATTAAATATTGTGAATAGAATACAATTACATTTTTATTTTATTAAAAATAGAGTCTGCTGAAACAGCTTTCTTTGTTACATATCTGGTTAGCTCATCATGAACACCATATTCGGAGTATTAATCATCATATGTAAGCCACTCCAAGTGTTTAGCACCAGGATTTCCAAGCTAGGGAGATTATTTATTTGTTTGTTTACCTTCTTTCTGTGGAATATTTTTGGACGTGACTTTAATAGCCATACTCTGGCATATTATATCCAGAAATTTCGTAAATGCTAGATTTGAGAGTATAATGGATAAATTCAATATAGCACTTCTCAGAGACTTTTCTCTCAAAAACTCTTGCAAACAGAGTATCACAAAGAAAATGATTTAAAAGGGACATGTTCAAGTTTGGGACACACTAATCTACACCATTATAACTGAAGGTGTTTTTAATTCAGAATACCATCAAGAACTATTGAGGATGACAGAATTTGTAAAAAGGAATGAAAACTTAGTGTATTTTACTCTTCATTAACTCAATACTTCTCAAATGTTTTCAGGTCTTGACACAGATAGAAAATGACAATATTGGCCGGACGCGGTGGCTCACGCCTGTAATCCCAGCACTTTGGGAGGCCGAGGCGGGTGGATCACGAGGTCAAGAGATGGAGACCATCCTGGTCAACATGGTGAAACCCCGTCTCTACTAAAAATACAAAAAATTAGCTGGGCACGGTGGCGCGTGCCTGTAATCCCAGCTACTCAGGAGGCTGAGGTAGGAGAATTGCCTGAACCCAGGAGGCGGAGGTTGTGGTGAGCCGAGATCGCGCCATTGCACTCCAGCCTGGGTGGCAAGAGCGAAATTCCATCTCCAAAAAAAAAAAAAAAAAAAAAAAGAAAAGAAAAGAAAAGAAAATGACAATATTTATATGACAACAAACTTGTGTAAATAAATAAGGCTGCATGTAGCTGGAAACAGAGGCTTTATCTGCCTTAGAAGGGCTGAGAGGATAATATCACCATGCCTGCCAGTTACAGTAATACAAATTATGGTACATAAAAAAAAAAGGCAAACTTCATCAGTGTGGCTACATAACCGCCCTTGGTTCTGGTCTGTTTCAATTCTTTTCATAAGATGTTCCTTTCTCTTTGTTGGTTGGAGTATTCTGTGTCCTACGCCTGTGTGTGGGTATCTGTTATCTCTGAGTTATTTGTTTGCATAAAGTTCTTATTATTACATCTTTAAATGCTGAAGGTTTCATTTTGTAAGTTTAATCTTAGTGTACTGTGAAAGCAAAGATTTCTTCTTATATTTTGCGTTTTGTTGGTTGCCTACAATGTAACTGTAATTAGAATATCGTCACTTTGTCTTGCTAATCTGAGTTTCTTCAGTCTTTTACTGGATGCTAAGACCTCTAGCACACTGCAGCAATGGGAGGGACATTCAAAATTCTTTTGAGGGAAGGGTCTTATTTATAATTTGACCTAGATGAGAGTACTCATCTCCTGCACATAAAGTTAGACATGTAGCACTTCCAATGCAACCCTAAAAGTCTTTCCCCCACTATAAAGTTTTTAGTCATTTTATGCCCCCAAATGTTACAGGACACACTAAAACATTTTAATTGTGTCTATTTAAAATAAACATATGCTTTGGAATCTGTTTTGCAAGAAGATTCATAATTAAATGAGCTGTCTATTTCCTGTTTAAATTTAGAGGCTACAGGACGGCTGTGACATTTTGCAATTGTTTCTCATGATTAATTGAAATAAGCAAAGGAAGGTGAAGATCTTTCCAGCTGTGAATTCTCTGTCAGAGTGATTTTTCCTAAATAGCTCACAGTTGTTCTACTATTTGCCTTTTCATGTAAAATCGTTTTACAAACAAGGGTGAATGAAAGTCCAGCCACTGATAATGTTGTGGTCTGTAAAACAATTCAAATCTCCTCTTAGGAACCAGAACAATTTTGAGGGCCAAATTTTGTATCACTTTTTAAAATACAAAGAAAATAAAAATATTTTGATTCTATTATTTCGTTATCTTATTTTTCATAAATCTGAGAAAAAGCGCAGCTTAACGTAAATTTCCTGAAATCAATATTCTACTCTCAAAGACTTTGTCATACTAGATATTGCAGTGTGAATGTTGGTGTCTCTTCAAAATTACATTTAACTGAGACCAGAAAGCTACCTAATAGTTAGCTAAACTCAGAGCAGAGTGGTGGCAGATGGGGTATTCAGAACTAGACAGAATCTAAAGAGATTTTAGAAGTAGAAACTACAGATCTATGTATATAAGAGGTGAAGAAAATAAAGTCACCAAGGATTTTCTTCTTCATCAAGTTAGGTGATGGCGATGCTATTTGGTGAATTAATGAAGAATGATGGAGAAAAAAATGTGTGTCAGAAGGGTTTGTGTGCAAAGGAGGTTGAGTAATTAAGTAGTTTATTTTAACTGTTTCTTAAGTTTGAGATCCTTGTAATATAACTACATGACAATGTTATGTACCTATATGGATCTGGAGATCGAAAGTTATCAGTGTTACTGCAAAGGCCTTTAAAATAACTGCTCTTTCCTTCCACATATAATTTTTCTTATCTGTAATGAGTTGGATTTTCATTTATTCTGTAAAGAGAGTACTGTTGACTGCGTGTTTACTTTTTAAATATACCATCCATATGTTACTTGGCCCCTCTACACTGCTTTCTGGGAAATAAAATACTGTGCCTGTGTTTGCTCCAAGTACACAATAGGCACTTAATAAATGTTTGTTCCATGCATTCATGAATTAATAGATAAATGGATTCGAGACTTCAACAAGACATGTATATTTGTCTTTTCTCTCTCCAGAAGACTGATAGCTGGTAGCAGACAAAGATCTTATCTTAATCTCCTTTCAGATCCTTTAAGATGTGTAACACTCTAATGGACTTTAAATAAATACTCATTGATTCATGGATATTAAAGTGAGATACACTGGTTCAGTTGAATCGTTCCACAATTTGTCTTCACAAAAGTCAGGAAATTTACTTTAAACATTTAACAGGAAATATTGAGAGAGAAAAAATGTATCAATATACAAGGATGGGGACAAGGACATAAAGGTGTGAAGATACTGTAAATCTAGAAATATAATTTTAGAGCATAAAGTCAAAGAAAAGAGACAAGAAATACCTTTTATAACAAAATTGTATTTTGTTACTTTTTAGCTAAAATTTATCTAATTATCATCATACTTTGCACATAATTTTGAACAGAACCTAGACTTTGAATTATACTTACTTGCTTACAGATGATTTACTCTTTCTAGAAAGTTCATTCCTTGTAGCCCCATCATCTAACCCAGCACCTGGTGCAGGGCTAAGGGCCCCACAGGGTCATGGGGTGTCCCTTATGCTGTGCTGAGGTGCAGGATCTGAGAAATAAAGGGACAGGACACAGAAGTAAAAGGAAAACGCAGCTGGGCTCGCTACCTAAGAGCAGAGACAGTCTAGGCCCAGAATGTCCCTAAGCATGTGTATTTATTGTGTATAGGTTAGGGGGCAGGGTAGTGAGTGAAGTCATTTTTAAGGATAGTGATAGGGTTGTGAGCAATAAAACAAGGGGTTCACACCCATTAGGTCACCTAGGCTAGGAGGTGGACAGTGCAAACCAAAGGGTCCACCCCCATTAGGTCATCGAGGCAAGCAGGTGGGCTGTGTGCAATAAGGAGTCCACCCCCATTAGGTCATGGAGGCAGGGAGGTGGGCTGAGTGCAGTGAAGATGGTGCCATGTGCAATACCTCTATCTATGGGCATACTACTCTTAAGAAGATTTATAGGAGGATGCTTTTGGGTAGCACAGTAAGAAGAGCTGATAAAGTTCACAGTCACCAAGGTGTGGTTATCCAGAGGGGTTTTTAAGCCCTCGGATGCTCGAGGGATTGCCCGTCTGAGGGCAGCCTTCCACAAGAACTGGAGCAAGGTCCTACAACTCCTTCATTAGGAGGAGTGGCTCTGGCCCTAAGCCTGCCATACAGTGGATATCTCTACTATACTGAACGCTGCTGCCTGGGTCATGAATTCTTGTCCTGGTATACCTGTTTTCCTTTAAATCGTGCTCTGCACTGTGTCTGCTCCAGACATTCCTCCAACTATAAGCTGCTTATTCCTTAATTCATGCACTGTACTGTGTCCAGTCTAGGCATTCCTCCAATAATGAACTAAGATATAGTTTTATATATATATATATATACATAATTCCATATATATATATGAAAATAACTGGGTGGTGAGATATTCTTTAGGCACTCATTCTATGAACTAATATATGATTATAGATAGAGGATTATATAAAGGGAAATAACTGAGTAGTAACACTATAAGCTGAGATATTCTTCAGGCACTAATTGTGCCAGGATTCTGCTTAGCTCTCCTTCCTCGATACCTATATGGGGGGTTACCCACACCTGGCATATAACATTCAATCAATACATTTTCTGCTGAATCAATTAATGGATGTAAAGATCTAATAATAATTATTTTTTTATCTAAAAAGTTGGTCATTTACACAGTACTTTTGAATATTTACTTTAAAGGTAATAAAAATACAGTATTTAAACCTCAAGCATAAATTCCTGGATATGGGTAGCAGGTCTTTTAAAACAACAGCTGGGCCAGTTGTTTAGTTTTAAACAATATTTCTTTAAAAAAAAAAGAAGTCCTTTCTCTGCCAGAATTGTCGCTAGAACATTAGCAGTAATTAAAACCATAAGTAGAGGTTCTAGATGACTGAGCAGCTAAGAGCGATTAAACATCATAGACAGAAAGAAACTTACATTTTCTACATAACCAATTGTATAGATATTAAAAGTGTCATTAGAAACCAAAGGGCTGGGAGAAGCAACAAAAGCAACAATGACAAAAAAGAAGAAGAAGAAGGAGGAGGAGGAGAAAAAGAAGGGGGGCACAACATATAAGAGTAATCCCAGCTACTCGGGAGGCTGAGGCAGGAGAATTGCCTGAACCCAGGAGGCGGAGGTTGTGGTGAGCAGAGATTGCGCCATTGCACTCCAGCCTGGGTAACAAGAGCGAAACTCCATCTCAAAAAAAAAAAAAAAGAAGAAGAAGAAAAAAATAATAATAGTTAATAGAACATTTATGTACTTTAAATATTTCAGTTTTTATTTTTTAAATCAAAAATTGTAGACAATTCAACAAAAATTATATCAAAGTCTTAAATGTATAAAATTATGAAATAAAGTAACTAATTTTCTTACCTTGGTTTATTAAATTGCTGGAATGTCATAATTAAAATAAATATGACATGCATGATTACTTTCCTTTTATTCCACTTGTAAATATGTAATAGTTCAAAAAAGAGTAAGCCACTTAGTGAAATATGGAATGCATCTTAAATAAAAACAAATGAGAAACTTCTCTGAGATGAAAAAAAAAAGAATCATTGCATAATTGTTTAAGAGAGATCACAAGAAAATAAACAATAGTTTATTTACATCTCTTAACAGAAAATTCAAAATGAAGGAAACTGAAATAAAATTTAAATGTTATTAGTAATTAAAATAGTACAGTGCTTGAAGTTCCACTTTAAAGAAAGACAGAACAGAATTTTCTGGGTCATTACTAAAGGGCTGACCTTTTCAGGAGCTAACGTCCTTCTTTAATTAGCAGATGTTGAAGTGTATAAATAAAGATACTGGCCAAAGTCTTGTGGTGATGTAATGATGAGCCAGCACCCATTAAAAACATTACAACTTAGTGAAAGAGACAGATGCATACGTGGACAGCTGACTCCAGAACTTCCTCATTTCCAGGTTACAGTAGGACAGAATGATTTTTTATTGATAATTTTTTTAAAAAAAAATTAAAAAGGTCTGTAGAAAGTACTTACTTGCTCATTTATCCTGGCCACTCAGTAAGTAGATAGCAGACTGGAATTATTTCACTATATTCCACAGCCACTCTAAAAGTGCTTATAAAAATAATGTGGGTGTATATATCATGTCTCCAGCTCAGATGTCTACCTGTACTCCCTGTTTATTTGCCATTCAACAACATAAATTAGAAGACCTTAGTAACTCTCCACATTGGCCTAGAATATTCTACATTTGAATACATTATGTAGCGTTTACTGAATATTCCACAGTGAGAGGGAGACGTTTCTACCTTACACCTACAGGAATCTTTTTATCAGATTTTATCAAAAGTCTCTTGCCTTCCATAACACCCCAAGAGATTTTTAACCGATCTTCAGGCTCTTCTTCCCTCTTCCTACAACATGGTTTCCTCCATTCTCCAGAACTACACAGTTTTGTTCCATTTGTTATCTTCCTATCCCACTCAACTTGCTGCCCAGCAAACAAAGCGTCTGGCAATGAGCAAGAAGCATCCTCACTAGAACACGGTACAATCAGCACCTGTTGCTCTCAAGCTTGTCCTTGGGTCTGTCTCCTTACCCCAACCAGACCACTAACCTATTACTTGAGGGTATATGCACTACCGTTCAGACAAGCCTAACAAATACTATATGCACCTGTCATTACATACTGATGATGCTGCTTCTCCCTTGTTAATTAAACATTTCATACTAAATTCCAGCAGGTTCTAATCCAATGATACAGCGTATAGATTTTCGATCGTCCCTTTTTCATATAATTTGGAATTTATTCAAGACAGTGACAAAATATTATTTCTTTCCTTAATGATGTCAAGATATTTTTTATTTTAAAATACATTTCAACCTTAACTAATTTTATACTATTTACAGGTTAATTAAAAGAGAGATCAATGCAACATTGAATTAGTTCATACTAATTCTTTAATTTCCTGACCCTCTCTACAATTCTCGAAATTGCACATTCCATTTATAGTAATAAGTAGATTCTTCTTTTTCTAGAGTTTGGTGGTTTTTGGCAGCGAGGCAGTATAAAGCTTGTGTAGTTCCACTTAGACAGATGTTATTAAAAATAGCATATTTATTCTACTACATAACTTATTCGTTTACTACTGCATAAATATTTTACGTTTATTCCTTTCAGGTATCTGTGTTAATCTATGTTATCTCTATTCAGATGCTGAGCCACACATTTTATAATTGTTAAAAAGGAAAATATCACACATGTAGTTAAATACTCTGTACTCTTTTTTAAAGGATCTGTTAGATTTTGGCCAGTTTCTCCAAATCCGCTGTAAACATGATTTATTTAATTACCTAAATTGATTGAACACTTTCCCTTAGTAATAGATTATATCAAAGTATATGCCATGCAATTTTTCTTCAGAAGCGTCATAGACTATTTAATAAATTATTTGTATTCTATACTGTAAAGTTACTATCAGAAATACGGACAGGAATTACTGATATCAATACATTATGCTTAATAATGAATTGTTTGGAAATGGCAAAATGCAAGATGAGCAAATTTAGGGTTTGATATTAAATAATATGTTGAAAAATGTTCCGTTGAATTAACTCTTGGTACTCTGAAATACAGAATGAAGAATTATCTCATTGTGCTAGTCTGTATAAGTATGGCAAAAACAAAAACTTGCCTATAAATCACATTTAAGATAAATAAAGAGTCAATGTTTGGGAAATTAAATATTATTTTATCCCATTTTGAATCAGGGCATGATGGGCAAATCAACGTCATGGGATAAACCACACAAAACACTTTCCGAAGGATGTTGTCTTGGTTCAGGCTACTATAACCAAGTGTCAGAAACTCACTGAGCTACAAGCAGCAGAGATTTATTTATTTATTTTAAAGACTGGATGTTTAAAATCAGGGCACCAGCACAGTTGGGTTCTGATGATGTTCTCTTCCAGGCTGTAGACCAGTTTTCTCATTATATCCTCCCATTACAGAAAGAAGGTGGCATAACTCTGTGGGGTCTCTTTTATAAGGATGCTAATCCCATTCATGAGGGCTCCACTCCTGTGATCTAATCATCTAAAGGCCCCACTTCCTAATACCATCACATTAGTATGTTGGGATTTCAAAATATGACTTTTGGACAACATGAAACATTCAGTTCACTGTAGAGGTTGAGGTCAAAGATGGGTCAAAATAAACAAGCTAAGGGACCGTATGCCAGAGAGTCAAGGTGTTAGCCAAATGTCTTATATCCCTGGGAAATGCTGAGGGAATCTAGGGTTTAACAGCAAAAATTTAGAGAATACTTGTGGCAGAGTCCTCCGTGCCTACTATACACTTTTTGTCCTTTTTGTTTATTTATTTATTTATTTAGATACAGAGTCTCACTCTGTTGCCTAGGCTGGAGTGCAGTGGTGCCATCAGAGCTTGCTGTATCCTGGAACACCTGCACTCAAGCAGTCCTCCCACCTCAGCATCCCAAAGTGATGGGTAACTTCCAGGCTCACTGTGTGGGTGTTCCTGGTTCATTTAAAGGGACAGTCAGTTCTTAACAGCATTCCTCATCACACACTGGGGCCTTGAGGGGTGAGGGGCTAAGGGAGGAATAGCAGGGGGTTGTGGGATTGGAGAGGGATAGCATTAGGAGAAATACCTAATGTAATGACGGGGCACTGGATGCAGCAAACCACTATCATGGCACATATATACCTATATAATAAACCTGCATGATCTGCACATGTACCCCAGAACTTAAAGTACAACAAATTTTAAAAAATAAAATAAATATTTGACAAAAACAAATAGCGTTCCCACAAACTTAGATCTTAGCATTTAACTCTATTTTTTATGAGAAGCTGTTGGTATCATTTTTTTTAGCATTAAAATAGTTTAAATTTAATTGAATTTATTTTTTTTAACCACCATCAGCAGTGTAGATTAAAAAGAAAAACAGAATAAACACCTTTGTTTACTCACACTTGCTTTGTCAGCCAGAGCAATACAAAACAAAACTCTAATTTTAATTTCCTTATTTTGGGTGCTTGTGGTAATGAGTTACCAATGGAATAGAATAATAAGCTGACTATTGACCCTACCATTAACTTTCAGTCCTAATCATTTCACTTAGGTTTGTGTTAGCAGTGGTGACAAATCTTATAGCCATTGATGTGAAATAAACATGTTTTGGCTGTAAAATTGTGGTCTGGAGCCTCACATAATATCTCTGCCTTTAGCTATGAGATGGTCTAGTGTCTTTTGCTAAAAGTGAAATATTCTGATAAGTTGTGTTAGCATATGCTTAACTGCTAATGAATAGGATCTCTGTGACTTGATATCACATTTGATGAAACATGTTAAAAAATAGATTGTTCATTAACCCCTGAGGAATTATAACTTTGTTTATCTGATTATATTACATTTAACACAATTTTCTTGTTATAAAATGCCATCTGAGCATCCATTATCATTCAGACACAAGCAATTCACTGAGAAAAATAATGGGCTTAAATCAGTAAAAGTTGATGGCTTTCTAAAGTAAACTAACATTGTAGATTAGTTTTGCAAAATATATAAAGCAGTTTCTTTCGAGCCTATAACAAGAAAAAAAATGAGTAAAACTAAATTCAACTCACATATCTCATTCACATATTTTACTTGTATACTGCCCCAAGGAAGCCCAGATGGCTGAAATGTTGGCAGGTTTCTGCACCTGCAATGATAATAAACTACTCCTTTATTACCTGACGTACGTGCGCCGAATACAATTACACTTTACTCCATGCTATATGCACTGGCAGGTCAACAGTTTATATTGTATTTTTATAGGAATTGGCAAATGCATCTTGCTGTACTTTGCTGAGTTCACCTTTAGTAATAGAATGCAAAAGGCCACTAAATCACCTACATGCTGACACATTAATCATGTGCCAAAGCTTAGCACAGAGTGGCTTATTGCTACTATGATACATAGAAAAACGAGTAACAAAACAGGCTATTTGATAGTTTAATAAACAAATGGATGCTCCTGATATTGCAAATGAGTGAGCTTAGCTCACTGTGAGCTACCATTTTTAATACCTTCAAACAAGAGAACACATTTGAAGGACTCAGCCTCAAAACTTTTTGTTTTGTGATTTTTTAAAGTATAAAAACAGAATATTCTCATTGTACATTACTTGAGAAATACAGAAATGATGAAAAAAGTAATAAACGTTATTTACAACCCGTGACTCAGACACTAACCCTATTGTCATTCAGTATTTCTTTCTGTATGTAAACATAATTGGAAATACATGTGCTTTTCTTTTTTTTCTTTTTTTTTTTTCTTTTTTTTTGTGATGGTCTCACTCTGTCACCCAGGCTGGAACACTGTGGTGCAATCTTGGCTCACTGCAACCTCTACCTCCGAAGTTCAAGCGATTCTCCTACCTCAGCCATCTAAGTAGCTAGGACTACAGGTGTGTGCCACCACACTTGGCTAATTTATTTTATATATTTAATAGAGATGGGATTTCATTATGTTGACCAGGCTGGTTTCAAACTACTGACCTCAAGTGATCCACCCACCTCGGCTTCCCAAAGTGCTAGGATTACAGGCATGAGCCACTGTGCCCAGCCTATCTTGTGTTTTGTAAGTGATGTTATCATTTTTCTATGTGATTAAATATTCCTGTAAATTCCTCTCACTAGACACTCATCCTCCACCCCCAAACACTCACTTTGTTGACTCTTAGTCTTTCTTCCCCAAGTCTAATTTCAGTCACTACTTTCTGAGGAGTGTTTTACCTGACTCTCTTTGCTAGGGCAGTACCTACCTTTATTAACTGCCCTCAGAGTACCTTAAAACATTTCCCTTGTTATCCTTATGTCAGTCTTTATGTTGTTCTCATTCACATAAATTTTTGAAAGAAAAATACGTAGAATTTTGGTTGGAATTTGGCAAACTTATAAATTAACTAATTTTGGCAAACTTATAAATTAAATTTTCATCCAGACTGTTCCCATTTTCATTTAATATGCTCATATTAAATTTTTAAAACATAACCTATTCTTATTTTTGTTAATGTTCGAGTAGATCTTTTGCCAATTGTATCTTTAGCTCATTTCAGCTGTTATATTGTGAGCCTGTGACATATATATATTTAATGTATAGAAACATGATTGAACACTATATAATTTTAAAAGGTTCATTACATATTCATGGCTACTGTCTACATACTTAGTATCAAATCCATTCATTCATTCCAAAATATTCCTTGGTTACTTATTTTGTGCCATACACTCTTACAGACGTAGGAGGCACAGAAGGGAACAAAACAACAAAAATCTTGGAATACATGGAGGTTACAGACTATTGAAGGGATTATGTAATAAGATAAGTGACATGTTTACATTATGTTATCTCATGATCTGTTAGATGGAGGAAAAAAAACACAAGAGGAAAAAGTTAGTTTGGTGGGAATTTCAATACTAAGTTTAGTATATTTTTCTGATTTGTGCTGAGTGGCTTATAAACAATGGAAGTTTATTTCTCGTAGTTCCGGAGGCTGGGAAGTCCAAGATCAAGTTTCAGTCTCTGGTGGGGGCCTGCTTTCTGGTTCATAGACAGCACATCTTCTTGTGTAGAGAGGTAGAGATAATAGAGGTTGTTTTAGGGCCCCTTAGGGTATTAACCTGATTCACAAAAGTTCTGACCTTACGATGGAATCCTACCTCTAGAAGTCCCCCTTTCCTTATTCCATCACCTTGAGAGGTAGGGTTTCCACATATAAAATTTGGAGGAAGGGGCACATAAGCATTCAGACCATAATAAGCAGAGTGGTCAGGTAAGTCTTAAAGGAAGTGGGAAAGCTTATTTTGTGGATTACCAGGGGCGAAAGCACCACAAAATGAAGTACAAGCACTCTGAGGTGGGAATATAGCTTCTGTCAGCTACAAAGAGCATCAAGGCCAGTGTGGCTGAAGCAGAGTGAGCTAGGGGGAGAAGAGAGTGATATGAGGTCACGGAAGTAATGGCAAGAGAGAGGCAAACTGTGCAAAGTCCAGTGGACCCCTATAACAATATTGGAGTTGACAGTGAGCAGGACAGGAAGTCACTGAATGTGTCTTAGCATAAGCTAGTTTTTGGCAGGATGTCTCTGGCTGTTGTGTTGAAAAGAGACTATAGAAGGTAACCAGCAAGATCAGTTAGGAGTCTCAAAAATCCAGGTGAGAAGTATCTGTGGCTTGAAGTAGGGTGTTAGGGTAGAGGTAGTGAGAAATGCTTTTAGGTCTATTTCCAATTACATATCAGGAATTACAAATTATAAATTCTTGATATGTAATTGGAAATAGACCTAAAAGCATTTGTTAATTGTTAGTCATAGAATTTGAGAGAAAGATAAGAGTTAAGGATGACTTTCTGCTTTACGGCCTGAGCAAGGATGAAATTGACATAAAATGGAGTGGGAAAATTTCAGGAAGAGAAATTCAGAAAGGAAAAAAGGGAAATTCTGTTTTAAACATGTTAAATTGGAGATGACTATTACCCTGCATATAAAATGCATATTAACCGCAACCTCCGCCTTCCGAGTTCAAGCGATTCTTCCTCCTCAACCTCCCAAGTAGCTGGGACTAAATTAGTCAAACACCCGGCTAATTTTTGTATTTTTAGTAGAGACGGGGTTTCACCATGTTGGCCAGGATGGTCTCCATCTCTTGACCTTGTGATCTACCCTCCTCGGCCTCCCAAAGTGCTGGGATTACAGGCGTGAGCCACCGCGCCCGGCCGATGAAAGCATTTTATAGGCAGGCTATAGGCATGAGTAGGGGAGTAGAGTGAATTTTGTCTAACACACATGTGGTCTTTCTAAGTGAAGATACTGAAGTAAGCAAGAGATGAGGAAGTCGAGAGGAAATGTAAGGGATTGCTATGGTTTGAACGTCCCCTCTAAAATCTTGGGGCTACTCATATGCCAATGTAATCGCAGTGGGAGGTGAGGCATGTCAGAGGTGATTAAGTCATGAGGGGTCTGCCCTCTTGAATGGATTAATGCCCTTATTACAGGAGTGGATTAGTCTTTGCAGGAGGTTGGGTCTTTTTCTCTCTGTCTCACACGCTTGCTGGTTCTTCTGCTTTTCGGCCATAGGATAATGCAGCACAAGGCCCTCAGCAGAAAGCAGCATTTTGATGTTAGACTTCTCAGTATCCAGTACCATGAGCCAAATAAATCGATTTTCTCTGTAAATTACCAAGTCTGAAGTATTATGTTATAGTAGTAGAAAAATGATTGAAACAGAAAGTGATCTTGGTCACAAATGTGCCACCAAGAACCCCTAAACAGCACTTGATAATACATATTTGCTCAATAGGTCATAAAATCTAAGCCAAATAAGATCAGGAAAGAGGACACAGGAGGCTTGAATGGCAATGAAAGTATAGTAGCATCTAAGAATGAAATGTTCTGGTGGTGCATTAGAGTCCCTGAGACAGTGGACTGGAGAGATGGGAGTTGGTGGTCAGCAGGTAGAACATGTGGAATATGGAAGGGCTGCATATATTGGTCGTGAAAAAGTGAACAGCATGCCCACAGAGTGACTGAGGAAGAGGAGAGCCTGGGATCTTAGGATGAGAGTCCAGGAACTAGGAGAATGATTGGAATGATCATCTGCATGAAAAGTAAAACCACCGGTTCCTTTTTCTTCCAAGTTTCATAAGAGTTGTATCATGATTGTTATTAATTTTATAAAATACTTTCATGCCTTCTTTAAGATAGTTACAGGGATAGTTACGGGCTTTTCTTCCTTTATTTGTTAGTATGTCAAAATGCATTGGTTACTTTTTCTGTAATTATAAATACCTTGCATTACTGAAATAAATCCAAATCAGTAAGAATGAGTTACACTAACATATTCAGTTTGCTAAATATTTTGTTTAGTATTCTTTGCATTTATCTTCATGAGGAATTTGCCTGTAACTTCCCCTTCTTAAGTATTCGTTCAATTTTGGGTAAGTTACAGCAATTATTTTATTTATTTATTTTTTTTAAAGATGGGGTTTCACCATGTTGGTCAGGCTGGTCTTGAACTCCCTACCTCAGGTGATCCGCCCACCTTGGCCTCCAAAGTGCTTGGATTACAGGCGTGAGCCACCGCGCCCGACCAGCAATTATTTATTGAAATGATACTACTACACCATTTAATTATGCAGGATTTTCTTTTTGCTGTATGCACTGGAGGCTGTCAGCTTATCCTCTGGTTGCTCAGCTGTTATCGTATTTGTAGTATATCTTTATCTTTCTTAATAATTTGCCACTAAATATTTCAACAACAGCAACAAATTTAGTTAAGTGACAGCGCTTTCTAATGCTATATAAAATTACTTCTTTACATATTAACCTTTCAAAAATTTCTTTGTTTTGTAATTTCTTACTTTATGTTAATGGAATTTATTTCTTCATTTATTACTGGAAGCATCTTAAACACACTTTAGATTATTTGTGTAACTGATACGCATGATTATTTCTTATACACATTTCTTTGAATACCCCTCAAAAGCCAGAATTTTTTGGTATATTTTTTCCAGCCTTCCTCCTTCTTTTTATTCCAACTCTCGCTTCCCATCTGTATTCGCTCTTCCTGTCTTGTGGTTGAGCATTATCTTATCTCTATAGTCATTTAACTCCCTGGGAACCCAGCCCAGAACCACTTTTTAAATCAAGACATTTTAGGCAGGGCGTTGTGATCCAGTTAGAGAGGCAATTGGCCGGTTCTTGATTATAAGGCCGTGTCGGTGTTCTCCCTGCTGTAGTCCTGCCAGCTGTTTGAAGACATGGCCCAGGTGGTTTGAGTTTTTACTCTAAGCTTCCTTCAAAGAGCCGGAGAGGCTTACTCCAGGCCCTGGCTTCAAGAACTTTCTTTCTTTCTTTTTTTCTTTTTCTTTTTTTTTTTTTGAGACGGAGTTTCGCTCTTGTTACCCAGGCTGCAGTGCAATGGCGCGATCTCGGGTCACCGCAACCTCAGCCTCCCGGGTTCAGGCAATTCTCCTGCCTCAGACTCCTGAGTGGCTGGGATTACAGGCATGCGCCACCATGCCCAGCTAATTTTTTGTATTTTGAGTAGAGACAGGGTTTCACCATGTTGACCAGGATGGTCTCCATCTCTTGACCTGGTGATTCTCCCACCTCGGCCTCCCAAAGTGCTGGGATTACAGGCGTGAGCCACTGTGCCCTTTTTCTTCCGGCTTCTGATTCTGTCTGGGAGCATTTCAGTCTTTTTTACTCCCTAGCAACGAACTTCAGACCTGCAACTAAGAAGACCTGCAATTCTCATTTTATTTGGTTCTTCTCTGCTTATTTTATTTTAAAAATTAGTCCTCCAAATAAAATGCGTGTTTGTTGCTTTTTTCTTAATATTTTTATTATTATGTGTTTGCAAAGAAAGCATGGACCAAAAACAGGAACTCCTGCACTCCCGTATGAGGAGATCCTGGTACATCTGAATCCGTTTTTCTTGATGGAATGAGTGTTTATTGGTAAAATATGAAATGGAATACAGACAAATAACGTCTTAGTGCATTATATTGACATTTTCAGGAGCAACGTTTTTGAAAGTTTTGCGTGTGGAAAAAAGTTTATTTCAGCAAATGATAATATGCATATGAAATTTTTGAAAAGTTTTCAACCATGTCTATGTTTCATGACCCTAAACTGTGATTTAAGCTGTGTTAAGTCATATCCGGTAATAAAGTTCTGAGATGACGCAGATAAATACACAATACTACTTTTACACAACTTAAACTACAATGGATACAATATTAACACAGGAAATTACAATAAATCATAGACACGGATAAATCTAAAATGAGAACTATATTGAAAGAATTCCAAGAAATAAGGCATTTCAGTGACAGTGGAAAGCGATATTTTCATGCCAAACTATGAGATAGATAGCCTTTCAAAATAAGTAGAATTTTGGAACGTGCAGGTTTGTAGGTGGGATACCATGAACAGAGGGAGCTGTAAGAAAATACACTCCACTTGAGAGGCTGAGAAAGAAGAAATGCTTGAACCCAGGAGGCAGAGGTTGCAACGAGCCCAGATGGTGCCAGTGCACTCCAGCCTGGGAGACAGAGTGAGACTCTATCTTATAAATAAATAAATAAATAAATAAATAAATAAATAAATAAAAGAAGAGAAACCCCAAAGTGGACACGTTTTCTTTGCCTACCAGTAATTACTTACATTTTACTAAGAAAGGCAAAATAAGTGTGGGTGGCAAGAGACCAGCGTATATTTGTTTATTTTTAAATACTGATACCTTTTCTGGACCTACCCACCCTGTTACTGAGTCCATCTTTTCTTTTATTGGAATCCTTCTGCATGTTTTAGTCAGTCACTAGCCTAACTCCATATTCAAAGTTTCCAGAACAGTCCTCTTGATTCATTAGAGTCTTATTTAATTACATTCTATCCCTAGCTCTGATTTCTGAATTTTATGCCACATTATCATTCACTTGTTTTCATGTTGTTTTGCAATTATCACCTACATATTTTATATCTGTATGTTTAGTCTCCTTCAAATAAATTGCAAGCTCTTAAAAATCAGTACAGGCACTTACTACTTCTTTAGAACTTCCTCTATACATATTCAGTGTTTTGAAGGAATGCTTTAATTAATAATTTATGCATTTGAAAAAATATATATTATAAAAGAGAATTCACATTTTATGTGTTCTTTGTTTTGTTTTTTTCCATTTGTCTCCATTATTCTCTTTCTACTTTCACCACGACTGCACTACTCTCTCTACCTGAAGAAATAAATATTTACATACACATACACACATACACAAATACATAGATTACACATACACGCACGTGCACAAATGTGTTTTCATTCTTTATAGTTACTGTCTTAAGAAGTAGTCATTTTTTACAGGTTCAAGTATGTACCATTTTTTTAAAGGATAGGTTCTAAAAGAATGAGTAACAGCATGAATTTCACAAATTATGAAAGAAGTGGTCATTTCTAAGAGTGATAATATATGACATTTAGTATGCTAATACTATAAATTTCCTTATGATTATTTTGAAGTAAAGACAACATCTTAGAAAGTTAGAGAGATAAAGCATCTTTAAAACCTTCGAGATAGTACTTTTACGTATGTGTAAAATGTAACACCTTGCATGTCTAAAACAGTGTCTATGTCTCCATGCCGTCAATCATGTTCCTTCTTTTATGAGTTTCAGATAGAAGATAAACAACGAGACTGACAGTTTTGTGTCCTTTGCTGTTTTGTGTCACCATCACAGACAACACAGTATTATGTCATCACTCAAGTCTGTCACATTTATTGTATGCTCCTGTGTTTCTTAAAGACTGTTTTCTTTCTAATCCTCATAAATAAATATATAAAGAATATATTGATTATATATTTAGTATGATTATATATTTTATTATGGAAATATTTCCCATAATATTATGTCTTCTACCACAGATGAGAGCATTTATGCTGTTGCCAGTCTCCTGTAATGAATATCTGTATCTGTGTAATATATCAATTAAGCATAGTGAATTGTATTGGTTTGGCATAAGAACTTAAGAAGCATTAGTGCTACAAGAAGAAATAATTGGAAGAATGTTTAATTATGTTTATTTTATGGGTGATTGTCTTTAAATAAGTCTGTACATTTCTTCAGAAAATTGGTATCTGATCTTGAATAGCGATACAAATAGTGAAATGCCAAGTTTAAGATAAGATTAAGATAATCACAACTGCCTTTTCCTTTTTCTTCTATTTTATGGAACCTCATCTACTTCCACATTGTCTTACTTTCTTATTTTAAAATAAGTTCTTATGCCATGTTTCTTGCTAAAACACAGTCTAAACAAATGAATCAGCTCTATAGCTAGCAAATAGTCAATTTTGGTAGTCATATAAAAAGGTACCAGCAATATAATTTGCAATTTTATATCTTCTCAGTGTAACATTTTAAAAACAGATATAATGTAACTTAGATAGATATAATGTAACTTACAAATTGCAATTTTATATCTTCTCAGTGTAATATTTTAAAAACAGATATAATGTAACTTAAAAGTGGATATCATGTAACTTAACCGATAAAAATTAAAAAATTCAGAAAATCTCAAAAGAAGTAAAAAAAAAGTCCCAAATGTAATCACTGCATTAGAAACATTTTCTATTTTATTATAGAATAGATACCGTATTGAACACTTTATTTTACATCCTACTGTTCTATTTTCAATTAAGGCTATATAATATTCCAATTGTACATGTTTTTAGGCTTATAATATGAAGGCTTTGTAATATTCCATTAAAAATTATAAAGTTGGATATTTATTTATACTTTATTATTATAAATCCATAATGACAGTTTTTTTAATACAAATTTTGGTTAAAATGCAAATGACTTTCACCAGAATGATGAGAGCATTTTGATACTTACCTATAATTTACAGCCTATTATTTTGATTGCCTAATGAATTTATTGGGAAAAGTAAATAGGTAATATTTTTCTACGACCTTGCATGTCTAACGATTTTTCTACTGCAATATCCTGTGGAAGATAAATTGGTTGGCTATGAAATTTTATTCTCAAAGTTGTGATGAAATTACTGCTTTGTTATTGAGATTTAATAGCTATTCTAATGAAAACACAAGTGACTTTTAGCCACATAAATTATGCTACTAATATGTCTTTAATAGCATCTTGAGGTCTTTCAGTACCATGGTTGCCATTGTGTTATTTTTCTCAATAGTTTCTGTTTGTGTGTTATCTTTCCTTTCCCTTGTATGTACTACTTTATCTTCTGCTTTCTGAGATACTTCAAGTTGATCAACTAAATCATTGTCTTCATTTTGTACTACTTTTGTATAGCTTTGACTGCTTTTAATTGGGGCTTGATTTCTTCTTTTACACCGTTATTTTCATCTCTATTTTTCTTGTTTTCTTTCTTTCTTTTTTTTTTTTCTGTTTAAATCAATGTCTTTTATTTTTAGTTTCTCTCAAGACACAGTCTTATAAGAATCACAGATGAGTCCGGGGGGCTGTAATCCCAGCACTTTGAGAGGCTGAGGCAGGCGGATCACGAGGTCTGGAGATCGAGGCCACCCTGACCAACATGCTGAAACCCCGTCTCTACTAAAAATACAACATTAGCTGGGCAGGGTGGCTCACGCCAACAGTCCCAGCTGCTCCGGAGGCTGAGGCAGGAGAATCGCTGAATCCCGGGAGGCGGAGGTTGCAGTGAGCCGAGATTGCTCAGACGAAAATTCAGGCATAAATCACATTTTCCCTTTTAATAACAAAATACAAAGTCAACAATTTTAGAAAATCAGTTTTTAGTGACCCCGATCCCTGATGGCTGGAGAAAAGCTGCCAATATTTTTCTTGTCTACCGCAGAATTTGTCTAAATCAATAAGGATCCTGTCTATCTTGGCTGTATTATTTCCCACCGTGAGAAAAGAGACTTAGTATATGGAACAGCCTTTTTTCAGAAAATTGGCAGTAACTGGCGTTGAAGGCAAGTTAGTTTAGTTGGACTTGCATTTGGAACTTGGGAAGCGCTCTCCGTTCGTGCTCCCAGGGGAAGGAGGCGCAGAGACGCACTTCCCGGAAGTTCTCGCCTCAGTGGGCTCCCAGGGGAAGGAGGCGCAGAGACGCACTTCCCGGAAGTTCTCACCTCTGGCTCCCAGGGGAAGGAGGCGTAGAGACACACTTCCCGGAAGTTCTCGCCTCAGTGGGCTCCCAGGGGAAGGAGGCGCAGAGACGCACTTCCCGGAAGTTCTCGCCTCAGTGGCTCCCTCTTGTCTTCAGCAGCCAGATCTCACTGCCTCCGCAGGGCTTCACGGGAGGCTCCTAACAGCTGCAGAAGTAGCTGTCCCCCCGGGAGGTGGCTCTGGCGTCCAGGGCAGCTCGCAGCCAGGCGGAGAGGGCTACGCAGTCCGCTTCCTCGGCCTGACCCCGAAACTGCATGGAATAGGCGGTGATGCCTTCCGGTTCCTCAAACTTTACGCTTGTGTCACTGCGAGCTGGTGGGCCGCTTTGAAATTGGTTTGGAATCTGGAACCAAACTTTAGTTTTTTTTTTTTTTTTTGAGACGGAGTTTCGCTCTTGTTACCCAGGCTGGAGTGCAATGGCGTGATCTCAGCTCACCGCAACCTCCGCCTCCTGGGTTCAGGCAATTCTCCTGCCTCAGCCTCCTGAGTAGCTGGGATTACAGGCACGCGCCACCATGCCCAGCTGATTTTTTGTATCTTTAGTAGAGACGGGGTTTCACCATGTTGACCAGGATGGTCTCGATCTCTGACCTCGTGATCCACCCGCCTCGGCCTCCCAAAGTGCTGGGATTACAGGCTCGAGCCACCGTGCCTGGCCCAAACTTTTAGTTTCTTGTGCTGAGAGCCGTCTTCGCTGGGGAGCACGGCAAAGGAAATAGGGATTTTCATCTTCATCCCAATTTCCTTATCATGGGTGCCTGCCGCTTACTTTGCGACCTTGGGCATTGCTTCCGGTAGAGGCACATCCGCAGGCTTATCTGTCACTTCGACTGTGGCAAAGTTGCCTCCACAGGCCCTCCTAGGAGGATTCTTCCTTGTCCCCTTGGCTTGGGATCTCACAAGGCCACACCTCTAGGCTTCGGACTAGCGAGTTCTTGATGACGCCCCACATGCCTCACATGTAGGGGGGATGCTCCCGACGCACCGAGGGCTTGAGGTGGCGGAGGGGTGACGGATCACAGGCAGCCACCAAGGGCGGCAGGGTGGCTGGGCGGCGAGGCGGCTTCATCTCCATTTCTAATTTGACCTTTTATTTTAATATTTCAGATTATTTTTTCTATGTGTCTTGCTGCTTTTTTATTGGGGTTTTTATCTTCTTACAGCATAGTGAGGGTTTAAACATTTTTATGATATTTTTCTGGTTTATGTAGCAAAATCTGTACTTTTTTATGTAGCAAAAAAGTAATTTTCCAAAGTGGATATCCCTTTTATGATAAATTGTATTTTTCATGCTACCCATTTTATTTTTTTAATTAATTCATTTTTGTCTGTTATGGTAATGCTTGCCTTACTGGGCTCTACTAACTCGACAGAAGCTCTGCTACCTTCTTAAAACTACGCAATGACCTGAAATATGTCACTGACTTTTTTTTTTTATTTTTTAAGCTGAATCTGGTCACATCATGGCCCTTCACTAAATAATTACTTAATGAATTTAAATATGGAATAAATTTTTTTTTTAAGAAAACTAGCTTCGTTCCATTCATTCATTAGCAGGGATATATTTCTTCAGATCTGGTATGTGTGACATGCGTCGTGCATATTACCCTCAATTTCCCTTTTGTTCTACAATTAAATGGTTCATAAATGTGTTTTAGCCCAATCCCTAATGTCTAGGTTAATTAATCACAGGTGGTCCTGTAGATCTCATATGGGATTTCTATTTTCCTAATTTTTGTGACAGCTCAGATACTTCTAACAGAGTTCTGTACTACCACCATGCTTGTGATTCATTACTGTTAAAGTTGTTTCCTTTATCTGCCTACATTTTACTTGTGAGTGGTTGAATATAATCTACCACTGCCACTCCCAGTGTGGATGGCAGAAGATTGCTTTTAAACTGTTAATTTCTTCCTATAACATAAGATCTCCTAGGCTCATTAGAGACAATTTTGATCACTTCAAAATGCAGCACTGACTTGGTATTTTCTGCTTGGTAAAATTCCTTATGCATCTTGAATACATGCATAGACAAAGAGTCACTTTTTTTGCTTTCAGTATTAACTGGCTATTTTTCATTGTTGCTGATTTTTTTTAACATTTATTTTAGGTTCAGGTTACATGTGCAGATTTGTTACATGGGTATACTCATGTCACAGATATGTGTTGTACAGATAATTTTGTCACCAAGGTATTGAGCCTAGTACCCATTAGTTATTTTTCTTAGTCTTTCCTTCCTCCCAACCTCCATCCTCTAGCAGGCCCTAGTGTCTGTTTTCTTCTTTGTGTCTGTGTGTTCTCATCATTTAGCTCCCATTAATAAGTGCGAAAATGCTGTATTTGGTTTTCTGTCCTGTCCTAGTTTGCTAAGGATGATACCCTTCGCTCTATTTATGTTTCTGCAAAGGACATGATCTCATTCTTTTGTATGGTTGTGTAATATTCCATATGTACCACCTTTTCTTTATCTGTTCTATGAATGCTGGACATTTAGGTTAATTCCATGTCTTTGCTATTGTGAATAGTGCTACAATGAACAAAATGTATATGTGTCTTTATGGTAGAATGATTTCTATTCCTGTTGGTATATACCCCATAATGGGATTGCTGGGTTGAATGGTAGTTCAGTTTTTAGCTCTTTGAGGAACCCTCGCATTGCTTTGCAGAATGGTTGAACTAATTTACACACTCCTTACACCATAAAAAAAAAAAAAAAAACAACTCAAGATGGGTTGAAGACTTAAATATAAACCCAAAACTATAGAAACCCTGGAAGACAACATAGGCAATAATACACTTGGCATAGAAACTGACAGAGATTTCATGAAGATGCCAAAAGCAATCACAACAAATGCAAAAATTGACAAATGAGATCTAATTAAACTTAAAAGCTTCTGTACAGCAAAATAAACTATCAACAGAGTAGACAGACAATCTACATAATGGGAAAAAATACTTGCAAACTATGCATCTGACAAAGGTCTAATATTAAGCAACTATAGGAAACTTAAACAAATTTATCTGAAAAAAAATCCCATTAAAAAGAGGGCAAAGAATATAAACAGATACTTTTCAAAAGAAGACATACATGTGGCCAAACATATATTAAAAAATGCTCAACATCACTAATCATTAGATAAATGCACATCAAAACCACTAAATATTCTTAATTCTTTTTCTGTCATCAATCTTATATTTAATAAGATATATCAGTTTTTCCAGCTGATTGAATATGAGTATTAGTAATTATTAAATAGAAGTTACTTGAGTGTAATATTTAAGAGATCTATAGTTTCTAGAGTCAGACTGCCTGAACACTCACCTATGTTCAGATATGTATTATTGATGTAACTTTGGGCAAGTTACTGAACCTCTCTGGTGTTTAGGTTTCTCATCTTTAGAAGAAAAAAAATAATGCTCATATAAGTCTCAATGAGCTATTATGAAGATAAAATGTAGAAAATCTACGTAAACACTCAGCAAATGTTTCATCAGATAGTGCATACTCCAAAAATTCACATTACTCTATCATCATCGTCGTCATCATCAAGTGATTTTTCCTCCAGGTGGTGACTGTGCTCCTAATTTCCATCTTTGCTGAGACATTGTGTTTATCTACTGCTCTTGTATTGAGCACGTGATTAGTAGGAATCCAGTTCTTCAAGAATTGTTTTAAAGGGCATTTTTGTTTTGTCCAGTTGAAAATTCCCCAAAATATTTGCATGGCGTGGCTATTCTAGATATGCTGTGGAATATGCAAACAAAATACCGTTTATCAGTAAATTATTTTCAAGTGGTGTATTTTTCTTATTTTCTCCTGCATTGGAAGACTATTTTATGCAATCTTTCCTTTCACACTGTCCCCATTATCTCAGTGAAAGCTCCCTAAGAGAGCCAGGGTCTTTTCCACAGTGTAAGCCAATTGTTGGGCTGCCTATGTATCCAAAGCCAAGTCAAGCTCAAAGCCTGTAAGTCTAGATCGCAAAGATTTGTATGACAGCAGTAGAGTCAGCAAGTACAGAAGACTTTGAAGCAGTACATAACACACTATGGAATTCTCTCTTGAGAATTAGTAAGAGCAGCGTGTGTTCAGAGCTTTCTCTCTGGGTTTCAGAAGTCACCTCCATAGTACATCTCATTTCAACCTAGCTACAAAGTAGGAATTCACAGTTACTGCTGAACCATTACATTTAATAAAACACAATGTATTCTGTTATAAATTTCACATGATGTGTCTAATTTGATGGGGTTTTTTTTCAATCTTTTGGTAAGTTTTATAACATTCTAAATGTTAACATGTAACTTAATATAAATAGAATTGTTAAAAACCAATTGAGATCACTCTGGTAAAGAAAAATAAATTATTTAAAGAAAGAAAATTCAACCTCATAGAAAATGGTTTAAAAAGTAGGATATCAGTCACGTGTGGTGGTTTAAGCCTGTAAGGCACAGGCAGATCATTTAAGGTCAGGAGTTCAAGACCAGCCTGGACAATGTGGTGAAACCTCATCTCTACTAAAAATAGGAAAATTAGTCAGGCATGTAATTCCAGCTACTGGGGAGGTTGAGGCAGGAGAATGGCTTGAACCAGGGAGGAGAGGTTGCAGTGAGCTGAGATCGTGACACTGCACTCCAACCTTGGTGACAAAGTGAGACTCTAAAAAAAATTAAATTAGAATTTGAAAATAGGATGTCATTCTTCGAAATCTACATAGTAAATTATAATTTTTAAGAGTTTTATTACTCTTTTATCACTTTCTCACTGAATTTTTGATGTATGCAAGATTGTATTTTAGAAACAATATTCATTATAATCAGTAATTTGATAATTTTCGAAAGATAATATTTCATTTGTGAAAAATTCTCCTACACCTCCTCCAGCCCCAAAGGGGAAAATTAGTAAGAAGCAGAGGAACTGAGAGAAGAAAGTGAGATCAAGTGGTGAAAGTTTTAGTAGCAAACATACATTGGCGATTAAAATTATAATAAAGTCATTTCACAGGAAAGGATAGACATTATTAATTTATATTATTTTAATGTTTTTATGGTTGTGCCTATGTTTTGAAAATACGAAAATGAATAGTTTCTTAACTGTACATCATGTGCCTAGATTTTCAGTTTGTGTACTCTAAGAAGTTATTTCACTAAATAATTATGTTGTTACCTTAATGAAAACAGTACTGTGAATAATGTAATCCAAATTTCAGGCTGTAGAAGGGAGAACTTTGGAATTATTAGAATTATGCACAACATAGTCTGGAGCCATTTTTCCTTTCTGTGTTGTAAACACCATCTGAAGGCTTTTATAGAATATGGGATCTTGTGAAATTACAAAACAGATTACAAATAAAAAGGCTGGCTTCTCTATCTAATGAAGGCAGATGTTTTTGATTCCCAGTCTTCCTTTGTGTGTGTATTTCCATAATAGCATGACATATAGTCTTCTTGTCTTTTTGATATAAATGCTATATGAGAGTTATACCACATGGCTACATAGGGTGGTTTAATAGTTAGATATAAAAATGAATTTCATATGTCTATGAGGAGACCAATATATTGTAGGTTGTTAAAAAGAATGAGGGCTTTCAAATATCATTTGGTTCAAATACCACATCATTTTCTTTTTCTGTGGATCCAGGCCATAGTGACTGGTATCAAATTGGGAACTCTATCAAATATCAAAATATATTATCTCAAGAGAAACAAAAACTGTCTCAAAAACCTAGGGAAATACTGTGTTTTGAAGAAGGAAACAAAATATTCACAAACTTTTATTTGTAGGGGATAGAGAGGAAATATTTTGTCTCTATAAGGCTCTTGAAAATGTGTATCAGAATGTTGTAGTTATTTAATTGGATGACTATCTTAATAATCTTCTCTCATAAAGCTACCATACTAAACATAGAAATACTAGGGTGTAAAAATTGAAATTCTACTACTGAAAAAGTTTCTTCAAATAGTGACACAGTTTTCAGATTTATTGCTTAGGTTCTGTTTGCATTTCTATTCCAAAACTCCATGTACTATGGTTTCAGTAAAAATTCAGTTTAGGCTGAAACTTGGTATACCAAATAGGAGCTCCAGAGCAATGGTTGCTTTTACCAATTTTCCAGAAGATTGATTTAGATTGTTCTATGTTGTATGACTATAAAAGAACAAAACAGAAAAGGCTTCACTTGCTGGATACTTTATTCTGTTTCTAACTCAAATCTTTATTTTCTTTTTTCCTGGCAATTCGTACTATTACAAATGACACTTACTGATTTTAATATATTAAATAAGATTGGAGCTACCAACAAATAAAATAACATTTGATAATAAGAATAAGAGTGGCAGTTCGGCTCAGTGGCTCACTCCTGTAATCCCAGCACTTTGGGAAGCTGACACAGGGGGATCACAAGGTCAGAAGTTTGAGACCAGCCTGATCAATATGGTGAAACCCCGTCTGTAGTGAAAATACAAAAATTAGCTGGGTGTGTTGGCAGGTGCCGGGAGTCACAGCTACTAGGGAGGCTGAGGCAGGAGAATCGCTTGAGCATGGGAGGTGGAGGTTACATGAGCAGAGATGGTACCACTGCACTCCAGCCTGGGCAACAGGGAGAGACTCTGTCTCAGCAAAAAAACCGAAACAAAACAAACAAACAAAAAACGAGGAAGTAGTCTACTCTCAAGCAACAGACAACAAAATAAAATCTGATACTGAATCAAAGGCCTTATGAGTAGAGTTCTTAAGTACGTCTTTCCATCAGGAGGACTTGAATTATTGGACTGACACAAATAAACTTCCTATAGGAATTAAGTGGGTTACTTGGGTGTAGAGCACAGGCACTGAGACTAAAGAAAATGAAGGGTGACACCCTGTGGTTGCTGAAATCCTATCACATCAGTGACATGGAATTTAGGTTAGGAAATGAAACGTACGGGTTGGAAATTAAATACATTTTTAAAACGTTTAAATGCATGCAAGGTTTGTCTTGGCTAAAGTCTTATGAGGGTAAGATTTTATGCTTTTAAGGCATTAATTATATTAACATTGAGAATTTAAGTAGCCAAGTAATAGTTGAAGTGATTTCTATCATCCTGATGTAGGTTTTTACTTTAGTACTTGTCTATAAAATATAATGAATTATAATGATAAAAATCACAAAGTATAAAATATTCACTTAATTCATGGAATTTTCTAAAAGGTTGTTAATACAATTACAGAATGTTACAAGCTGAAGATTGATAATCCACGTATTCAATGTAATCTAATAAATTACTAATGAGTATATATACATACTATAACACGTGTAAGGCCTTGAAAAAAGTACAAAAATGTATATCGTAATCCCAATTTGGGGAATTTTTATATACAGTGAGTGAACTAGAAAAACGTGTAAGAAATGTTGCATTTTAATGTTCTCTTAATTATGATTTAAGCATTCTAAAATGTGACATGAATTATTACTCACTAGAAACCAATTTAAAAAGATATTTTTAAAAGTTTTCAGCAAGGAGTATGTGATCACCTTTATAAATATAACATGGAAAGAAAACTATTAATGTAAGTATTCACAAATTCTTGCTATCAAGTTCTTGAATAAATAATACTACATAAATTAAACAGTACTATTCTAATTAAGTTAATTTGGTTTAAAACTAATTAATATACAACTTACTAAATATGCTGATATATTTTGTTAGAAATTGGTGTAAAACGTGTCTGAAATCCTCCACTTAATTGTTTTAGGAATTGTTATTTTATTCACCATGAATCCAAAATACACTTCTATGATTGATGAACCATTTGAAACCAAAGGTGTACTGCAACAATCATTTTATCCAGAGTTAAGTCTATTTAATAGTTTTACTCACCAGTAATATAATAGTCTTATGCACAGCTAAGATGAACTCTTCCAGAATTTAGAATTTTGAACTGTTAAATTACCTCACCGGTGGGTGGCAGGCAACTAACGACTGATAGGGCATGACCTCTAAGTGGTCTACTTAAGCCATTAGCTTATTTTTAATTTCTGTGATATGCGAATAATGGCCCCTTTTTCTTTTATTACACATGCTCATTTCTTTCATTCTTTAATTATTCATTCCTAGGTTAATGTTTGAAAATATTTTTAAACATAATGTTTGAGATTTTCATTTATTAGTGAAAAGGACATTCAGGTAATGATTTACATTTTATGTCCTCAAAGAGAAACTTTTTTAAAAACGTTGAATTCCTTTCCACTGACAATTTTACAATTCTTTATTTGGGACCTGCTACATAGAAAAGTTAAATGATATGAATGGTCTTTGATTACGGCCTTTTTTGCTTTGGGAAACTGTAAGGTAAAATGAAAATATTTTCAATGTTCACTCATTCAGTAGTTCAGATAATTTTCCAGTGAGCTGCCACTTAGTTAAAAAAATTGTGTAGCATGATGTTTCTAGCTCTTTTATACTCAACAGTGTCGAAATGGGACTTTTTTTTTTTTTTTTTTTTTTTTTTTTTTTTTTTTTTTTTTTGGCTTTTCTCCCATGGGGGATCCTGTGGAGAGATATTGAAGAGGACTTCCCAGTTCAGTTCTTTTTCACTCTGTTCTTATCATACATAGATTTTAGCTCGAAGTTGCAATTCAATAGCTACTCACTGAATGCCTACTGTGCAGATAGCTGTAACTCAGGGTGCTGAAATAGTGAGACAAGGTTCCTGCTCACAGGGAACCCACTGAGTTATAGTGCATTCCTCTTTGGACTATTAAAGATTTTTCCTTATTCTTTTGTACTTGAAATGCTATTTTAAAGTGAACTGTAGATGATGTAAGTATTTATGAACTTGAAAAGATTAACAGTGTGGATGTAGGATTTGCTTAAAATATTCTGTTCATGGAAAATCTTGTTAGGCAGCTCTATTGTTTAGAATATAAGCTATTAAGAAAATGTACTCAACAAATAATCCATGTAGTAATGTTGGCAGTTTCTTGCTCCTTTAGACTGTGCTGTCCGTTTTTAAATATATATTCATATATATCAGTTCTAAAATTCTAAATGATGTTTTTTATACTTTTACTGTGATGTAGCATAGTATCTTCACCTCCTAGAGGATTGAGACATATTTGAGTAACTTGCTTAAGTTAATCTGATTAACTTATAATGAAGCTTACATAAAGCTTCATGTGATATGCTTTTCAGAGCCTAGTTTTTAGTTAGTCAAGGCTGGTAATAATCATAGAAATAACTCCAAGTATTTTAAGTTTTGGTAAGTTGAATTGATTGAAACATTTCAGATACTAAAATATCTAGTTTATCCTCATGATTCCAAACCCCAAATATTTTTAAATGTCATTGTATATGTATTTTAAGATACTTTATGTACTACACAATATCATTCAGTTGTCATCACAATCCAAATATGGAAGGAATCAGAAATTATTATCGCCAGAAACCTGACCTCATATAAGTGTTTGGAGCCAAGTCTTTTGACTTCAAATCAGTATCTTTAGCTTTATTCCATGAAAATAGTTTAGATATGAAAGTCTTGTATTCGTGTGTATTGAGCAATTCAGTTTGACTTTAGAGATGTTGTATGGTTCCAACAAACAGTCTGGCTAGAATAGAGTTAAATTCCTTTGTCAGAATTCACTAAAAAATGTAAGCTCTGTCTTTGTTCATGGAACCCATGTTAGAAGAAATGAAATTGAACACAGGAGGTGGGTAACATGTTCTATCCATACAGTATCATGGCAGGAATTTGAGATTTTTTTCCTTTTGGTGACCTCCTTAGAAATGTGTGCACAAAATACATGAGTACGTATAATATACATATATATTTGATACATGGAACAAATTATAAAATTATATTTAAATGTATATATTTATGTAAGAGAAATAATTCTATAAATAAACCATTGTTTTGAAAAGAGGTTGAAATGGCATGAGTTCCTATTGTGGGAATAACAAATTTGTGCCCCCACTGTTTTCCTCTGGCAGCTAAACAAGGCATATATATCATGGCATGTAGGAGACAGAGTGTGAATTAGACTTTTTAAAAAATGTGCTGTATCCATATACAGCCACAAGCATAGACCTGCTTTATTTTTCACTTCCAATATAAATCAATTTTTTAAATATTTGCAAATGTAAATCTTGCTAAGCAGTTAGATTTCACAAAGAATGAGAGCAAAGGGAATACAATCATTTAGGTATTTATTATTTGAGTGTGTGAGAAGAGGTTTTTTAAAGATGTTTAGAGTCATAAACATTTAGAATTTTCCCAAAGGTTATATATTTTATAATTATCTGCTCCTTTCACAAAGCATATAGGAAAGGTGCAGGTGATTTAAAAATATGTGGCATTTGGGATCACGCTCTTGTGTAGTAAATCCGTACATTGGAGTTTAAGCTTTGATATCCTAACTCTTCCCCCTACTCCATCAAATGTGCATTAAATTTTTTAATCATAGGTTTTTTTAGATTTATATGCAGTTCTAAGAAATAATGCAGAGAGCTCTCATCTGCCCTTCACCCAAGAAATAGCTTGTAAATCTACAAAACATCACGAGAAAATTGACACTGACACAGTTTAATAGTATTATTTGGCGTTCATCAGTTTTACATGTATTCATTTTTGTGTGCATGTGTGTAAGTATATGTGTGTATGTGTTTAGTTCTAGACAATGTTATTACATGAATAGATTAATATATCCATCACTACAATCAAGAGACAAAAGAACTCCAGAACCACAAGGATCCCTTCTTCCTCTTAGAGCCACACCCATGTCCCTCTACTCTTTATCTCTATGAATGTGTTATCTCACACATCTTTTGAATGTTTAATCTGTTACAAATGTTATATATCTCAAAACATCTTATATGGGTTCCATCTTTATATAGAGAGTTTTTGAGTGTATTCTTATATGCTTTTCATAGTGGTTGCTCTGGGTATTGCAATAAACAGACATAATTTACACAGTCTACTAGTAGCTATATTTTACCACTTCGAGTATAGAAACCTTACTTCCACAGTGTTTCTTTGATGTATCCATTTTTTTCTTGTCTTGAGTACTCCTTCTCTATATGGTGAACATTATCAATGTCATACTTTTTGTTTTAATAATCATATATTTGAAAAAAATCTCAGGGGGAGAAGGGAAGTGGATTGTATTTTCTCATATTTTGTTATTTTTTTTCATTCTTCTTGATGCTTCAAGATTTCCTCTTATTAATCATTCTTTTATGTTTGAGGAATTTTAATTTGTCTTTAAGGCAGTCCTGCTAGAGGCAAATGTTCTGTTTTTTGCTACTTCCAAGAACATATTTATTTCCCCTGGATTCC
Organism: Leontopithecus rosalia; assembly: GCA_028533165.1. Lineage (NCBI taxonomy): Eukaryota > Metazoa > Chordata > Mammalia > Primates > Cebidae > Leontopithecus > Leontopithecus rosalia. The sequence goes on along the minus strand of CM052665.1, from coordinate 7,611,753 downwards.
TAAAGGATAGTTTTACTGGTTAAGAATTCATAGTTGACAGTTCTTTTCTTTCAGCAGTTGAAAAATGCACCACTTCCTCTGGCCTCCATGACTTGAAATGGAAAATGTATTGTTGTTTGAATTTGTATTCTCTTACAGGTAATAAGCCATTCTCTTGGGCTCCTTTCAAGAAATTTGTCTAGTTTTCGTCTAGTTTTCATAGTAGAGTTCACTCTTCTATGAGAAGTGCCCCACTGATCTGACAGAAGGTGGAGCTCAGGAGTGATGCTAATTTTTAGCAGTTTCCTTTTGATGTATCTTGACATAGATTTCTTTGGGTTTTTCCTATTTGGCTTTCATTCCGCTTCTTGACTGATTCTGTATCTTCTTGACTTTAGCCAAATTTGGAATGTTTTCAACCATTATTTCTTTGAATACTCTTTTAGTCCCACTCCTTTTCTTCTTTCCTTCTGGGAATCTAATGATACCACTGTTAGATATTTTGTTATTGTCTCACAGGTCCCTGAGGCTCTATTCTTTTCTATCTTTTCTTTTTATCCTTTTTTTTTCTCTTGGCTCTTCAGATTAGGTGAATTATATTTATCTGTCTTTGATTTTATCCCCTATCATTTTTACTGTACTATTGAGCCAATCCAATTGGCTTTTATATTGGTTATTGTATTTTTATTTCTATAATGTCCATTTTAATAATTTTTTTGCTAAGGTTTTCTGTTTTCATTTGTGTCAAAATAATTAGTAATTACTTATTAAAGTATTTTTATAATGGCTGCTTTAACATTTTTGTCAAAAACTTTAGTGTTTGATTCATCTCAGTATAGATATTTGTTGGTTATTTTTTCTCATTCAGTTATGATTTTCCTGGTATTTGGTATGACTAGCGAGGTTTTTATTACTCTTATTGTACCCTGGATATTTTGGTTATTATGTTAAGAGACTCTGGATGCTAATTAAATTTATTCTAAGAAGAATTGCCCTGTTTAGGTATAACATGCTAATCCTAGCTTTTAATTATGGGCTGTGGATATATGAGAATGTAATTTTTAGGGACTTTCTGGTGCTATTTGGATAGGTTGATTTGTCTAGTTCAACTGAGGTCACACTGCTCTCTTCTGGTCCACCTACGAGAGCAGAGGAGATTCCCCGGGCCAGGCTGTAGGGTCTAGGTGAGGTAAAATATGCTCTAGCTCAGCAGTCCCCAACCTTTCTGGCACCAGGAACCGGTTTTGTGGAAGACGATTTTTCCATGGATGCTGGGCGGTATGTGTGGGATATGGTTATGGGATAAAACTATTTGACCTCAAATCACCAGGCATTAGTTACATTCTCATAAGGAGCATGAAACCTAGATGCCTCATATGCAGAGTTCACAACAGGTTTCACTCTCCTATGAGAAATGCCCCTGCTGATCTGACAGGAGGCAGAGCTCAGGCAGTAATGCTGGCTCACTCATGCCTCATCTCCTGCTGTGTGACCAGTTCCTAACAGGCTGTAAACTGATACTGGTCCAAGGCCAAGGGGTTGGGGACTCCTGCTCTAGCTTAAGGAAGGAGGATCACTTGATATAGAGACATCCCCTCACCTCGTATACCCTCACTGCCTCACCTCTCACACACACTACCAGAGCAGTTTATCTGCTCATTACCTCTAGATGGAGTGGGGAAGTCTCAGGCACCCTGGAAGTTTGCTGTTAGTAAGGCTCCTACCTCATTCCCCTTGCAGTAACCCAGTCTCTCCTGGTATCTTTGGATGGACTCTTATCTGATCAGCAGTGAAAATGAGTCTGCCTAGACTACCTTCTGTTTCTCCATTGTGGTTGGGAGAAGCTGGGTCTGAACCATCTTTTACTGTTGTTTGGGAAGCTACTGGGGTTTTCCTTGGGTGCTGGTATCTTTACCCAGTCCTACTTACTTTTTCTGCCTTTTAGAGTACTCCTTTAGCTGCTGTTTGCTTAATTTCAGACTTTACAGTTCTACCTAGTGAAGCACATAATGATAAGCTTTTTAATGCTTTTTTTTCCCCAAATGAGGCAAGTGGAACATAATTCAGCAAGATGCTAAAATATCTTCTGTGAAAATGAGTGTCTTGTGACAGAAAAGGTGATTCAGACCAAAGACTATATTAGTGTACAGTACATCAGAGGCACAAACCAATCAGAGCAAATGTAAAAGTCACATAGTTTACAGGTGCCTCTCTGCTCAATATCAGCTCAAGTTTAAATAGTTCAAGTGCCTCTACTGCATAGAGTTTTTAATATGCCAGTATCTTTGTTGTTGTCTTGGAAGGCCTGCAGCAGTCACGGTTTACCAAATTTATCTGTCCATAGAAGTGAACCCATTTTGTTGATAGCTTTTCTTGGCACTGCAATTCCGTGAAAGATTTGCAGAGGAAATCTTTCTAGGTTATCAACGTCAGTATCTGCCTCATCTAAAGAATTGTATTAGATGTAATAATTTAATTAAAAAGTTATTTCTGAAAACATTAAGGAACACCTAATTCTATTTTTTTAAAAAAATCTGTTAAAATATTTCAATATATTTAAACCTCCTTTTAAACTGTTCCAAGAAATAAGATTTCAATGTATGACCAAAGAAAACACTTATTTTATTGTGTTGAAAATACATAGTCTAAAAATGCTGTTTCTCACGTTGTTCAATATTTTCTCTTTCCAGCTTTAAGGGACAATAGGATCGAGCTGGTTCGCGCTTCCTGGCATGAATTGAGTATTAGTGTCAGTGACGTGTCTCTCTCTGATGAAGGACAGTACACCTGTTCTTTATTTACAATGCCTGTCAAAACTTCCAAGGCCTATCTCACTGTTCTGGGTAAGTGCAAGGGACTAACACCATGTAATCACAAAACCAAACTGATATATATTTCTACAGCAATGTAATTCAATACAAAAATATATTTTGAAGATCATATGAATAGATATGGTTTAATCCTTTCTCTGCTACATTTTAACAAGGCATGTTAAAATCATTTAGTCACTCTCTGCATTTTATAAAGGGACAAAGATAGATTCAAAGAGGTATATGACAGATAGAAGGCACACAGCTATTTTGTTTCTTAGCAATAGACACTGGTTTTCTTGATTTCAGGTAAATTTTTGGTATCAAATCGTCAGTATGTTGTATATATTCTGATCCTTTCACAAAATGAACCAATAATGGGCATAATGAGTTCAACTTGTGTTCTATACTGTGCTCCTTTATCTGATCACGCAACTCACCTGTTAAGGCCTTTCTTGCAAACTTGTGGCTCTCGAATATGACCTGCTTGTGTATTTAGTGCATTTAAATGACCCTGACATTTTCCTGCATCTTCTCTCCTTTTAGATTTATATTTTCTAGATTCCTAAATGAAGTACATAATGCTGCTTGAGGTTGCAGCTTGCAGTTTTTTTGTGCTTTTATTCTCTAAATATTGCGCCATTTTCCCAAAGGTAAAAGTGACACAAAAAAGCAATACGTTCATAGAGATTCTGAGGAAATAAAGTTGTAGCTCCGAGCTCTCTGTGATTCCACAGACGTCAGTGCCCCAATCACTTGAAATTGCTCCAGTTCATTGCAACACACCTGTGTACTGAACAAGTTAGAGGAATTTAAAGATTGATTTTTCCCCCCAAGCTTGCTTTCCTCTTTAGACAGATAAAGGCACAATGTTGCATTTAAAAGGACTAACGCATGCTGTTCTTTTGGGTGGGAATATTAAAGTTAATATTTGTTTTGTGCATAGGACATAAAACATATTTCTTTGCAAGTCACTCTGAGACTATTTTATAAAAATCTTCACAAATTTGCCATTAAAGACAAAATATACCTAGTAAAATGGCATATTTCAAGGTAACAACTCCCTAAGCATAATTTATTGTTCTGTGGAGAGCCGATTCGAAACTCAAAGAATAGATGACTGTTGACTTCAGTTTATTAGAGGGTGATGTGGCAGAGATTTTTTAAAAAAGAAAGCAGGCAATATGACGGTGAAGACAAAATATGTTAAGAGGAGTATACTAATTTTTCATTTATCTTTGTTGTTCTTCTTGTTTAATTTGTATTCTCATATTGTTGCTTTCCAACATTCTTACATTTTATTCTTCTAAGTGGAATTAAACAGTACAATAAGAAGATTCTAGTCTGCCTCTATTACTGAATATTTTTTAAAAAATGAATAAACATAGACAAGACAACTGAATATTATTGCCTAGGAAATGTATAATATTCTACTACTTAACTCATCCCTGTACTGTCTTCACATACAGTTATCTGCTTATTCATTGGATGATTAATGCTAGAAAAAGTAATAATGGTTAGCGTTATTATACTATATTATTATACTATATTGTGCATATCATACTTCACAAAACCACATTTGCATTTCTTATATAAACTATATCAAGAGACATTTTCTACTTTAGAAGAATTAGAAAAGTCAGTGTACATACAATTATTGATGAATCTATTATACTAAAATTTATATTCTTGAAAAAATTACACAGAGGATAATATTCTTTTTAAGCTTTAAGAACTATGAAATCAGGAAAGAAAGAAGCTAAAGTTAAATCATAATTTGGTAAGAAATAAAGAAATAGGTTTTCTGAGCTTTTTTCAATGAAATTTGCCTTTTAAAATATCCACTCTATTAAATCATATAATATATTGAATGGTTGTTTTCAAGGTAAAATTTTATAATTTAGGCCAGGAATGGTGACTTAGGCCTGTAATCCTAGAACTTCGGCAGGCCAAGGCGGGTGGATCACTTGAGGTCAGCAGATTGAGATCAGCTGACATGATGAAACCTCTTTTCCATTAAAAAATACAAAAATTAGGCCAGGCACTGTGGCTCATGCCCATAATCCCAGCACTTTGGGAGGGTGAGGCTGGCAGATCACTAGGTCAGGAGTTCAAGATCAGCCTGGTCAACATAGGGAAACCCCTTCTCTATTAAACATTCAAAAATTAGCTGGGTGTGGTAACATGATCCTGTAATCACAGCTATTCAGGAGGCTGAGGAGAAGAATTGTTTGAACCTGAGAGGCAGAGGTTGCAGTGAGCCAAGATTGTACCACTGCACTATAGCCTAGGGACAAAGCAAGACTCCCTCTCAAAAAAAAAAAAAATTAGTAGGGCGTGGTAGCACATGTCTGTAATCCCAGCTACTTGGGATGCTGAGGCAGGAGAATCACTTGAATTCAGGAGGCAAAAGTTGCAGTGAGCAGAGATTGAGCCACTGCCCTCCAGCCTGGGTAACACAGTGAGACTGTCTCAAAAAAAAAATACTATTTAATTAAAAATGCTGCTTTGAACTATATGCATTTTACATACTTTCTTGATACTATATATGTATATATCTGTTCACTTATACCATGTATGCATATGAATATACATTTACGTATTTGCATATAGGCATATACACCTATGTATGTATATACACACATACATATGAAGCAGTTTATTTTATTACATAGTAGTTTGTTAATCTTGATTGAACTCTTGTCAGTTAACCATTCAGTTCAGTTTCATGTGTGAAAGTAATAGACATAATAACAAATCAACACTGGAAATCGATACTCACTTCATCATTTGCTTAAATTTCAGGTGTTCCTGAAAAGCCTCAAATTAGTGGATTTTCATCACCGGTTATGGAGGGTGACTTGATGCAGCTGACTTGCAAAACATCTGGTAGTAAACCTGCAGCTGATATAAGATGGTTCAAAAATGACAAGGAGATTAAAGGTAAAGAATGGAAAAATGAAAATCAAAATGAATGTGCTGAAACCATTAGAACATGTTAGGAAAAGGCATTTTACGTTATTTTTCAAACCACAGTATCTCTTTCAGATTATGCATCATTTGAACCCATTCTTAAGTAAGGTAATTTTACAAGGTATATTAATATATAAGTATAATCTCTGTGTGCCTCATTTTCCTCTTCTGTAAAATAGGTTTAAAACAAAAGCCTTATGGAAAAGTTGGGGGAATAATTAAGTTAATACATGAAGAAACATATAGATTCATGCTTCACAGTAATAAGCAATTAGTACATATTAGATATTTCAGAACTCATAAAATATTTAGGCTAAAGACAGAGAAACTGTATGAATTATTTATCGACTTGGTTTCTAGAATTATAGAGTTCTGAGAATAAAACTGGTTAAACATCAGTAAATTCTCACCAAAGGCAAAACGTGTACTTGTCTCAGTAAAAATGCGTAATTTAAATTCTCTAGTTTAACTAAATTAGAATTTAGTTAAAGTTTATAAAGTTTATATAAGTTTATATGGGAGATGGCTTAGTATTCAAGTTATTCAAGTTTAAGAATTGTTTATGGTGATTATTAAAACGTATTTCCTCATTGTAATCTGTTTTATTTTCTACATTATCTTCTATGAGACAGGTTTATGCAAACCATTCTGCTTATTTAAAAATTTTATTTATATTTATTTATTTTTAAGAGATAGGATCTTGCTCTGTCACCCAGGCTGGAATGCAGTGGTATGATCGTAACTCACTGTACCCTCACACTAGGCTCCATTGATTCCCCCGCCTCAGCCTTCTGAGTAGTTGGAACTACAGGCATGAGCAACCATGCTTGGCTAACTTGTTTTATTTTTTGTAGAGATCATGCTATGTTGCCCAGGCTGGTCTTGAACTCCTGGGCTGAAGTGACCCTCTTGCCTCAGCCTCCCAAAGTGCTGGGATTGCAGGTGTTAGCTGACATGCTCAGACATTCTGATTATTTTTACCTATAATTGTGATACCTTATATCACACTAATTAATAATTCTTCATAATGAGCATACAGGCTTAGCAGACAAGATTGCCCATATTACTGAGAAATAATAGTTATAATATATACAATTATTTTTTATCCATTTCCTATTTTAATTACTCTCTTTCTCTGCATATTTTTTCCCAAAAAGTCCTTATCCATAATTTTACCCTAATCACTACCCTTGCCTTAGTATTTCTAATAAATATACATTATTGGATTACATTTTGAGAAATACAAGTCCCAAGACACAAGTTAAACATCTTATTATGCTGAATTAAATTTCAGGTTACTGTGTAACCTGATTCTTGAATTCTGACAAGGCTCAGTAATTTTCATTCTAATTCTGCCTCTAGGATATGTTAGTCTAGGCATTTCTGGACTTGGTTAGATCTCTCTTTAATGGATGTTCCACGCTGCTTCCAGAGTTATCGTATTACAACAAGAATCTGATCCAGGCAGTTTTCTACTTAGGCATTTCTAATGGAAAGCCCTAAACTTTAGAATAAGTTTAAAAGCTGCTTTCTGTAGCCTGTAGGAATTCTCCAGGCAGTGGACTCTTACATATCACATCTTTCCTTTTGTGTGAAGGGCTTGGCTTACACTAAAATGCACTTCTTATATACTCTCCTTCATTGAATTATTTTATTACCTATATGTTTTTTCTTCCTAAATTCTGACACAATTAATTAGTTGCTTAGTCAGTTCTCACTTTCTTAGTATTTTATTTATGTTCCAAGGATTTGCCTCTCTTTTATCCTCAGGGAGTTCATATACTTTAACATATTAAGTACTCCATTAATATTAGTTTATTGTTTTTCACATTGTAGCTGCATGACAAACCCATGATATACTCAGACATTTATGAAGGAAGTGAGTTTTTGACAACATTGGCCTCTATTTTAAGTGAAAAACAAATATAATCATATATTGGGCAGGAGGGGAAAGAACTTTGCTCATATGAAGAAATATGAAAAGTTTGATCTTGTAAACAACATATTTTTAAATCATCTGAACAAGATCAGAACAACAATTGAGAAAGAATCAGGTACAAAATTAGAATACGGTTCCATGCTGTATTGAGAACTTGTGAAGCTCACATTTTTTCTGTTTTTCAATGCACTGCCATTTACAGAGCATTTATCTCTACACTTGCATCTATCATCTGTTTCTGTCTCTATCAATCTATCTAATCTTAGAATTCTTTAGCATGTTTGTGTCCTTTGTCTCCCTAACCAGATGGTGAACTTTGAGTGTCATATATTTTATTTTTGTAACTGTATATGTAAATACAGTTAGGTAATGACTGCTGCACAGAGTGAATATTCATTGCAGTTGATGTTTCTGGATATGCTAAGCAAAATTTCATTCTTCAGTCCTGTAGCAAACCCTTCTCTTTGAAAGAAGTAATCCACCTTATCCTGCACTATTTTGTCTTTTCAGGGATAAAAATTTGACTTCCTTTTACCATCTAACTGTTTTCACTATAGTATCACTTGACACATTTTAAAAAGACACTCCCTAGTATAAAATAAAGCAAATGGAAAAGACAGGCTAATCAAATCCAATTAAATTCAATTCAATAAGAAATTGTTAAAATGCCTCTCAATTTCGTAGTACTCTATGGTGCATTGGTGAAGATGTAAATGAAGAAACCAAGAACCTTGACCTGCAGCAGTTTAAGATGCCTTTGGGGTTATCAAACATGTTATAGAGAATATTTTCTTGAAAGGAGAAACATTTGTATAAATCTTTATCTTTTCTCTATCCTACCATATTAATTTTATATCTAAGTTTCTGGGTAAAAGTCACTTGAAAGTACTAGTTTATCTCATTTTCTTGGTCAGAATATATCCATACGTGATTATAGAATAGCTATTCTGAAGCTGTAGCTGGCATCGTCAAGTACAAAGCTTGCTGAATCTCAGATTATTGGGCCTTGATCCAAGATTTTCTGGTGAAGGAGGCCCATGGGGGAGCCTGAAAATGTGCATGTTTATCATTGTGTTAAATGTGTGAGTGATGTTGATGTTCCTGTTTCAGGACCACTCTGGTATAAAGAATATAAAATGAGGAGTACCAGTATACTGTATAGAAGTCCTGCCTCTGTCTCTAAGCTTTAGTTTTCTTGTTTGCTAAATAGGGATATTAATGCTTGCCTCAAAGTGCTTTTGCAAGATGTCTGTATGAAACAATAGGTGTGAAGTGTTTTCAGAGTACAAGGAATTACTGAGTCTGTTTTAGGTATTATTTTAATAATTTTCAGGAAATCATGATGAGTTGTACCAATTCCTGAATTAGTCCTAGAAATACAAACAAATAAAACAAAAATATTCCTCCCAGGCTTTCACAGTTGAGAAAGAGATATAAAAACATTAGATATAGCAGGCCCACAGATATTTGAACTGGTTATAATTTTGTGCAGAAGAAGCAGATATCAGCTCTACCTTGCGGGAGAGGCTAAGGCTCAACCGTTCACTGATGGATGCAGGCACTCAGTAAATATCTGTTTATTGAGTAAATGTGTCTTAGACAAGGTATAAACTGAAAAGTGACTGAGGCAAGTCTCAATCGATTTAGAAGTTTATTTTGCCAAGGTTGAGGATGCGCCCAAGAAAATAACACAAATCACAGAAGTATCTGTGGTCTGTGCCTTTTCCAAAAAGGGTTTTGAGGACTTCAATATTTAAAGGGGAAAGAGCAAGCAGGAGGGGAATACAGAAAGAGAAGGGAAAAAGGGGACTGGTGAAAGCATCGGAAATGAGGTAAGTGGTTACATTCTTGTGAGACTTTGATTAGCTCTCAGCTCATCTACATTGTATATGAGAGAGAGGAGGGGAAAAGTAAATTATGCACTTGTCTCTCCCTCAGTCAATCTACATTTTACATAAGATAACCATGTAAATAGAAGAAGTGGAAGAAGAAGCCAATCATACATTTTTCTCGGGTAGGCAGAGGGATTCTTTCTAGTTTGTTTCTTGTCTCATACCTGTGAAGAAAAGCTGGTAATGTGCATTATCATGGTTAGATTTCACAGAACTCTGTTTTAGGACTAGTTTATAGGGAAGGCATGTATTCGGAAAGATTATGGGACCCAGAAGGAATTTCGTTGTAAGCAATTTTGGAGGGAGGCCTTCTGGGGAGATGCATGGCCTATTATTATGAGGCTATGACATAGGGTTGTGAAATTATAGTTATCAGTTTGTGAAAAAAAAGGAAAGGTTTTCTTTTTTTTTCCGTTACTGAGTTCCCAAGCTTAACTTTGCCTTTGGCATAGTACTTTTGGGATCCTGAGATTCTATTTTCTTTCACAAAAGACTGGAATTCATCATATATGTTTGGGACAAAAGTAGGTGGTAGGTCACTTTGAAGAAAGGAATTTCATGTATCTATGCAGAGTAACAGCATGTGACTGAAATAACTATGAAACTTGACGTGTGGTACAGGCGTGAGGAGTAAACAGAGGCAGGGTTCAGTTACCTCGTGAAAGAGCTTTTATTTCAGATTAAGGGTTTGAAATTTATTCTATAAGCAATAGCGAGACTTTTTAAAAAATAAGCCTTAAAATGTAAAATGAAACAATCACAATTTCATCCAACTCTGTTTTTTATCCTCTCTATGTGAGTTTTACTCAGAAATCCCTTTGATGCCTCTGGGCAGAACTGCATCCAAAACCACAGGTAGTTTCACTGCAGCCTTTAATCTTCTGCATAGCAAGAAAGTGAATATCTGCCATTTAGTGTGAGAAAAGATGTGTATTGCCTTCCTAAGTCTGTCAGCTCCCTGAGAGCTTCATTTACATTCAACTTGTGATTCCACGTTTAAGTTTAGTTTTGTGCGGTTTGAGGATTTACTATTACAAAATCTCAAGATCTTTTCTACCTAACTAACTTTTACAGTAATGCATTAGGCAGCATTCTGTGATAGCCCTTAATTATCCACACCCTTGTATAAATCCTTCCCATTGTGTGTAGAAGATAATTGTGATATGATTGCCTCAACTGTGTGACCTTATATTACAAAATAGGTTTTGCAGATATCACTGTGGGTTCCTTTTGAGTTCATCAAAGGGAGATTATCAAGGTTTGGCCTGATACAATCAGGCGAGGTCTTTAAGAAGTGGTATAGTCAGAGAGACATTCTCTTCCTGGCCTAGAAGAAAACAAATAGCTCTTTTGTGAATTGTTTATGAGTGCCATGTGGCAAAGAACTGTGGGTGACCTCTAGGAGCTGACAGTAGTTCCTGGGTGATAGCTAGTGAGAACATGGGGACATCAGACATACAGTGTCAAGGAAATGAATTTGCTAACAACTGGAGAGCTTGAAAAGGACCCTAACTCAGATAGAAGCTATATAGCCCCAGCTAACATCTTCATTTAGCCAAGTGACACTGAGCAAAGGACAAGGCTAAGTGGTACCTTGATTCCTCACTCATAGAAACGATGAGATAATAAATGTGTGTGTTGATTTAAGCCAGTAGACTTACAGTGATTTATTACACAGCAATAACAGGAAACTGAGATTCAGAGAGATAGAATACTTTTTCATTGTCACACATCTGGCAAAGACTAGCCTTGAATATTCTAATCCTAAGACCTAGTGCTTGAGTTTGGGGAGAAGTCTGAAGAATAGCATAGTAGTTAACAGGCATTGCAAGCATGATCTGGTAAGTACCTGAACTGATGGTTGACAATGGAATTTTTCACAAGGAAATGGTTCTGAAAGAGAAGATAACTTTCAAGTGACTTGTTAATGATCCAGACAGATGGAGTAAATGCAAGGATTAAGATTATAAAATTCAGGTACCTAAATGGCTTGGATAATGAATGTTTGCTTATTAAGAAAATGAAAGACAGTAGGATAAATTAATTCAGACACAAATTATGATATATTGATGATGTGGTTTGGCTATGTCCCCACCCAAATGTCATCTTGAATTCTAGCTCCCATAATCCCCACATGTTGTGGGAGGGACCTAGTGGGAGGTAATTGAATCCTGCGGGTGTATTTTTCCCATGCTGTTCTTGTGATAGTGAATGAATGTCATGAGATCTGATGGTTTTATAAAGGGCAGTTCCCCAGCACATGCTCTCTTGCTTGCCACCATGTAAGACATGTCTTTGTTCCTCCTTCACCTTCCTCATGATAGTGAAGCCTCCTCAGCCATGTGAAACTGGGAGTCCATTAAACCTCTTTTTCTTTATAAATTACTCATCTTAGGTATATCTTTATTAGCAGTGTGCGACCGACTAATACACTAATGAGGCACTGCTGTAAAATTACCCAAAAAATGTGGAGGTGACTCTGGAATTGGCTAACAGGCAGAGATAGGGGCAGTTTGGAAGGCTCAGAAGACAGGAAAACATGGAAAAGTTTGGAATTGCCTAGAGACTTGGAGAGCTCAGAAAATAGGAAGATAGGGGAAACTTTGGAACTTTCTAGAGACTTGATGAATGGCTTTGATCAAAATGCTGATAGTGATATGGCCAACTAAGTTCAGCCTCAGGTGGTCTCAGATAGAGATGAGAAACTTGTTGGGAACTGGAGTAAAAGTCACCCTTGCTATGCAAAGAGATGGGTGGCTTTTTGTCCCTGCCCTAGAGATCTTATAACTAGGACAGAGATTTTGACCATTTTAAGATCTGCCATTCTGTAATAAGAAGTGTTTAAGCCTTTTAAAATAGCCGTTTCTCATTATGGGTAAAGTATGCTTCAAGCAGAACTTCTCTCCACATGTGCTCCCTGCCCTGAGAATTATGCTGTGTATACCAGATCTGGACTCCGTAGTGAGTCTGAAGTTTGCTCCTTGTCTAATGATATTGCCATTATTCTATAAGCATTATTTACTTATTATATACCATGTGTTTCAAAATGTTTGGCCATCAAGCTTGAATTGACATTAGCTATGTTTCCTTCTGTGAGTAGGTTCTTGCCATGCATTTTAATGTCAAGCATTAAAATAGTGCAGCTTCTAATTTTCAAGTTGGTGAAATATAGCATAATTTTACTCTAAGCTACTTAGTAAATAATATATTGGCAGTTGGAAAAGAGTAAATTTCTGAATGCTGTGTTTCTCAAAAACTGGCTTTTAGACCACTTAGAATCACCTCAGGGGGTAGTTTGCAAGTAGATTCCTGGTTTTAAAGTAGACTTAATAAATTTGAATTCCTGGTTGTCAGGCCTAAAATTCTATTATTTCTCAATTATCTCTGACGTTCCTTATTATCAATAAAGTTTCAGAATCCATGAGATTAGAGACTAATAAGCAGAGTATTAATAGGTATTTAGGAAAGAAAAGAAGGGGGGTTCCGGAAGTACTAAGTTTAGAAAATGACTCAACATTCTACGTACCTTATGAATACTTTCTTAGAGGAAGATTCTGTAAGATGTAATCAGGATGCATGTTAGCATGTTATTATTTCTGAGAATTACCACAATAATTGCCTCAACCTACCTCTTAGTAATATTCTTTAACCACATAACTCTATTTTTTTATATCTTTATTTCTTGCTTGGTTGTTTTCCTTTTTACTTTTTATTTGGATTAAGCTTTGTGGAAATGACTTGATAACTGATAGATTATATATTTAATTTACATACTTTATTTGGTGTTGCCAACCTGGTTTTGTCCTAAGGACTCATTTAACATCAGTTGTATAAAACCGTAATTTGAGTGAGTAAAATATTAACTTGTAAACCAGAGATTGTGAATTCTTTGAAATTAAACATAAAAGAAAATAAGAGGAAGAGATTTGTGTTCCCTGAGTTTAAACTCCCTGCATCAGGTATAGTAAGAATGAATTAAAAGTATCATTATTTAAACTTATAGTATATACCATAGATCTATTATTTTTATGTTCCTCTATTTATACATACTGCTTTGAAAGTGTCCTTGTCATTTTTATCCAGAGCATTCTGGGCACTATATTAAGTGAAGGAAAAAAAAATAATAGCATTTACATGTGGGGTATGTGTATCTGTGTGTGTGTGCACACACCTTGAAGTTTTCTCAATGGTGTTAAATGCGCTACCTCAAGATTTTGCAGGCAATACTAGGAGATACATAGGTCACTCTATGGAAAGAGATAGAACAATTGTTCTGCTTGTGTATGAGTTGTTGAGGGAAAAAAACGATCATGAGAAATCGTTGAGAGGCTGTCTTTTTCATATATGAAAAATATATATTTATGTATCACATATGTAAATATAGAATTTACATTATATGTAATTCATATGATATCTATAAAATAAAATAAATATTTTTGAGACAAAATAGTCTTGCTCTGTCACAAGGCTGGAGTGCTATGGCAGGAACTTGGCTCACTGAAACCCTTGCCCCCTGGGTTCAAGCAATTCTCCCTCCTCAGCCTGGAGAGGAGCTGGGACTACAGGCACGTACTACCACACCTAGCAAATTTTTGTACTTTTAGTAGAGATAGGTTTCACCATGTTGGCCAGGATGGTCTGGATGTCTTGACCTTGTGACCCGCCTACCTTGACCTCCCAAAGTGCTGCGATTACAGGCATGAGCCACCACATCTGGCCTCATATTTACTTTAAAATAAATTTATTAAGATATAATTGACAAAAGTCAATCTATAGATATTTAAATTTTGCAATTTATTAAGTTTTGCAAATTTCTATAGTAGTGAAACCATCACCACAAACAAGATAAAAAATGTATTTATTGCCCCCAAAAGTTTCTTCATATCCTTTCTAACACCTTCCTTAGCACCTTCTCTGTCCACCCTCTTCCTCATTCTCAGGAAATCATTGTTCTGCTTTATGGTACAATAGATTAGTTTGCATTTTCTGCAGTTTTGCATAAAAATAATCATAGAGTCTGTACATATCTTTTTTTTGAGTCTCAACATAAATATTTTGAGACTCATTCATGTTGTTGCATGTACATAGTTTCTTTATTGCTCAATAGTTTTCTGTTGTTGGCTGTGTACACCACAATTAGTTTACCCATTTACCTAGTGATGCACATTCAGTGTGCTTATAGTTTGTAGATATTATAATAAAGCTACTATGAACATTTGTGTGTAAATTTTTGAACGTCCATATGTTTTCATTTTTCTTAGGCAAATGCCTAGAACAGACTAGTTGGATATATTTAATGTTTTAAAGACCTTGCCAATTTTCCAAAATGTTTTTACTACTTCACAAAATCCAATTTATTTATTGTGTTACCATTATATTTTACTTTTATGAATCATGCTTTAGTTTGGTATATAAGAAATTTTTATCTAACCCCAAAACACAAAAATTATACATGTAAATTTTACTGGTTAGGTTTAGGTTTTGAATCTAATTTGAGTTACTTTTTGTGTTTTTAATGACTGTGTTATTCCTATCAGGTGAATTATTTCGGGGTTGGTTTCCATTGATTGATTGATTTCCTCATTATAGACAACATTTTCCTGCTGCTTTGAATGCATTATGTTTTTTTGTATTAGATTCCAAATGTTGTTCATTTACCTTTTTATTGTTGTATATTTTCATGTTGCTCTAAATATTCTTTATTTTATGTTAAAGCAAGTTTATTAAGAAAGTAAAGGAATAAAAGGATGGCTACTCCATAGGCAGAGAAGCCCTGCTCTAAATGTTCTTAAGCTTTATTCTAGTCAAGTTATTTAGAGGTTAGTCCTTGCAGAAGTATTTAAAAATGTATTAAGTGAGGCCAGTGCCCTCAATTGTACGTATTTTCTGTCCGACTGATGGCAATAGGCACTATTTACAGCCCTGTGTGAAAATCATATGCAGTTTCCTCTAATACTTTCAGATGGTTCTTGTCCCAGCCTCAGTTCCCTTACACAAATGCACTGATTAGTACTTAAGTGAATACTGGAGGGGGCATTATGGATGTCTAGAGTTCACTCTTTGTCTATCTATCTTTCTTTTTTGTACTCTGCTCTGCAAATTCATTTTGCCTTCTCACACTCCCAGTTTCATCTCCTTAACTGAGAGAGTCTACCAAATTCTGCATGGGTTCATGCAGCACATGTAAAATCTCCCAAGGTATTAAGCAGGAACCATTTTAAGGTTCAGCTCATTTATTTTCCATCTCTCAGAGATCATTTTTCATTATGATGTTCAATTGTCTTGAAAACAGTTGTTTTCAGGTGAGAGGTAAATTTGTCTCTGTTACTTCATCTAAACTAGAAGCAGTAGTCTTCACGTTTTGTTTTGAATTGTAGAGAGATATACTTTTATTTCAATGGTAGTGTGTCTCAATCTTTTTGCTTGTTTATGGTTTATGAGAAATTCAAAAGATGAAAATGAATGAGAGTGAAACATATCCGTACTTATTTTGACAGACTATTTTAAATTAAAAATCATGCTAGTTTTAACGTTAGACATTCTTTTACCAGGTCACAGAAATGTAGGGCTGTTATGAATTCTTATACATTGTTGAAATGGAAGAGAAAGTTTCACTATGTATATCATGAGACAAACAAACAAAAAAGACATTAAATCCAAACAGTTTATCATGAAATTACATACTGAAACATTTTTTTAAAAAACTGGATTTTACTTAATGTTAAGTAATTGACTAAAGAAATTGTTTCTTTTTAATCTTGTGTTTAATGAATGCTAATCAATGCATTTAATTTAAGGGTTAAAGCAAGTGCCTAACATAATCATATAGGACTTACAAGCCCACGAATAATCCTGATATTATAGTAACAAAAATATTCAAATTTGCTAGTTGCATAGCTCACATCTAGTGATGAAGGAACTTAGTAACTGCTTAAATTTTCTTCAGGTTATTTCCAAAAAATCCTTTATGGCTTCTTCATGGGCTAAGAAAAATGCCTCTTTCATTCTTTAACTTTCAATTTTTCATAGAAATTCACTTCGTAATCTTTGTGGCACACAGAGGAAGAAAGTAGCTGTTCCCATTACCTTTGGCTGATGACCTTCTTTAAATGCATAATGTATTTTTAAAAATTTATGAATCATATTTTACTAAAAGTAACTCATTAATTATGTGATCACTCCATCTCTACTAAAAATACAAAAATTAACTGGGTGTGGTGGCACGTGGCTGTAATCCCAGTTAGTGGGGAGGCTGAGGCAGGAGAATTGCTTGAACCTAGGAGGCAGAGGTTGCAGTGAGCCAAGATTGTGCCATTGCATTGCAGGGCAATGGGAAAAAAAACCCTGTCTCACAAAACAAAACAAAACAAAAACAAACAGACAACAAAAGACATTAAATTCCATTTTTCACAGTAAGATCAAACTGACGTCTTAGTGTAGCAGTATCTAAATGGGTTGGTAAATTGTCTTTCCTTTGCATTGGTAATGGAAATGGATTGAGACAGATGTTTTACCTATGTTCTAGATTACAGTGAGATTATGGCATTCAAGTGCATTCATTGTCTACTATTTTATTGACTAGTTTGGAAGCAAATACTCTCTTTCCTGAAAGTAGACGTTATATAAAAAGTCTTCCATGGTAATCTTCCAAGAGAATAATCTACTTACTTTTTCTTCACATTTTCCTCTTCAATCAATAACTCATTAAAGTGTTATTCATATACCTCCCAAATTAAAGCCAAACATGGGCTTAGCTATTTTTATTTATTTTCATGTAGAATCATTATTGAAATATAATTCATGCTATCAAATTATGTCTTTAAAGTACACGATTTAATAGTTTTTACTAAATTCACAGAACTATGACACTCTCACGACAATCAATTTTATTCTTCTGTTACTCTACAAGAGATCTTAGTGATCACTCGGGACTTCCCCCAACTGTGTCCACCCTAACTCCTAAGCACCCACAAATCTACTTTCTGTCTGTATAAATTTGCTTACTGTGGACATTGCAGCTACAAAAATACATAATATGTGTTGTGATTAGATTAGCATATACTAATATCATCTGTGCTGTAGCATATATCTGTACTCTATTCTTCATAATTGCCAAATAATACATCATTGTGTGCATATTCCATATGTTATTTATTCATTCATTAGTTGATGCACATTTGGGTTTTATGTTTTTGGGCTATTATTTAAAAACTCTGCTATAAAAATTTAGGTGCAAGTTTTGGGTAGAAATATGCTTTCAATTATCTTGTATGTATTCCTAAGAATAATGATAATGGGCTATATGTTTTCTGCTTCATATACCTTAGGTGCTCTCTTTATATAAATGTATAAGTATTTATAATTGTTATATCTTTCTAATGGATGGCCTTTTCTGCCATTTTGAAATGTTCTCCATTATTTTAATAATATATTTTATTTTAAATCTGCTTTGATATTAGTATAGTCACTCTAGCTTTCTCTTGCTTGCTGTGTGTATCATATATTGCTTTTTATCCTTTTATTTTCAGTCCATTTGTATATTTAAATCTAAAGTATGTCTCCTGTAGAAAGCATACATTTTGATTATTTTAAAAAATCCAGTTTTATAATCTCTGCTTTTTGATTGAATTTTTAATTAGTAATTAAATTATTTAATTATTACTTTATATACTGCTATGTCATTAATGAGGCTGAGAAAGCAAGGATAAAAAGTACCTAAAATTTGTTACATTAAACATTTTATATATCTTTTTAGTTCTCTTAATTTCTTTCTGCAAATTCAAGTTACCACCTAGAATCATTTCCTTATTCTACTAAAAACTTACTTTTATCAACTTCTTTTGTGCTGTTATTATCAAATATGTTGCATTTTTGTATTTTGCAGTCCCTATACCACAATAATATATAATTATTTTACATCATTAATTTTTTTTTCCTGAAGAATCTCTGTTTTAATTATTATTTTTTAATCAGTTAAGAGAAGAAAAGAAACATACCATTTTGACATCTTTTAATTATACTATTACCTTTACTGTTGCTTTTTTTTCTATCTGGGATCACTTCTTTAGCCCAACTTTCTTTACCACCTTCTTATAAGGCAGGGCTGCTTTAATAACTTCTCTTAGATTTCACCTTCTTTTTTGAAAAATAATTTTATTGGATATAAGGTTCTTATTTGACAGTCTTTTCCTTTTTTTGCACTTGGGATATGCTACCCAACTCACTTCTAACCTTCATTGGTTTTGATGAAAAGTCAGTTGTCAAGGGAGTTCCTTGTGTTTCGGAGTTCCTTTGTGAAAGTACCTGTTGCTGACTTATCGATTATTAATTTGGATGGGCTGTTTCCTTGCAGTGTGAAGCCTCTGAGGTCATTCTTCAGGAAGCACAGCCTTTTGCATGTGCACAGTCACACTGGGATGATAATGGCTTCAGTAGGGTCTCATTGTCTTTTTCCTGTTGCCTCTGTTAAGCTCTCTGCTTATGTTAGTACCACACCCAGCGATTCCCTTTCACTATTCGTCACCTGGTTGTACTACTACTGCTGTGTGCGTAAGTCGTTGAATTGCTTGATTCATTTAAATCCAGAATCCTTTGCTGGGCTTTCTGTTTTGTTTTGTTTTTTCTTAAGGCCAGTCTGAGATTTTCTTTTACCTGTGATGACAGGAAGGCCCTTGCTGACCCTCTGTTTCTCTGGTTTTCTTTTATGAAATAGTGGCTTGTGATTTGGCATGCTTATCTCATGTAGACACAAGGGCTTTCTTACTTGCTTTTCTCCAAAGTCTCCACTTTGAACTTTTCCCAACTCTGTCCCAAATAGTTGTTTCCCTTAGAGGGAGCTTCAGGAAACCACTTGCCTGTTATAAATTGCTTCTTCCCTGGGCAAAAACTTGGTAGCTTCTGATCTTCTTGCTTTGTCTCTTCTGGAATGAAATCTTCCCTCTATGAGTGAGCTAAAGTGAGAGCTATTGGGGTCCCTTTATTCTTGGCATATGAGGAGGGACTAGGTGAAAGAAAAGAGCCCCGGCCTTTCAACCACACCACCTGGAATTTTGGCTCTGCCACCAAGAGTAAGAGTGAATGAAATAAGAAATGCTGGCTGCCTGCCTCTTCTGGAAAGGATTGTAGTCCTTGGTTGAGGAAACATGGATCTCCATCTTGAGTACATCCATCCAGATTCAAGTTTTCCTCATGCTGATCTGAGGATGAGATTGAATTAGGGAGAAAGTCATGGTTCAAGTACCACAGACTCCATCTGTTCTTACTAAGCTTTGCTAGTTTTTTAAAAATAATTATTTGTTCATTTGCTGTATACCCTTAGCACAATTTTAAGAGACCTAAAATCTGTATGTGCGTTTTATAATAGTTTTCACTGGTTATGGTTGTTTAGCTGGAGAGAAAGTCTCCAGAACTACTTATTTAGCATGATGTTCAGGAGTTGTCCTCAATTTCCTTTTGATTCTCATGTATTTTCATAATATTGTCTTGTAAATTATTCTAATTTATCTTCTTACAAATATATTCCTGTCTTTACTTCCACATCTCATTTTGTCTCTTACTTCCTGCTAATTTTTCATAGGTAATTTTTTTTTTTAATTTTTTGCCTCTAAAGGAAGTGAAATTATTTAATAATTTTTTGTTCCCTGTAAGTAAGTATAGGTAATGGTTAGTAATGTTATTCTCCTTTTTTCTTTGTAAAATTTCTATGGAAAAATATATATAAATTGAGAAGATTTAATAGCGAGGTATATTTTTAACTTAGTAATTTTTTCATTTAGTGTTTCTTTTCCTTTTGTGATATTACCAATCTCCTTTCTTCCCTTTTTGTCTGTGGTTAAATGTCTGAACTCCCATCTCTAGGAAGCTGTGATAAATGGAACTCTCATCGAGTTGATCTGGAATAAGAATTGCACTGGCTGTGGAAAATAGTGAAGATAGAACTGAAAACAAAGATAGGGTAAATATAGATCTGAGTAAAAGGGAAAAGTTACAATTCTATTCAAGAACAACATGGGGAAAATAGCAAAACAATAGACCAGCAACTATATGGCATAGACATTATTAATTTATATTTAGTTTGCCCAATTCCAAATATTTTGTCATATCCATTTAGATTTTGTACTCTTCCAAAACGGAGACTGATAAGAGGATTTAAACAGAGATATACTACAAAGAAAAGGAATAAAGACTGACAATTGTCCCCAAATTATACACATTGACATGGAACAAATCTACTTAATAGGAGAAAAAGATGCTTTACCTGGCTGATTGCAACCGTTATTTTAATTAATAAGAAACGTACTTTTTAAGCATCTATGTTTCAGGTACTGTCCTAGATGCTGGGTATAAAACCTATAGAGAAATATAAAAATTAACAATTTCTGCAAAGAAAAGAAAGAAAAGAGAGCAGAAGGGAGAGAAAGAATGAAAAGAAAAAGAATAAGTAAAAAGGAAAATAACAAAGTTGAAAATTTAATCTAACCTTTATTTTATAAATACATAAGTTATATCAAACCTTGTGAATATCCCAATGGGTAATTTTAATTTTTAAACAATGTGATTCTCAGAAAACAAGGTAACCTGTTGGAAAATAATTTAAAACACTCTGGTAGGACATGGTACATAGAAATATTGTAATGTATTCAGCAACTTATTTTTTTAAATCACAAATGTCTTACTGATGTGAGATATCCATTGATTCATTTTGACCATAGGTATTTGAGATGCAGGTTGCTTATTCTTACATGGGCTGAATGCTGCAGGACTCCATGAAACAAATAGTTCGATTACCAGTAAACTGAATCATCATAGATGTTACAAAGAAGTCACACTTTCCTGCTGCTGCAGAAGTTGTTCAAATGCATAGATATTTTTATTTTCTTAAAGCTTATTCTACTAAATAGACTTAAAATATTTTTCTTTCATATTTTATTATATTTTGGAATGCAGTAAGACATCATTTTTAATATATTTGAGAAGAAAGGACATTCTAATGTAGACAAATATAGAGACCACCCTGAGGATTACAGATTTTATATATATATATATATATATATATATATATATATACATATATGTATATATCATTCATATATATGTAAAAATATTATACATATATATATGAAACCTGATCTAAAATATTAGATATATATATATCTATATAATATATTAGAAGTATATATATATACTTTGAAGAATTATATATATATATATAATTAGAAGTATTATACAAATAATTAGAAGTATATATATATATACTTAGAATTATATATATTATATAAAATTAGGAGTATATATATATACTTCTAATTATTTGAATTCATATATTTCATATATATGTAAAAATATACATATATATGAATATATACACATATATGAATACATATATATACTTCTAATTATTTGAATTCATATATATGTATATGTGTAATATTTTTCAGTTTAATGATAGAACCTTTTAGATTCAATGTTAGAAACTTTTCAAGAAAAAAGGAGTGCACAGAATACTAAATTTTTTATTGGAAGAGGTTACAGGTGAAAGTTGATTTCTCACATGCAAACTTCGGTTAATGGCCCTGAGACTCACTTAAGCTACTCTGAAATGAAGAGATATATAGTAAGATTTTATCTGACCATTGTCAAGTGAAAGGAGCATTAGGAAAGCTGATTATAACCATAAAGGTTATTCCCCAATTTGAAGAGTTCGTTGAATGACTTAACCCCTTCTCTGCTTCAGCTGCAGCCAGTTAACTGCTTCTTGCTCTATTTTGTACATTGCTTCTTTACCTCACGCATCATCCTCCCTCATTTGATTAGCCTAAAAATGCCTTTTATAGAACATGTCGCAGGATGTATGTATGTGCGTATATATGTGCAGGCATGTATTTCTGGCTTCTGATTATTTGAATTATTCAAGTTGTGTAATGTACATTCAGATATGTTAATCGAGAATATGAAATAGGCTAGTTAAGTTCCTCATATAGTTTAGAGCACCATACTTTGCATTCTGGAGACTAGACACCCTCGGGTCAGTTACGTCTCTGGGTTTAATCACATCTAATTGGTGTCACATTTTACCAAATGTGGCAATCTATGGGCAAAGAATGTCTAAGAAAAAAACATTATGGAGGGAGATATACTCTTAAGATACAAAACTCACTATGGCAGATCTTACAAATGCAAATTGATCGAGCTCAAGCACTATAGAGGACTAGAAAACTTATTTTTACATTTGGATATCATCCTTAGTAGTAATATTTATGACTGTAATTTTGTTAATTATGAAAGACTAAGGATTCCCTAAGGAAATATTGTAGTCTGGGATTAGACTTGCAAAAGGATGCTATTCCCCCCCATCTCCACCTCTTTATAGGGTTTTATATTTATGAGTAATTGGTAGGCTGTGAACTGAGCCCAAAGTGTCCAGGATAAATTCCACATGTTATATAGGATATAACCTCACAGCTTATGAACAAGTTGTGTAAGTCAGTAACAGGAAGAACTGGTTAAGATGGACAAATATTACTCATTATTTTAATTTTATAAAATAATAAATCATATTTACATTGCTGCTGATTATTCAAAAAGGTGATAGCTAAAATTAAGAATATCTTGAGGACAAGTTAATCTCTTTTCTACACTGTCACAACAAATTATTAACAAATTTCCTGAATAGTCGTTTTTCTCTGAAATTGTCTATTTCCCACACTCCTTTGATAGGGATATCTGATGGGCTGAGGATCAGAGTGGAGATCTTATATTGCCAGTACTTAAATTATCTTTCTCCTTGGTATATTCAACATACCTATGGTCTTTATAAACATTAAATAATGTATTTATGTTTCTGGCTCCCTCAATGGATAGGTATTTTTAATTTTTCTTTTTACATACAGAATTCAGCATGGATCAAACACATGGCAAGATGTCAAGGTTTTTATGTATAGCACTAATGGAACATGTGGGTTAAAGTGATCTCAGACTTCACCTTAAGATATATATTTTAGAGACAGGGTCTCACTGTTACCCAGGCTGGAGTGCAGCAGTGTGATCACGGTTCCCTGCAGCCTCAGTCTCCTGGGCTCAGGCAATCCCCTCATCTCAACCTTCTGAGTAGCTGGAACTACAGGTGTCTGGCTAATTTTTTAAATGTATTTTTTGTAGAGAGGAAGTCTCCCTCTGTTGCCCAGGCTAGTCTTAAACTACTGGGCTTGAGCAATCTTCCTATCTCAGCCTCCCAAAGTGTTGGCATTACAGGTGTAAGACCCCTTTCCTGGATCTTAATAATTTTTGAAGGAATTAACTCTTATTTACTGGATGCTCTTTTGATTTGGGCAACCCATATCATAGTATTCTTCTAAGGCACAGAAATAAATGTAAAATTAATGACTCACTTAGCAGAAAATGATCTATGACTAACAGCAATTTTCAAAGGAGATGATCTAGTCCTTGTTGAATACTCTCCTGGACTAAGCAGTGCAGTTCTTAGTGTTCTCCTAATGCATTAAACCTTAATAGATATGTTACTCTTATGCCACCAAGCAGTGATTAAACTGGATCTAGTATTTTTGAGGGAAGACTATTTATAATTCATGTTGTTCTCAAGAGATTAGCACAAATACAAAAAGTACAGATTAACATAAAAAGTGATAATATTGAAAATAGAACAACAGCTAAATTAATGTAGAAAAGTAAGATGAAATCTAAAGTGAGATTATTCAGCGAATTTATTTTATAAAGTTTTTTATGTTTATAAATGGTGAACCACAAACTTCTATTAGTACTTTTTAGCTACTACAAAGAATGAGACATGATCAGTTAATTATCATGTCCACAAACCAGTCATAAAAAAGACCTAACATTTTCTGGTACTGAGAATAGAGAGAGAAAGTTTATCTGAAACTATGTACTTTAAATAATGTGCATGTATTAAATGTAGTTGTCCCTAGGGCATGTATAGCAAGATACATATACCTGGGTCTTATAGCACCTCTAAATGTAGATCTGTGAAATAACATTTAAGACAAATTTTATAAAAAGCATTGACATTTTACTTGTCTGGCTAAATTGAAAACAAGAACTTAACATTTAGATAAATTAATTATCTCCTCTTAATAATCCTCCATAAACATTATTTTTCTCATCTGACCTTTTCAGAACTATTAAGAATAGCTGAATTTCAGTACTATTCCTTGCTAAGTGGAATAGTTATCCATGTTGCCAATTAATGGTGGGGCCATACCTTGAAGAGTCAATTATGAACCAGGATTATGATTGGTATTCCCTTAAAAAAGTTGAAAATGATAAGGACTTTTAAAAATCAACCATATTTCAGACAGGAGTTGTATGAAGGAGTTCTCATAGGCAAGAAGGAGATTTGCCTCAAGAATTTGTTTGAGGTCTTTTTCAGTGCACAGATGAATGTGGGTTATGAGACTCCAAAGTTCTACAGTATAAAATACAGCCTTGCTTTGTTTGGTCTGGAGACATTTTAAAACAAATACAAAATAAAAATCTTGCTTGAATATTAAAGAAAAGTGTTTTGCAAAATACCTTTGGATACTTAACCTTAAGACAAAAAAAAGTATTGACATTTTCTCTAAGACAAATTGCCTTTAAAATATCCATCCAAGCTACTGAATGAGTTAGTCAGACATAGTTACTTTAGGTCAGTAAAGAAAGAAATAATGGGGAAGTTGGCTATGTTCTAAAAATGACATATTTAGTTTTAGAAAGTCTGACCTATAGAACTGTGAGGCAGTAATTACAAATGTCCAGTTCTCCACTGAGTTCATTTTCTCCAATTTATGACAACAAACCAACTCTCACATAATACCAACACTTTCTGCTCTGTGTGAGATGAGGTCATGAATCTAGCTCACTGGTTATGGTACAAAATCACTGAAGTACCACTGACAACAGTTATATGGATTCAGACGAACTTCCTCGATTTCTGTCCCTGAAACTATCATGGTATCCATCAAAAATCACTTTTACAAACTCTACGTCTGAAAATAATAATAAATCTCAAATTTTATATAAGCATCACTGTTTGGGACACACGAAGACCATGCTGTTTTGCTCATGGTAAGAGAATTCAAGGCCCAAAAGGAGATGTCAATTAATATCCTACGTAATTCCTAAAAGATATCTTCAAACGATTAGAAAGTATGGCAGTTTCAGTTTCTACAATCCTGCCTTGTACTTAGTATTCTCTTGAACTTGTAATGGATTAAAAAGCACCGGCCTACTCTAGGTACACGGCTGACAGAGAGGTCTATTTCAGGATACAAGGAAAGTATTTCACTCTATAAAAGTAAAAGTATCTTATTTTCCAGTCTGTCTAAATAGCATCAAATTTGCAAAAGTGGAGAGAGCAAATAAACCAAAATAGTGGAGACTGTACTGCTTAAGGTATATTAAGAGCTACTGCGGAGACGAGGCAACTTCTCTAGGAACTTCACTTCAGAGGAATTTCTTTTTCCAAAAATTCCGTCTAAAAGTGGCCAGAAACAAGATGTAGAGCCTGGTGGCCTGATATTATAAATCTCAGAAAGATGGATATAAACGTATCTCTTGAAATCTGATATTTGGTGAAAAGCTTTGAATGTAAGAAAATCCAGATGTCTTGGCTTTTCTCTCAGCTAATCTAACTCCAGACATTTAAAGTTATTCATTTTGGGTGCTGTGGCACTTGAACTTACATTTGCTGTTTCTTTTTTCACCTTAACTATCGCTAAGACAAAAGATCGAATATACTGAATATAAGGAGATTGCTATTCTACAATGCAAATCTTATAAAGATAAATAACGGAAAAACTAATAGAAATTCCTTTACCTTGAGACTTTACCAAGAAATGTTTAGGCAACTAATTTTTATTGAGAAGTATACTTGAGGAAATTTTCTTTAGGTATATTTAAAATTTTTATTATAGAAAATTTCTGACATGCAAAGTGAGCACAATAGTGGAATGAGACACTGCATGCCATCACCCAGGTTTAAGTGTATCAACATTCAGCCATTTTTGTTTAATCTATCCCTCTACTGACTTTCCAGTCAATGATAATTATAATAGCTTTCAGTTAGGATTTTTGAGGGCAAATTTACATACATTGAAATAAACTAATCTAAACTATAAAATTTTGACAAAAATCACAAAGCAGATGTACTCATACCCCTTTTGATGGAGAACATTTCTGAACTCCAGAAAATCCAAATATACTGTCTCCCAGTCAGTTTCCCACCGTAACTCACCAAAAGTGACCACTATTTTGACTATTTACTATTTACATGTCCAGAAGATCTGCTGCAGGGAGTAGGAGGATGGCTGTGTGGATTATGAAAGAAATAAATTCTGAAAGTTCCTCTGCTTATTGTTTGTTCTCAAGGTTTTCTAGTCATTTCACTAACACATTAGATAATATATAGGATGTGCATATTTTGAAAAATGTAAAATGAATATATATTTAGGATGTCCAATGGAAGTTTTCGAATAAAAACAAAGAGCAAGAGAGAGGAAAGAGAAAAAGATGGGAAGAGTAAGTCCCATGATTCCCAGTCCACCTTTTGTTATGTCTCCAGTGTCAAATGTTTGCACTGTACTCTTGCTCTTCAAAATATGATTTGTGGGCCAGCCGCAGACTCTCAGTCTCCACACCCTAACCTACTGAATGAGAATCTGCATTTTAACAAGATCATATGTGCATTGCATTTTAAGAAGGCTACTCTTGATCACCATGTCATACAACTGACATGCCAAAAAAAAAAAGGAAAAATGGATAGTACATGAAAGAAGAATACACATGGTATCAGCAAATAAACTATGAGACATAAAGAAGCTTTCTGTGGCGCTGTAACTCTGTAATGCATCAGTTATTTTAAAAATATAGAAAGGGAAAATAGACATACATTTTAGGTATTTTTCCTATTTATTTGTTTGGGGAAGAAGGTCAACCTAAAATATGAGAAAAGATATTGTGATTGCTTTTTCTCAATGTGTCTTCTGTTCATCTTAAGGCTTCTGGTAACCCTATAATCTATCACATAAGCCAATATTAAAATCAACAAATTACACTTTTGTTTATTTTTCTTGAATGAGTTCATTAAAATTTATGATTTATATAATTGCTATCAGATTTTATGTGACCAATTGATATTACGTTAAATGCTACTTTTGGAAGGGAAGGCTAAAAGAAGCAGATGTGTGAGTTCTTAAAGTGCAGCTGTTATATAAATTAAACAACCAGCAGTAACACTTTGGAATAATTTCTCATATATTGTGTAGCATATTTATAAAAATTGTTTGTCAAGAAATCAATATTTTCTACTCTGACACTGCTTAGAGCTAGGAACAAGTAAACATTGGAAATCAAGTTAAAGAAAAAGAAAATAAATGTCAAAGTGGGGAAACATTTTTATAAATCTATGAGACTAAAAATTAAAAGAACCTTATAATTTTTAAATATAAGCAAACAATAATAAATGCATCAGAATTATACTGATATATTTTGGCTGAAAGGAGGAAGTCATTGTATCTTTAATTTAATATTGTAAAAATGGAATTGTACCTAATTTTCAAGTGCAAAAATCTTAGTAAATGACTAATAAAAATGAGATGAGGTATATCATAAGCCACATGTTTATAAAACATTCTGCATAAAGTTCTGTATCTTGTGTGATTTATTTGCAGTTAAAAGATGGAATTGAGATTTCATGCTTCTGTTCTTTCTAAATGTTAGAGATTTTCATATTCTCCAAAATTGCCTAATATATATATAACATTTTCATGGTAAAAATCCTAATTAGCTCATTTTCCCCTAATATGTGAACCTAAATGTAAACATATTTTCAAGAACAAGACATAGGGCATCTATCTATTTTATCTTTTACTAATATGTACTTTATTTCTGTCTTTAAATTCAATCAATGTTATAAAGTAATACTTCTGCTGAAATAAGTAAAAATCAGTGAACTATGTCTATTAACCAAATATTACATCAAATCCAATATTATTTTAAAAGTCCAGTCTTTGCATAAGGCACAAAGATAGAGAATAACTGAAATTATTCATTTTGTTATTAATATATTTTAAAATATTTTAAAAATAAATTAATGTATGTTAAAATCAAGTACCTTATGTATTTTATATGAAAGGACTTATTTCCTGACAATGTTTGACACTGAATGATGAAAATGACAGAAAACATAAGAAAACCGAATACATTTTTCCACCAACTACATTTAAGATCTTCTTATATTGATATTTTAACCTTAGTCTGTCAGTTTGATTTCTGAACCTTAAAAATTGCCCCCTTCTTATCAGCTATTTAAGACTTGAGAAATTACAAATTAACTGAAAATGTTATTAAACCTGTTTTCCACAAATAACGAATACTCCCTTAGTGCACCATTTAATGGTGGATCGTAAGTTTAAATATCAATAAGTGAATTCACATCTTGTAGAAAGCACTCTTATTCATGCTGAAATAAATTCCTCAGCCAAGTGAAGAGCATTCATCTCAATGTAAATTTAACTGGAAATATATACTTAAGTATTCAAAATATTCAGATGATTGTGCTCCTTTTCTTTCCAAAGGTGACAGCTTTCTCATCCTAAGTGTTCTTTAGCAATTTATGTTCACCTCACATTTTTCATGTTATATTTCAAATGCATTGTACTTTCTTTTAGGCATAACTAGGCAGTTGTCAATTTGCCCTTCCCAACTGTGCTTGTGGCTCAGAAAATTACGATTATGTTTTAGTAAAACTTACAGCTAACAGAAAAGAAAGACTACTTTTGTAAGATATATACGTTTTTAATGGAGTATGTAAGAGTGTCTTGTACCTGATTATAAGCTAAGTAAGTCTGCAATCAAAGAAATAAAATCGCTGTGCCCTATCCTTTAATTGTATTTCTGGATTTAACTGTCAGAATTTATTTTTAAAGTAATTGTGTTTTTATTTGATTGAACTGAAATAGATTAAATGCTAAAATCACAAATATTTGCTTGTTAAAAATTGATAAAGATAGGGAGAAGGTGTTTCTTGGGTGAATGAAATCTGTTTTATTTTGAAAGACATCACATTTTAAAATCTGTGTTTTATTTTCAGATGTAAAATATTTAAAAGAAGAGGATGCAAATCGCAAGACTTTCACTGTCAGTAGCACACTGGACTTCCGAGTGGACCGGAGTGATGATGGAGTGGCTGTAATCTGCAGAGTAGATCATGAATCCCTCAATGCCACCCCTCAGGTAGCCATGCAGGTGCTAGAAATACACTGTAAGTAAACACTACTTCTCCCTCCTTTATCTCAACAGCCAATCTCTTAATCTACATCTAAAATCATTTCAAAACTACCTGAAGGTATAGTGAAGGTGCAGCAAAATCCACAGCAAAATGAAGTAAAACTACACTCACTAATATTAATTAGGTTCAAAGGAAAACACCCCTTGTCTGAGATTTATTCTTGACAATAAGGAAAAATGAAGGAAATGTACCAGTTAAATACTCTTCACTATGTTCCAAATTGTGGCTTGATGTATGTGTGCACCTAAGGGTAGGGGAGAAAACAGTGGCAATTTGGGCAAAGTCCCTGAGAATTGGTAATCTGAGAGGGCCTTGATGAACAGTGTTATATTAAAATAACTTTATTCTATGCAAATATGGCTTCTCAGCTATGTTTTTAAATTAGACTAGTTTTACCCTCTATGTGGCGTACAGTGTTGTATAAATATAGGGGCATATTTATTATGTTTTCTGCATCGTCGTTATTCACAATTAAGAAGAACAAGATTAATTTTGTGTATCTAATAGACTAGGGGCAGTGCTAAAGGCTTTGCTGGAATTGTGTCACTGAGTACTCATTTACTAATAATAGCCTGATGAGTAGCTACTCTCGTTAGTCACAAGATACACACAAGGATCCTGAAGATTATGGAGGCTGACTCACACAACTAGCAAATGGCAGACTTGTAATCATGGCAGTTTTAGTACTTAACAAGGTTTTAGTAGACAATTAAAAATACTAATCAAAATGAAAGCGAATGAACTGAAATATGTAAAATGAAATGTAAAAAATTGGAGGATAGGAGATAATATATTCTGAATTGCAGTATTTGATTGATTTTTCCAGATAACAAAGATTTTGTTTTTTCTATTTGTAATAAAATTATAGCTTGAGCTTAGAATTTGTGTGTGATGTGCATTTACATTAAATCCTAAAATGTCAAATTCTAAGTACTGTTCCAATATGCTTATTGCATTTTGTTTTCATTTATTTGTTTTAACAATAATGAGAATTTTTTAGTGGCTACTATGTAATAGAAATTGTTTTCGGCGCTGGGGTTACAGCAATGACCAAGCAAACACAAACACAAACCAAACTGAGTTGGCTTCCAAGGGTCAAATGATCACCTCCACTATCACTAACAAACTTAATTTCTCCTACAGCATCCATTCTAGGTAGGGATGACAAAATAAATAAATAAATACGATGTTTCACATGTTGCATATTGATAAGTTCCATGCAAGGAAAATAAAGCAGAGGTGGGCAGTAAGGAAAGGGAAATGGAGATTAGGGAAAGCCAGTATGCGTATGGGTGTAATGCAGAGGGAAGGGCAAATACAAAGACCCTGGGGTAGGAGCATGTTCGTTGTTTTTATTTCTAGAAATAGCAAGGGTGCCAGTGGACCAGAGTAGAGTGGAGTAGGAGAAAAATAGAGTCTGTTAGGACAAAAGACTGGGGAATTGCCAGGTGAACTAGAATTTTTTTTGGTTACTTTTTATATGGAAGATATAAAGCTGACTATATAATATGCTCATAGATTTTTAATTATTCTTAGTTTAGTAGTTATTGAAAATATTATGTTTAAATGGTTTCAATTATATTAGCTTAGTATTTGTAATTTGCCTCCTATTCTTCTTGAAGCAAATTCAAAAAGAAGCATTTTTAGAGCCCAAATAGAGATTATCCCTCAAGTTTGACATTTATTTGTATTTTGGCCTTGGGAAAATTTCTGAAACTGGTTGAGCTTTGATTATAAACTAGCAGCGTCATTTCTGTGAGGATGTGATGATAAGCTAGAGGATTAATTCCTGTAAGGAGACAACTTAATTCAAGTTCATGGCATTTAATAGACTGAATAAATGTCAATTGCCTTCCTTTCTCTATTTCTTTTTCTTTCATCAATGGGTCTCTCAAAATATGAAAAATTGTGTAAGAATATTTTTAGAGAACCTGGATCAATAGCATTTTAATTTAAACTCTTTAATATTTACATACACAGCAAAGTAAAACTAAATTTAATACAATACTTGACTGCTTAGTTAACTGTAAATTCCAACATATGATCAAATAAAACAATACACATAAATCATAAGAACTATGGAAGGACACTGTCGGTCACAGATCATCAGAAATCTAACAAGAGTCAAGCAAAACTAGATTTATTTAAGTTGCTGTGACAAAGGAGAAAACATCAGATGATGCTCTGAGTGTAGGTAAGAAAGACTTAGAAGAGACTTGTTACAGGATTTGAGCTGATGCTGGGCATTCTAAAAAGGCTCTGGATTGTGTGTTCTTGGGATCAGGAGCGTGTCAGTGATGGGTGTACGAGTAACTTTAGCTAAAAAATGGGAATTTTGTAGATTGGCTATATAAAGATACAATAATTAATTAAACTATGATTTGTGATCATTGAGTGTCCTGGTCTCTGTCTTGTTTCACAACGGGTCATAAGATAAACTTATCTTTGTCTTATTCCACCCCACAATCACAGACTACATTTATTTAATTACTCTGTACACTTTGGAAAATTGTTTGGTGAGAATATTTTAGACTATATGTCAGCAGCCAAGGTCATTTTCACTACTTTGGAAATCCAAAATGGAAGTGTTATATGATTCCTGAGCATTTTAGCTATTAACCATATTTCGGTATGCATGAATAAGTAAAACTTCATGGAGGAAGGCAATTGAATTACCTAATTTTTAAAGAAACTTTTACATTAAAAATGTTATACTTTTCATGGCTAGCCAATTAAAAATAGCTTCTCATTCTATCATGGTTTAATATATAAATGGCTAGAAGGCAGAAACCAGATCTATTTAAATTATTTTCCTAGCATCTAGCATACCATCATTCAAGTATGTGAAGTTAATTAAAACTAACTGATGATAATGCTAAACGTTTCTTTAAGCATGCAGAACATTCCTCGGAGATGAAATGAGTAGAGGGTAGAAAGGAGACATTGAGCAACAGTCAGCATCAAAATTAGAGCAAATTGAGAAAATTGGGGTGGTCTTCATAAACATCTTAGAATAATGATAACAGCATCTCAATGGTTGTTTCCAGAGGCAGTAGATCAGGGCTGCACATAGATGCACATGTACAATCTAGATGATATGGAACTTTCCATGAATGAGAAGGGGTAAGTACAGCTCAGGCTTGGAAAGGAAGAAGATAGGTTAATCTAGGATTTATGGAGTGTAAATTTAATATTTCTCCATTGTTTGACAATATTCTTGTGATGAATAACCTAAAAGACTGACCCAAATGAAGGAATATTTAGCGTTTTAGATCCACAGAGATGATATTGTTTTCAGTGGTAAGCCAAAAGAGTAAATACATATTCCTACAATAATGGTAACAGCTATAACTACATTTGAAACAAAAATCCGGTGGTATTGTAGAAAGCTAAGTTTGGTGAGCAATAAGAAAATTAAAGTTAAACTTACAATGCCAAGAGGTATTACAAAAAGGTATAGTAGGAGGAATTATATTTCTGGGGGTTAAGTGTGTTAAGTCTGTAACCTTGATATAGAAGTTATATGAATTTAGCCTGTAAAATATATCAGAGCAGCACTTTTTAAAATAAAATATTAACCATATATTTAAATACTGACAGTAAGATGAAAGAGAGTTCTTTTAAAACTGAAACTTAAGAAAATGCAAACCAGAACCTTCACAATTAATCACAAATACCTGCAGATTTTACGCAATAGGAAAGAGCAAACTTCACAACTGAGCAGTGAGCAAAACCATTTTTAAAAATTAAACAATGAAAATTAATGTCCTTTCATCGTTACACAGATTTCTTTGTAAAATCGCTTTTTACTTGTGAGTTAATTTTCAGAAGAATGAATTGTGTGAGTCAGATTTTATTTAATTCTCAGTAGAAATAATGTATCTGCACTCATAGAAAGTACTCTACATGAAACACAGAAAAGAAAATAACAGAATATTCATTATCTATATGTATCATGGACAAAAATTACATTAAAAATAAGCACTTAATGAAAATGAAAAGTGCAAGAGACAGAAAAATAAAATTTGTTGGACTATTGTGCTTTGTGCTTTTTCCCTAAAAAAGCATTTTAATACTGTAACCCAGAACTGAAAATATAGAAAAATGAGTTCAAGTTTTTAAAATGTGTGTATAGTACATTATATATATATATATATAATTCATCCAATCATGAAATCTTATGCTATCATTAATGCTTGTTTAGTATTTCTTTTAACGGTACAGGGCTTTGCTTATAAAAATAAGTAGCTATTTACACATCAAGGTTATCAATGTTTAAAACAATAAATAGTTAAAATAGCTTGCAGAGGAGATCCTGCATATACACCCAAACAAATTCAATCTGAGCAACAAGGAAAGGAAGAAATGGTTGGCTGAAGGAAGGGAGGAAAGAAGAGATGAAAATAAGCTGAATAAAATTGTGTTTAAATGAAATTAATTAGGTTAATAATGAAAGTAAGAAATAAATCATGTACATTTAAAACAGCAGAAAAATGTGTGGGTCCATTTGTTACTAAAATTATATATTTTCAAGGGGTTAAATGGTCAATTGATGGTCCTGACCTTTACCTTCTTGATGATTATATCTCTATTCTAGTTACCATGCAAATGACGAATAAAGTTAATACGTTTTTCTCTTAACATCTTACATTTTTTTAAATGTTTCAAAGTATTTGTTAAGAGATTCCTTTCTTGCCTTGCACTCTTTTAAAGATAATTACTTTACGCCCAGAGAAACTAAATTCTTCACTGTACATTTTTGCTACCTTTCTGGACCAGCAAATACGCTTGATCGGTTCTTCCTTTTGTTCCAAACCAATAAAATCAATTAAAATAAAATTTTGCATATAGTAGAAAATGTACAAAACAGATGGGTTTAAAGTTTCGTAATTCAGCTGTTTATATCTTATTTTCATTCTCAGACTTCGGCAGAGATTCTTTATTCTGTGTATTCTTGACTGTTGTCCATTTTCACTTATAAAAAATGATAAAATTCCCATCTGTGAAGTCTATCCTACACAAACCTGTACATTTCTCTAGCCCAGGTTAGTTCATTTTAAATTGTCCTGTGTTACTTATATTCACCTTACTTTCATTACTGTTCTATGTATTATACATTAAATGTTTCAGGCTATATTGGCTTATTAGATAGGAAGGCGAATGTTCCAAGGAGCATTCAAAATAAAATACCTCACTCACCTGGCATCTCATTTGTGAAATGCTAATTATCTAATTATCTTGTCTACCACAAGTTATATATAGTTCAAGGGCATAACATATGAGAGGAAACAGGAAAGGTGTAATGAAAACCATATTTAGGTTACATTTGTTAGAACTAAAGTGTTCTTTTGACTAACAAATGCCACATTTCTGCCTGGAAATCCCTTAGAAGAATTTTAATTGAAACTAAGATATTTCAAAAAGCAAATGAAATGGTATATATGGTAGCATCATAAGGTTATCTGTGCTGTTTAATGAGAGATGCATTTCATTATGTCAATAAAGTTAGCCTAGTGTGTAACTACTATTTGAGATCCTAACAAATTTTAATTTTTTTTCAGAGAAGATACATTTATGTATAATATTGCCAACAATATTTATTACTGGCATATTTTGCTCATGAGGCAAACTTTTCATTCTTTTATGAAGAATAAGAATATTTTATCCAGCCCTGTGTATGTCAAATATTAAAAGTAATTGAATCACCAGGTATTTTATGTCTTCTAAAGGGAAAATTTCAAAATGTTGTTATGGTGCTGTTTTTATATTATTACTAGCATATAACAATTTGTGTGTGTGTTATTAAAACTCATTGAGGAGGGTATTATATTTGTGAATGGAAATTCCAAATTTAAAAAATTATGTATATATAAATTTAACATAACATACTCTCAAATGATTTTTTCTAATTAAGCTTATAATCAAGTATGTATTCAGAAAACTTTTGGAAGTTTTAAAATTATTTTAAAAACATAAATTAATACCATAAAGAGGCAATAAAACATAACACAGAATTATAGAATGTAAGTATAGTACAGATACCAGTGAATCTTTTAAGTTATTTTTCAGTCAGTCTAATAGAAAATAAAAACTGGATTAAAAAGTGAGAAATAGCCAGGCGCGGTGGCTCACGCCTGTAATCCCAGCACTTTGGGAGGCCGAGGCGGGTGGATCACGAGGTCAAGAGATCGAGACCATCCTGGTCAACATGGTGAAACCCCGTCTCTACTCAAAATACAAAAAATTAGCTGGGCTTGGTGGCACGCTCCTGTAATCCCAGCTACTCGGGAGGCTGAGGCAGGAGAATTGCTTGAACCCAGGAGGAGGAGGTTGCGGTGAGCCGAGATCGCGCCATTGCACTCCAGCCTGGGTAACAAGAGCGAAACTCCGTCTCAAAAAAAAAAAAGTGAGAAATAAATGACTGTGACACATCACATTACTACCTAATATTTTTAATTTTCGATTAAATAACTTACTCTATTTTTAAAAGGTAGTTACAGGTATTTTTTTGTTGTTAAAAATGACTAGATATTTAATGCACAATATTTTTGAATTTTTATAGTTCTACTTTCTGATTAAACCATAAACACACACATACAAAAACACACACACACACACAATTTAAATGAGATAAATGTATAGTTGAGAAAATGACCCTAACAAATCAATGTATTACACTTCACTGCATTGGCTCTTGATATATTAGCAAAGATTGTCATTGCTATTTACCATGTGGGTCTAATAATCGGGTGTTTTTTAAACAATGTACTTTACTTTTAAGGGCAGTTTTGGTTTTACCAAAGAGTTGAGCAGAAAGTACAGAGTTCTTGTACACACCCTCTCCCCATTCGCCTTATAGTTTCCCCTATTATTAACATCTTGCATTGTCGTGGTACATTTGTTACAACTGATGAACTAATATTGATAGGTTCTTGTTAAGAAAAGTCCATCCTTTACATTAGGGTTTATTCGGTGGGGTTCAGTCTGCATTGTATAGTTAGTTCTATGGGTTTTGACCTGTGTGTAATGTAACGTATCTAGTGTTACATCATACAATTTAGTTCCACAGCCCCCAAAAAATATCTTGTGCTCCATCATTTTATCTCACTTTACGTCTCCCACAAGACCTGGTAAGCAGTGATCTTTTTACTGACTATAGTTTTGCATTTTCTAGAATGGCATGTAATCAGAATTATGCACAATGTAATCTCTTTGGACTGGCCTCTTTCACTTAGCAATATGCATTTAAGGTTCAAACTCATCTTTTCATGGCTTCATAACTCATTTCTTTTTATTGCTCAATAATATTCAATTGTATGGTTGCACTAGAATTTATTCACCTATTGAACAATATCTTGGTTTCTTCCAGGTTCTGGTAATTATGAATACAACTGCTAGGAACATCATGCATAGGTTTTTGTGAGGCTCATTTGGATAAGTACAAATATCTTGATTGTACAATTGTATGGCATGACCATATTTAGCTTTTGAAAGTAAAAAGCAACTTTCAAAGTGGCTGAACAATTTTGCATTACATTCAGCAATAAAGGAGAGTTTCTATTGCTTCATTCTGGCTAGTGTTTGGTGAGTCAGTATTTTGAATTTTAGTCTCTCTAATAGGTGTGTAGTAATATCTTGTTATTTTAATGTATAATTCCTAATGATATATGATATTACTTTATATATGTTTATTTTATTGCTGTGTATCTTTGGAATATTCAAAGATATTCCTTGGAAAAGTTTAGATCTTTTGCTAATTTTTAAATTTAGTTATTTGTTTTCTTATTGATGCATTTTTAAACTTATTTGTGTATTTTGGATACCAGTCCTTTATTAGATACATCTTTTATACATTTTAATAGTATGTGGCTTATCTTTTCATTCTTTTAACAGTATGTTGTGCAGAGTAAATATGTTTAGTTTTAATTAAGTCCAAATTACCTTTTTCATGAATTGTGTTTTTAATGTTGTATCTAAAAAGTCGTCATCGAATCCAAGGTCACTGAGATTTTCTCCTATGTTATTTTGTAGTAGTTTTATAGTTTTGTGTTTTACACTTAGATCTATGATTAGTTTGAATTAATTTTTTGGAAGGTATAAGATCTGTGTTTAGAATCATGCTTTTGTATTTAAATGTCCTGTTGTTCTAGAATCACTTGTTAAAAAGACAGTCCTCTCTCCATTGAGTTGTATTTGATCCTTTATATGATTGATTATATTTGCTTGGGTCACTTTCTGGGTTGTTTTGTTCCATTGTTCTATATGCCTCCTTTTCACCAATACCTTACTGCTTTAAGTACTGTAGTTTTATACTGTGTCTTGAACTTGAGTAGTGTCAATCCTCAGATGATTCTGCTGCTGCTGCACATTCCTCTTCCTCTTCTTCCTATTCCTTCTCCTCTTCTTCTTTCTCTTGTGTCTTATTTCTTCTTCTTTCTCCTTCATTCTCATTCTTTCCTTTCTTCTTCTTTTATATTGTGATTGTTATATTTGTTAACTTATAATTATAAATTGTTATAATTTTTATCACATTTTAAAACATGATTAATCAATATAATAAACTTTGTTGATCCTCAATGCATCAGGACACAAAATAGCCATTATTTGCTATGTGGGCCAAATTTTTCTTTGTTT
This sequence comes from Leontopithecus rosalia, assembly GCA_028533165.1. Classification (NCBI taxonomy): domain Eukaryota; kingdom Metazoa; phylum Chordata; class Mammalia; order Primates; family Cebidae; genus Leontopithecus; species Leontopithecus rosalia. The sequence continues at coordinate 7,573,224 of CM052665.1, read as the reverse complement.
TATATTCTAAGTCATTTTTTGAATGATGTACAGATATAATAATAAAAGGAGACTGAAAATTTTTATTAGAACTTTTAATACAACATTTAAACAGAAAAACCTGAATTTTTTAACTTATATATCTGGCTCTAATGATGTATATACCAAAACTAAGCAATGATTGTCATGCCTGATCCTGAAATACACCCATCTGGTAAATCATAGTCCAACTTCAAAATACATCTCTATTGTGTCCTATCTTATCATTGCTTTTTGGTTCTTCTTTCACTAGCATTGTCAGAATGCAATGCTTTAAAAAAAAACTTTGCTCATAATGCTACCCAGAAGAATAACATATCTTTATTCATCATTGCAAAACATTTTCATTTTTAGATTTAACCAGAGAAATTATAATAAAACTAAAACTTATTCTTAAAATTTCCTCATCACCAAATACTTTCAACATTTTTCCATTTATGGACTATGTAAAATAAATTTTTATGTTCAAAAATCATAAAAGTAAAAGAACATTGTCATATTTTCCTTTTAGCAAAATCATATGTTTGCAATATTGTGGGATGGAGTCCTTCCTTATATTAGAAAGTGTTCCAAATCATAAATTTTTGAGCTTGATATAATTTATTTAGAGTATCAAAAGTAAAAACTTGTTTTACTGTCATTTTAAGAGCCTTGAGCTCCAGTATTTGTATATTTATCTTCAAATTTTTCTAATCATTTTGAGATGTCTTTATTAATTTTCTTTTCTTGCCATTATAGGCAGAAAATGAAAAATTCTGAGTTCTTAGCTGGTATCATGAAAGCAAAAACAACCTACACAGTAGCAAACAGAACTACAATATGATGTTATGATGTTTTTGTTTCTATAGTTCTTTTAAATATGTATTTAAAAAAATCCAAAACCTGGGGAATCGTATAAGCACATAGGAATTAGATGACAGTGATGATTTTATATCACTTGCGTAAACCTTCTACACCAACATTGTTCAATAGAACTTTCTGTGACAATAGAAATATTCTCTATGTCCAGATAGTAGCCAGTAATCAGCTGTATGTGGTTACTAGCAATTGAAGTGTGAGTATTGTGACTAAGGAAATGCAATTTCAATTTGACTTAATCATAATTGAATTACATTTAAATATAAATGGCCACATGTGACTAGTTGTTACTTTGTTTTCACTCTTACATAATTGTATATATCCATTTCCTTATTATGTTATTCTTTTTATTGTAGTTGGGGATAATTGTTGAGTTAGTGGTAAAGTAACACGTAGTATGCTGAAGTAGCAAGGTTTCTCATAATATAAGAAATACAGTGCCATTAATTTTATACTGTATCTTAGATTTATATGATGATTCAATGTTTTCATATTGTAATTGCAAGGTAAGCTAATTTTCATACCTATTTTTAAAATTAAAAATTTTTTGGATGACCTCTAATAAAGAAATAATACAAATTATAAAATATTTCTTAAACATAGTTAGAACTGTATCAAATGCACCATAGAGTCAACAGTTATAAAAAATGCATGGGTCAGCACAGTGGCTCACACCTGCAATCACAGCTAGCACTTTGGGAGGCAATGGCAGGTAGATCACTTGAGCTCAGGAGTTTGAAACCAGCCTGGCCAACATGGAGAAACCCCGTCCTAAAAAAAAATACAAAATAATTATCCATGTGTGGTGGGATGTTCCTGTAGTCCCAGCTACCTTGGGCACTGAAGTGGAAAGATCACTTGAGCCCAGGAGTTTGAAGCTGCAGTGAGCTGAGATGGCACCACCGCACTCCAACTGGATGACAAAGTAAGACACTGTCCAAAAAAAAAAAAAAAGAAATCATGTATTAAAATGAACAAAAGTGGTGATGCATTTATGACCTATACTTTTACTGCTACTTTTGCTTCTCTTTTAGGTCTTCCTTGTGGCCCAGCTTTGTGATAGAGACATATTGCTTCTACTCTTCTGCTAGATACGTTCAGTTTTACACACTGCCAAACATGTCTTCTTAAATATTGGTTCTTAACTTGATACTTACAAACCCGAGATAATTTCTTATTAATTCTATCATAATGTCCAAACTCTTCAGCTTGACATCCAAGGCTTTGAAAATGCAGCCAACCCCCTACAATGCTGCTCTCAATTACTTTTTTCCAAATAATCCACTCTATGCTTTATATTATTTCTAGATGCCTCATATGTAGCCAACATTTTTAATACAACACTTTGTTCATTTTTCCTTTGCCTTAAATCCCTTCTTTTCTTTCCCTCTAGAAAAATTCTACCAGATCAAATACTCTGTTTTCTCTGAATTATTTTAAATGCTACTTTCTAGGTAATCTTCTTTGCTTCTGACAAATATGTATAATGTATCCCTCTGAGAACTCCCAGAATACATCATCCAAGTACTATGGTGCCTGCAATGTTGAGTTTTGCATCATTTTGAACTACATATGATTTATCTTATTTATTAAGACTATCTTCCTACGGGCTGTGGTTTTTGCAGATGTATAACACTTGTATAATCATGGTACTATGCCTTGTATGCATGGTGATTTATAAATATTTTTCAAATAAATGAATGATTGCCACTAAAGCAGCCACTAGAATTGAAAGAAATTTAACACATCCTTGAAGATTGCTGACAATTTTCAGCATTAAGAAATGTGATTTAAATGAAAAGTGAGAATTTTACTACAAAATTACAAATGGGAAAAATAAACTAAATATCTTAGAAAAACAAAATGGTACCCAGGAAAAAATGAGTATCACATAGGGCTGGAACTGAAAGAGGACTGTTACCACTTGGTATATCAAGCCCAGTGCCACTATTAAGTGGTAGAACTTGAGTTGTGGATTGAGTTTGATTTACAGCTTTTCATTTCAGGATAGTATCATAATGGTCTTACGCAGAGTACTAAGCATTTACTTCCTTTCAGGAGTAAGCCACGATGTGAGAGATCATAAGCAGCCCATATCGGTGCTCCCAGCATCACAGTTCTCCAGTAGTTCCCAATCTGTTGTAACAAAGAAGACAGAGATAGACAGATAAATAGATAGACAGATAAAAAATAGATAATGAATAAAGTAAATGTAAATACTTTAGATAAAAATATTACTGACATTTTGGGCCAGAGAATTCTGGTTTTTTGTGGGGGCTGGTGAGGGGCTGTCCTGTGCACTGTGGGATGTCTAGAAGCACTTCTGGCCTCTCCTCATTAGATGTTAATTGCTATTCTCCATTTCTCTCCCTTCCATTGTAACAACCAAAAATGTCTCAGACATTTTCAGATACAGTTAGGGGATTAAATAGCCCTCAGACAAAAACCACTTTTTAAAAATAAACCAAAAGTGGCTTCACAATGGTGAGTTGATGCATAGTTTTCTTTAGTGTCAATTTTAAGTACCAAGAGATCTTTATGACTGTTACGTAAATTTAGTTTGGAAACTTTATGTAGCAATATTGCAATAAGGCAAAGATTCACAAATCTTTCATCCGTTAGACATTTTAAAATTTCTAAATTTCCCTTAGAACAAATTTGCTGTGGGGAGATATTTTTTATATTATTTGTGGATGAGAAGAGTTTGTGAATAAGAAAAACCTATTTTTATAAATGAGATAGTGTATTTTAAAAGAATATTTTTATCTGTAAATGAGGAAAAAGATGTGAGAGACAGAGATATGAGTGTATAAAATATGCACATCATGTAGAGTCGAAGTCTTGAGCTGGATGCTAATTTAACCAGATAGAGAAAGTTAATTTTGAAGAATTTAACAGAACATAGTATGAAAAACATCAATAGCTATTGTAGTGTAAGAGAGACTAGAAAACATAAACTCATTGAAGTGTGTTTAAGATAGACCAGGAGTGGTGGCTCACTCCTGTAATCCCAACGCTTTGGGAGGCAGAGGCAGGCAGATCACCTGAGGTTGGGAGTTGGGGACCAGCCTAACCATGGAAAAACCCAATCTCTACTAAAAATACAAAAATTAGGTGTGTGTGGTGGTGCACACCTGGAATCCCAGCCACTCGGGAGGCTGAGGCAGGAGAATTGCTTGAACCCAGGATGTGAAGGTTGCGTGAGCCAAGATCTCACCGTTATACTCCAACCTGGGCAACAAGAGTGAAACTCAGTCTCAAAAAAAAGAAAAAAAGAAAGATTGTAGAAAAGGGGTCAAACAAAGGTAAGATAAGTGTTAGCTTCACTACTCTGAGCGTGTTTCTTAATCTGTACAATAAGGAGAGCAATCGAAATTTTGGTATACTTTATAAGAGTTTGATGAGCTAATGCATACAGAGCATTTACATCAATGCATATCATTTACCAAGTATTTGATTAATGTTTACTATTATTAGAAGATAGTCGGCCGGGCGCGGTGGCTCAAGCCTGTAATCCCAGCACTTTGGGAGGCCGAGGCGGGTGGATCACGAGGTCAAGAGATCGAGACCATCCTGGTCAACATGGTGAAACCCCGTCTCTACTAAAAATACAAAAATTAGCTGGGCATGGTGGCGCATGTCTGTAATCCCAGCTACTCGGGAGGCTGAGGCAGGAGAATTGCCTGAACCCAGGAGGCGGAGGTTGCGGTGAGCCGAGATCGCGCCATTGCACTCCAGCCTGGGTAACAAGAGCGAAACTCCGTCTAAAAAAAAAAAAAAAGAAGATAGTTGTGACAAGTACATTTGATTTTGTAACAAACTTAACCACTAGTTGGAATATATTTAAAAAGGCCATTATTAATTTATTGTTCAACAATTACTTAATTGAGGTCCAGAAGTCATTATACAAGACAAAGATGATCTCTGCTCTGATCAGCATGAGTTCCTAAGAATATGCTAAACATCAGCAGCACCTTTAAGTCTAAAAACTAATCTTGAGGTGTTGCAATATGAATGTCACAATGTGAAATATAATGTTGCAATGGTACAATTCTAGTGAAAAAACAATGGCTAGAAATGAGTACTAGCACTGTTCTTTATATGGCTTAGAAATTATGTAAGTGTTTGTGGAATGAATGCATGGGAATACTCATAGGAAATAATTTTGTGAACAAATAAAATTATAAACATTATATTTTTCTTTCAACCAAAGACTGTAATATGAGCAATACAAAGGACTGCTGCTACTTTGTGTTATAAATCACCGTATTTCTTCACTCAATACATTATACGGTATAGGATGGTACAGTAGTCTTTGGTTGTCTCTCTTATTTAGCACTTTGGCCATCATCCATAACAGGTTAAATGTTACTTTTACATAAACTTAAATTCCTGTTATATTTATTCAATTACAAAAGAAGTAAGGTGGATTTTTTCTGATAAAACATTTGGTTTAAAGCTCCTTTTTATTCATCTACAGAATCTAGTGATGGATAAATGTTGTTAAACCAATGACACTAAATACTTTAAAAGCTTGTGCTTTTAAGATTGTCCATTAAGTGGTTTAATAGAATCTCCATCACAAGTCTTTTCTCTTTTAAAATCCTTGCTAAGGATATAGAAAATCCATTCTGCTAGATCAATATCTTTACTTTGATTCAAATCCTCAATAATTCAAATGGAACATGAGGTATCCTTACTTCCCAAGTTCATAAAATCTTTAAATTTTTGTTTCAAAGAAGAAAAACCTTTTTTTTTATACATAGTCTCACTCTGTCACCAGGCTGGAGTGCAGAGGCACGATTTTGGCTCACTGCCACTTCTGCTTCCCGGGTTCAAGTGATTCTCCTGTCTCAGCCTTCTAAGTAGCTGGGATTATAGGCACACACCACCATGCCAAGCTAATTTTTCTATTTTTATTAGAGACAGCGTTTCACCATGTTGGCCAGGATGGTCTCGATTTCCTGATCTCGTGATCCACTCTCCTTGGGCTCCCAAATTGTTGGAATTACAGGTGTGAGCCACCGTGCCCATCTAAAAAAAAAAGTTTTGTCCATAAATATAGCTCTTGAAAGTAATTGTGTTTCTTCCTAAATGAGCCCCAGAATTTGTCAGACAAAAGTGAAAAAAAAAGTAGGAAAAAAGTGGAATTTTCCACAGTAAAATATTTTTTAGACATTCTAAAGATTATTTTTTGTTTCTACAAAAGTCTTAGAGCATTTTGCTTTTAAAATGTCTGTGTATTTTAATTGGACGCTTGCAAGTACTAAAACATTATTTGTGAATGATTGATTAAATGCCAATTTTTATAGACTTGTGCAAAATGTCTTTATTTTGCATTTTGGACAAAACATTCATTTATTTCTACAACACTTAAGAGCTCTTACAATATATGAAGCATAAGACATAAAGACACACCACTGAGTAAGTTAATATCTTAACTCTTGAATGCTTAAAATGTTGTGGATATATTATAAATATACATTATATATAATATATATTACATACATTCACGTATATTCAATAAATACAATGTAGATAGACCTGATTTATTTAAAGGCATTTTAAAACAGCATGAAAATTGCTAGTTTGCAAAAAAAAAAAAATCTGAGTTTAACATATAGGACAAAGCAAGAATAAATAAAGAGCAGTCATATGGCCGGGCACGGTGGCTCAAGCCTGTAATCCCAGCATTTTGGGAGGCCGAGGTGGGTGGATCACGAGGTCAACAGATCGAGACCATCCTGGTCAACATAGTGAAACCCCGTCTCTATTAAAGATACAAAAAATTAGCTGGGCCCGGTGGCGCATGCCTGTAATCCCAGCTACTCGGGAGGCTGAGGCAGGAGAATTGCCTGAACCCAGGAGGCGGAGGTTGCGGTGAGCCGAGATCGGGCCATTGTACTCCAGCCTGGGTAAGAAGAGCAAAACTCCGTCTCAAAAAACAAACAAAAAAAAGCAGTCATATTAAATCATTTTTTCTAACCCCCTTTTTAACTATTACTAATTGGTACTATACATCATAACAGTAAATTGAAAACAGGACATCATACATATCTCCAATGTACACAGTGAAAAGAGTTATTTTGTTTTGTGTAATAGTACAGCAGGATTAAATGTAACTGACATTGATCCTACAGTGGAAAATAGAGGAATTGTTTCCAAAGTAAGGCTGGAATTACTATTTAAGTAAAATTTGCTTTAGAATATACTCCTAATTTCAATCATTTGACATACGTTTAAAATGAAAAACTAAGAACCAGAAGAAAATTTTGTTTTGTTATAAGAGTAAGATTTAAAGGGTTAAAATTTTGACCCAAAGGAGACCATTTACTATTTTGGCAAACTAGATTAAAACAGTGGTTGCAGAACTACAAAACAGTAGTGAATTAATTTGAAAATTATTTAGAAGGTAAACAAGAGTTTATGAGCAATTGATTACAGAAAAAGCAAGGAAGCAAGACGTATCTGGTTTATGTCGCTGTGTGGATGCCAGTCATGTCTATAGAAAGAGAGATCTCTGAAGGAGAAACATGTGGGGTCAGATTGGAGACTGAACATCGTGTTGAATGTGCCATACCTTTTAGAGATCCAAGTGAACATGCCACATAGGTGCTGTATATAAATAAACCTGTGAAGCAAACTGCACAAGGATATAAATCCATGAGTGATTGGTAAGTAAACGGAAACTGGAGATATGAGTGAGCCTTAAAAGACCCAGAGAAATTCGAGAAAAAGGAATTTGAATCCCATTCACCCTGATCTTAAACATTTAAAGGCTACATAGAAAAATGCCACTCAGCAGAATCTGAGAACAGTAGCCAGGAAGCTAAGGGTTGAACCAGGATTATGTCTGTGGCAGGGAGGGGTTTGGGGAGCAAGTGAAGCATACGTATTTGTCAAAGAAATCTAGGGAAGATACTTTTTTAAATCTCCATCTAAAAATTATCTTTACAGAAATTCCTTTTTCGTTTTCTTATTTATTTGGAAAGATAAGTCTTAGGAGCAGGAATTAAGTTCCATTTTGAGTAATTTTGAAGTCAAATAAATGAATACTGTCTTACATTTCTTGATATTTGGTAACTTAGAGGTTATTTAGGTTATTCCTGAGAGTTTTATGGAAATATGTATTCAGTATATTACCTGCTTTGGCATTTGCTTATAATTGAAATTCTGTGTGTTAGATCTAAAGGGAGGGCCGAAGCATGCTTCAAGGGAACATTTGTTACACAGATTCTCATCTCTCCTGTACTGCTTAAACTAAACAGATAGAACAAAGCCACAGTTTGCGTTCCTCCTTTCTCACAGCTGCCTGCCACTACGTAAGTTACCTTACTGAAGCAGGACCTGGTGGTGATCATCCATTCCCTTTGGCACATACTATTTTTGTGTACTGAGAAGGGCAAAAGTGCCTGGGAAATAACACCTCCTCACCAACCTTCCCCACCCAAGCCCCCGGAGCAGTCCTCAACCAAAAGTGATAACTGGAAATATTCTATAAATAGTCCTGTCTCTTGCCAGTCAGGTAAGGTAACTCAGTCGTGTCCTCCATTCACTCTCAGTTCCACAGTGGAACTCATTCGTTTGCTTTGCTCACAGTGTAGTCTGCTCAATAACACAAGCTTCATTTACTTCCCTCCCTTCCTGTCTCACTTCTCAGAGCTTCCTGAGATTACCACCTGGCACATCACCCCCTCAATAAAAGACACGCCTTAGGATCTGTTCGTTAGGACACTGGACACTGTGTTAGGGTTCTCCAGAGACATGGAGCCAACAGGCTGCATATACATATAGAAGGAGATTTATTATAAGTAATTGTCCGTATGATTTTGGAGGCAAAATCCCAAGGTGCAAAGTGAGTCAGTGAGCTGGAGGACCCACTGCACCAAAGGTTTAGTTCCACTCTGAATCTAACGACCTGAGATTGAAGATAATTGATGATTTAGTTCTAGTCCAAAGATCTCAGGATCAATACCCAGAAAGACCCAAGGTTCCCATTCTATTCTAAAGGCAGGAAAAAAGTCAACGTTTCAGTTCAAAGGACATCAGGCAGGAAGAGTGTTTTTCTACTTGGAGGAGGAGGATTAGCCTTTTCATTTTATTTAGTCCTCGAACAGATCGGATGAGACCCTTTCGTATCGTGGAGGGCCATCTGCTTCACTCAGTCTACCAACTTAAATGTTAATCTCATCCAAAAATATCCTCACATTAGCACCCAGAATAATGTTTCATCAAATAGCTGGGCACCCCAAGGCACAGTCAAATTGACACACAAAATTAAACATCACAGACACCCAAATCAACACAATTCTGTTTCCCAGAATCATACTTTTTTGATCTTTCACCTTAAAGTTTTTCTAAGAAAATTAAACTTTCTTTTGTAATATATCATGGAGAAAATAAATTTTGCAATATGTGTATTTAGTTATACATCAAAAGGCCATAGGCCTCAGTTTGGCCAGAACAGTCCAGTTCATACCTGTCATCTGCATAATTATTAATATTTTTTCTTTTTCTTCTAACAATGTCCTGCTTTGGAGAAGAAATTATATGATTATCCTAGTCGATAAATGATTTTGTAGATTTGCTAATAATGGAAAAATAGTAAAGTATGTTTAAATCTGATACTCAATTTTTTCTTCTATCAGTTAAAGAATGATGAATGTGTTATATTTCTTCAGATTAATTTTTCTTCCTAAGTCATTTTATATCACAGACATTTAATGTGATGGGTTTGGAATGTTTATTTGCAGTCAGAATATTATTTTTTATTATTTTAAATGCATTCTCTTGTTTAAAGAATTGAGGAAGAATGTATCTGAAAAGCATATATAATTTTAAAGTATGATATAAACTATTATATTTTATTTAATAGTTTATTATTCAGTATATGAAAAATCTAAATAATCTTTTCCTTAGATAAGGTTACTCACCTGGAAATTACACAATCAGTATTATTTAACTGGCTCCAAAATCAAATAATGTATAATACCAGGACAGATCGGTTCTCCTATTACAACTAAGAGAAGAATGAGAATAATTGTGATCCTCTGGAGACTTCAGAGCCTATTTTGTTCATTGTAGAGAATGTGAAGATAAGAGGAGAAGGCAATTCCACATTGGCTGTGGGACACACAATTCCAGGACTAGCAAAGTCTCATAAAGAAAGAATGTTTATCTTGTCTCTCTTTTTTTAGCTTATTTTCCATTTATTCTGTGAAATATGCTATCTTTGTGTTGATTAAGGAATATTATATGTCTTAAAAGTTATAAATATACATGTCTTAAAGTATTCATTAATCCTCTTCCACTAGGGATGATTTATTGTTAAATGGAAATAAATAATTTTCTAACAAACGTGTAGTGGCGTATAGAACAAATGTTGACTTTTAATAAAGTCATAAATGCTATTGGAAGTGACTCAATACTTCAGAGCAAGCAGCATGTGCCCAGTGCTGCATCACTGCGTTTTGAAAAGATTCTGCATAATGCTTGTGAGACAGTGGTTGATCTTGAGTTCATTGTGGGTTCCTTTTATGAGCCGCTGGTATTCCGGCAACAATGAAAGTGTTCTTATTCAGATGCACTAAATGCATGCAGCCCATAATAATAGTATTCATAGCCATCTATAAATAGTTTAAGAAACAATTGTATGAAATGCTTGATATTCATCTGAAGCACTTTTTTTGCAATTTCACTTTTAAATTCAGATTTCAGAAGTAATACAACAAAGGTGCTGATAATATATTCAGACTTTTTTTAGCTTTGTATGGACAGGATGTTAGCTTTTTAAATTACACACCCTGTATTAGCAAATCTGAGAAATCCTTTATAAATATATACAATTATAAAATCATATGAGACATGCTGAACACAGCATGATGCACAGTTATTAAATATCTAGTTTTGTATGTGTTTAATTACCTTTCTTAATATTCTTTTGTTTCTAGATACACCATCAGTTAAGATTATACCATCAACTCCTTTTCCACAAGAAGGACAACCTTTAATTTTGACTTGTGAATCCAAAGGAAAACCACTGTAAGTGAGTTAATGAGCAATAAAGCTTTCTACTTTTTTCTTTTATCTTGCTTTGATTACAGGCTTTAATTGTGGAAATCCACAGTTTGTGTCTTTTATTGGTGGGCAATGTGTTCTCTAAAACAGAAAACCTCATGAACCATGTCTTCATTAGTGTCCATGGAAGACTGGTTTTTTCTTTGTCTTCGAGTGAAGTTTCTGGGAAGATTTTCAGCTGTTATTTCTTTTTATTTTTTTTCCAGTAAGATATTTTAACTTGAATGCAGTGTAGGCTTAATCAATCACTGTTTATATCAACAGACTAATAAAAGCTGCACATTGTTGAATTCAGTTCTCCCATGAAAAACTTAGAAAATATTGAAGCATCCCCCAAATATGCCCATGTTTTAAAGTTACATGGAGAATCATTTTCATAAAAGGAAAATAAAATCTATGTTTCTTGTGAAACACCCAATGAAACGGGTAACATGAATGAGAAAGATCACAAACTCAATGTGTTTAATGATAAAGTGATTTCATTATGAGAATACACACACGTCAACATGCTAATTTCACTTCAACTCTAAAACTTTGTCTTTTGAAATTTGTGTCTATAAATAGCCAGTCAAAGAATATCTGGTTTTAAGCAAAACTTAAATATGGATATTAAATATGTATATTTCAATTCTATTTAAAACCAATATGATTACTCTAATATAGTAACACTCTAGGCCTAGCTTTATGTAATTTACTTGATTTTTTAAAAAAAGATTCCTATTGATTTGAATTCGGTTTAAATTTTAATAGGAGGAATTAAATTGTTCTTTGTATATGACTATACGAGATTGCTTCTGGCAAATCAGGTTAAATTACTAAAAATTTGCTTCCAATAACATTTATATTATTTAAGTATAAGTTTCATATTATCTGATAAGAAATTTTTCTAAAAGAATTCAAAGATAGATGCCTGACATTTTAACATCATCAATTGTATATCATTATGTTTTTCACCATATTAACATATCCATACCCTCTTTACCAGTTTTGATATTTTAAAACTGTTCTCTCTTCTAGTAATTATTTTACAGAGATTGTTTTCATTCTTCTTTCCTTCACATTTATCCAAAAGTACATTTATATACATTGGAATTATGTACACAATTTATGCATTATTTAATTTACCTCATTTAGAGGTGAAATTTAATATTTAATTCATCTCATTTAGAGGTGAAGTTAGGGAACATGCTTTATAGAATGCTTGAAAATAAATAAATCCTGCCTAAGTAGCATCCCATTGTCTTACAGTGATTCTTTGATTTCATATCCACTTTCAACAGTAGAAACATTATTGTACTTACGGAAATCATTAGCCTATGTTTTATATAATTACATATTTACGTAGTTCATATTACTCATCTAAGATATAATTGAATGAATGTGTCTTCTGGTGGGTCTCTTTCAGTTACCTAAAAATAATCTTGGATGTGTAGTAATTCTCTGCACTGCAGTGAATGAAAAGCACAATCATTTCTTATTCATTTTATTTAAGCATACAGATTTCAAGAGATTTATGAAATGGAAAGTGTTACCTTTATCACGAGAATTCTGATAAGTATGATTTTGCAAATAGATAAAGGAAATAAGAAAGCCTCCCTATTTTACAGAAGAGAAAACTGAGGCTCAAAAGTGTTAACTAAAATTTCCTATTCATCCATATTTAAAATGAGGGAGAATTTGAATTCAGTTCAGTCTTGCCCAAAGCTTTCACCCTTACAATTATGTGCTGCTCCTTCAATTGCTAAATGTAAATTTCCACTTATTCCAGCTAAAGTTACTTTTGAACAACTAGACTGAACAATAATTGGGACTGACAATAATTTTCACCACTGAAGGTGAAACCTAGATGCTTTAGGGCAGGGAACTGGCGGGTCTCATGATATGTTTCACTGTTGCCATCCTCCTTTCGTAGGCTTTCTTTTATATTTATATTCTTTCTGGAAACTTGTCAAATTTCTACCCAACTAATCATTTCTGGCATGGGTTCATAGCCATATAAAAAATCTGTAATTAATGTAGTAGTATCTTTTGACAGTTAACTCATAGGCTTCACAACATCTTCAAAGTAAAGCAGTCATTATATGTTGCCTTTCTCTTCATAGATCCCAATGTCATATTCTGCATGCTGTGGTCCACAAGTAAATATGTATGAAGTTATTCTCTTGTATTATATTTCCATTGGCAAGTTTCCCTTTATCATATTTCCTTGAAGACTGTCAGGATATTGGCATTAAAGTTAGAGTCAACTTCTGTGATGCCTGTCTTCCTTAGACTGTTGGATCTTTGCTTTTTTTTTTCTTCCAAATTATTTTAAATAACTTCTCTACATTTTTACAGTAACTACCTTCTCCATTGCATGAAGTCATTAACCTCTTTAAAAACAGTCTAAATTTTAGCCTCTCTGTAGTTTATATACTATCTCCAACAGTGCCAGATGAGGCAGAGAGAACAAAAATCACGAGAAGACTGAAATCGTTGGATTTTCTCAGAAGGAAATCTTCCTGATCATAAAGAAAAGTCTTACTAGAGCAAAAAGAACAGGATGCAAATCGAAATGGTTTGATCAGGGAGTTAGTAGTTAGTGGGGAAGTAAAGACAGTGACTAAAGGAAAGACTATCAACTTCAAAAAATGAATTGTAAAAGGAGAAAGAATTATGAGAAATAATTTGTCAAACAATTTGAAAATGAAACACAATAATAATAATGACACACATAATGGAGAGACTTGCGTATGTTAAGACAGGAACAAAAGAGTGGGAGTAAAAATGGAATATGTGATATACTCAATGGGCAGGTTAGAATTACCTGCTTTACTCAGGTAATCACTGTCTAATCTGTACTCCATTGTTTTGCAACTATTATACCTGTGTCTTCTTTTTGTTATTTAAGAACCACTGGGAAGCAACACTATAGCTTAGTCTTTGAGTGGGGCTCCAAGCACTTAAATTTTGTCATCTTTATCATTTACCTGATCCACCTCTCAAGAGCATGTGAAAATCAGGAATGAATAGTGGCTATATGATTTATTTATATCTTGTAGCTGTCTTAAATAATACATTTAATCTGTGGCCAAGACTTCGTTGTTTCTTAAAAAGTATTTGACTAACATGTAATGTTTTGAAGAATGAGATGTTCACAGTAATTAGATATATTGGTAGCAGGCAAAATCACACCACTGTCTTTTGTGTAAACAAAAATCACAACATCATGGCATGGCTAAGTTGCACTGAGGCTGGTGTTTGGAACCTGCCCTTCTTTATGCTAATGTTTTCCTTGTTCTAAATGTGAGGGCCCCAGTGACTGTTTATGAACAATCATGCATTATTTGCCTGCTTTGGACTGAAGCCTTTTGCCATTTTCCTGTGAAACAGCTGCATAACTTGGGCCAGGACCAAATTGTTCCACTTGACACTACTATAGAAGCATTCTATTCTTTCCCTAAAAGAGAGATTACTGTACATGTGTGTCCATTGTTTTAATTTTAGTTTAAAGTGAGGACCGAGCTAATGCCAGCCACTTTTCTTTCAGGTCCCCAGAGTTTTTGCAACCCTCTTCTTTCCTTGGCTGAATTCCCAGACAGCTTTCAGGCAGCAGCATTCTCCATTTATAAAAGTAGAGGAAAACACACACACACACACACACACACACACACACACACACACACACACACACACACACACACCATGAAACCCTTACATTACATTAAAGTCATGACCTTAAATGGTGTGAGGTTGCCCCCAACACGGTGTAATTAATGAGACATCATTCATTTTAATCAAATGTTTAATGCTTTTTAAATTTACCTCCAAAAAAAGGCAATTCTACATTTTCAGAGAGATAAATGTGTATTTTGCATCTTTTCTATAAAAGAAAATAATTATAGTTCTGATAAATTTTTCTACGTATCCAGCACAATGTTTATGTTGTACTTACTATTTTACTCTCTGGTAACTACAATTTTTCTTTTGTTCTTGCCATAAATCTAGTATGCATAATTGCACAGCACGTAACATTCCAATTCTGTAAAAGAAGAAAGAATTTAATCGTTAGGAAGACAGATCACATACTAAATAGCAACTAGTGAGGTGTTTTAGAGGAATAATTACACATCTATTTTCAAATTGATCAAGAATTAAAGAACTCTGATATGTATATATTAACGTATTTCTCTGTTAGCACAATGGAGACTTTTTAACAACAACAACAACAAAACAGACGAAAGGCAGGGCATGGCGGCTCATGCTTGTAATTCCAGCACTTTGGGAGGCCTGGCAGGTGGATTATCTGAGATCAGGTGTTTGAGAACTGCCTGGCCAATATAGTGATATCCCATTTCTACTAAAAATACAAAAAAAAAATTAGTTGGGCTTGTGGTGGGCACCTGTAATCCCAGCTACCGGGGAAGCTGAGGCAGGAGAATTGCTTGAACCCAGGAGGCAGAAGTTGCAGTTAGCTGAGATCCCACTATTGCACTCCAGCCTGGGCAACAAGAGCAAAACTTCATTTCAAAAAAAGACAAAAATATTAAAGCAAAGTAGTTTTATATTAAGTCAATTTTCTCAGCCTAACATATACCTTTTTACAAATCACAGATTATTTGCTAATCATTATACAGTTCAGGTACCATCAGAGGAAATAACAAAACAAATGAGGAATTAAACAAAGCAAGTTATCTTCTAGAGTGAAATGTTTACCAAAAGAAGATAAAATATGTATTTTACAATATTAATCAATAATAATAGCAACTTTACATTATTTGACCTAATCTATAGCAGTTGTTATTACAGAATATTTACCTCTCTCCTGATATATAGAAAAACTCTTAATCATTGAGATCTGTATTTTATTTTCAAATAGGATGCCTAAGCTGTCATACTTTGAGACACAAAATGTTTTATGGTATTGTAGAAAGAGAATGCAGACCTAGGTTTAAATTATGTGGATATCTGGGGCCTGAGTAGTCCTGAGCAAATTACTTAACCAGACCAAGTATTTTTTTCTTTTTTTTTTAATTGATAGACTTTGATTTTCAGAGAAGTTTTAGGTTCACAGTGAAACTGATTGGAAAGTACAGAGATTTCTCCTCCACCCCTTGTCCTTACCTACTCACAGCCTTCCTCACTACTGACATTTATACCAAAATATTACATTTGTTATAATCAATGTATCTACACCGATCCATCGTTGTGACATCAAAGTCCAATGTTTACGTTAGGGATCACTCTTACACATCAAGTAGTTTTATCTCTAAAATAAAGAAGCCAAAATTTAGCAGATTGTTTTAATAACGACAAGGTATATGAAATGTCAGCCTCCAAGTAATTGCAGAATACATAACAACGAGGTTGATAAATTATTATTTGATCAAGGAAATACATACAGTATATCTCACCAAGTTACCCGCTCAGAAGTCTTAATTATATACTTAACGCCCATGCTAACATTAGGCTATCATGGCAACTCTGACAACTGAGTTATTATCTCATATATATTCCCAGGCAATGGAATCCAGGATTGCAGGCTGAATAAACACATTTCGGGAGAGTGGGTCTGTGATTTTCAACAGCATATTTAAACAGCAAAGGAACCCAGACTGATGTCATGGCAAAACTGATATTGCAACTTGGATATTTTATTTGAAGTTAAGTAACAATAGTAATAAACCACAGAGAAGAGAAGCAGAGTTATGAACCGCAGTGGGAGTAAAATCCAAAATAGTTAAAACAGGAGACAGGAAAATCCTGAGCCACAGGAAAAGCCTCTTCACTAATTTACCTTAATTTTAACATAGCACAAGTTTAGATCAATTTGCAAGGAAAAGAAGGAATTATGAATGAGTTTTAGTTTGATAGGCATGGGAAAGCCTCCACTCTGAAGCAGTTTTATTGGAATGAAAGGGAGTAAATAGTTTGTAAACTTTGCAAAGAACAAATGTGGATCTGGAAAGCCTTAAGCAACCCAAACTAAGTTGGTGGTGTGGCTCATGAGTGGTGAAGAATCCACGGTCAGTGATGTAAGAGACCGTTTTTTGGCATAGTTTTTCATCGTTTTCTCTCATGTGTAATTGTTTAATTTAAATCACACAACTACTTTGTTGTAAAAGGTTTATAAAGACTGTTGCAATCATTTCTTATTTTTTAGATGAGGAAAAACAAGTGTTCCAGTTATGTGATCTTTGCCAATCACACAGCGGATAAATGGCAGAATTGGGATTACAAACAAGTCTTCCTTTTATATTAACAACAATGATGGTTGTATTGTTTGTGTACCTAGTGTTTTTCAGCATTTATTTCTTTTCACAATAACTCAGTAAAGTTGGCAAGCATTGAAGAGTTCTTATAAATTGCTAGGACAGCCCATATTTCAGTCAAATAATTGTTAAAAAATACCAGTTAGGTAGGCTCAAACCTATATTAGCATATCTAAATATTATTTAAAGAATTTCTAAACAGACCTAAATATACCTAAATAGTTTCTGCCTAGATTTTATAATGAGAGCAATAATTATTCCGTTCTATAATATATATATATATATATATTTTAAAATAGGATATATTGCATTCTTAATTTTATATAACTTTTAGAAGATAAAGACTGCAGGTTACAGCTAGAATACAAAATTAGTGCCAAAACAATATCAAAGCAATGCAATACAATGAAAAGCCTGGAACATAAATAGAAAAGGCTGGAATTTAAAATAAAACACTCCTCAAGAGTATGCCATAGTATATTATTAAATGCTTTGTTTAAAATGTCAGTAAAATAATTAGTGGGATAAACATATAATTGCCTTCTTATCATCTAGATGTTCTTATACCAGTAGTACATGGATAATAAAGGATACAGAGCACTTAGGTTGGTGTGTGTGTGTGTGTGTGTGTGTGTGTGTGTTTTATTTTGTGTTCTGATATCTAGAGAAATGCAAAATTGTCTCAATTAGGTAATTACAAATTAAAAGTAATATAGTCAGTTTCTTCTAAAATGTCTACAAAGATATAATATTGAAAAAATTATAAATTTTCAAAATTAAAAATAAATATATGTGCAGTTCTTTTCATAATGAGTTTCTTTTCTGAGGTCCATAAGGTCTTTTGCTTCTTTTTTTGTGGTTTCTAAATTTAATCACACATTGACTCTCTGGAAACACACAGTGGTTATCTTGGAAATGAGACTCAGTGTATTTGGTTTTGTTTTTGAAACTCTTGGTAATCTCAACTGCTGTTATTTAGGCTGGGCATGGGCATCTGTAGTATGTTGGGCACTCAATCATTTTCAATTAAATGTTCCAATGTCTTGTGAAAATCCCATAAGAGCTTGCAGAACCACGATTATAGATCCATAGAGGAAATGTACTTCTTGAACATTTCCAGGTAAGCAGTTTTTTTACAAGAAAAAGGCAATTATTTTGAGGGATTATGTAAATGTTCACTGTAAAACCACACACCAAACATGTCTCAATACATTTAAGGCATCATTTTGGAATGGTGCTAAGTATATGTTTAGTAGCTTTTCAGACATGCACTTTTTGGCTCATAGATTTAAAGTCTGTAGTTTTAAAAATGCATTAATTTTGAGATTATGTTTAAGCAGTTTAGTCTTTAAAGTTTTGTAAACATTGCATATGTTTTTGTATAAAAAATTGTACAACATGGTAATTGTAGGAAGGTTGCAGAAAAATAATCTCTAAACATTTTAAAAATTGAAATATTAGAATTATTTATGTATTTTTTAAAGTTAGCATATTGTTCTAATAAGATTTGCTTTTCCTCTTTGCATTTATTTTATAACATGTATCATAAATTTGGAGCTAATATTTCTCTAGTAGTCACCAGTACAACTTACTGAGATATGGATTATTGTCTGCCTATTACACCAGCTGTTAAATATCTTGACTGTCATTTCTGCATAACTGTGTAAAGGAAATAAAACGTGAAAAATAGATTTAATTTAGAATCTCTGTAGAAATATGTTATTATTTTAATTAATGGCGAAACTTGAAAAATTCTTATTCCTTAGCCACTTACTCAAAAAAAATACATTCTAAAACAAATTTTCTTCCATTACACATCTTTTTAACACTTGATTTTACAATATGTACATAACCTCAATCCAGGCATACAAAAACTCAAACATATAGAAGCCTCTAAACAGGAAAGCCAAAAAAAAAAAATTAAACAGAAACAATGCCAATGTCCAAAAGTATAGAAAATGTGAGCATTTACAAAAAACTCCAATTTGAATAGGCAGACTCTTCTCAGTAATTGAGAAGGGCTCCAAAGACGATGTCTTGTAAATTCAGACTACCAGAGTGCTTCAAGGAAAACAGAAAGAAAAGTAAAAGATAAGACTTTTAAAAGAAAATTGAACAGCACCTATGATAACTTGGCTTCAGGAGATGTCACAGAAATGTGAGGCATGGTGGACTTAAGCACTACCACTCAAAATTGCAAGGACGAAGACAGTGATGTAACCATATAGAAACAACAGTGAAAATATAATAGTCTTGCTGCATAGGGACGAGAGAGCCCCTAGGATACAGCACTCTCAATGTGGGCCCCCAATGCAGCTTTTACATTGCAAGTTGTGGCTTATTGATGAGTCATAAAATCAATTTATATGACCTTTTCTTTAAAAAACAGAAAATAATAGAATACAAAAGGAAAACGTAGAGAAGAAGAATGAGCAAAGAAAATGTCACAGAACACTGGAGAGAGTAAGATATTAAATCTTGTGTATATGTGTTTACATAATAGGCATAGTAGTCAAATATATTTTTTATTCCATGTCACACCTTAAGATGTTGGAAAATTGTTGGAATAAACAAATCAACTATGAGAATTCTGGGTATTGCAGAAATTTAGGAAAAAAATAGGTTAACTCTTAATTCAGTTTCTATAAAACAACGCTATATGAAAATGTATGTTGAAACTAAATATACTTCAGCTCTAGAAAACAAAGTTGAATGTCACCAAGACTGCTTTGTTTAATAACATGGAGAAGTTTGATTCTTTGAAAATGATCACATCTAAATGATTAAAAAAAAAAAACCTTCAAAACTTTAAGTTTTAATTATCTTCAGGCTTTATATATACAGGACATGTAATTTTTCAGCTATCAGATAAATGCTCTACATTTTACTATTACTTGCTGAAGATTACTGGTTTTAATATCAGAAATGAAACACATCATGATGTGGAAGCGGTAGCCTGACGGCGACCCAGTGTTTAACATAAACATGAGATCTTACAAGGTTCAGGAGCAGTATTTTAGGGTAAAGGAAGTAATAGGTTGTAAAGTTACTCTCAGGGGTAGGAAATAGGACCCCATCATTGCAAAATTGTCCTTGAACTGAATTGTTCACAGGTTCCTGATGGAATTAGGGTGCTTATAGAAACGTATACAGTATCACATTGTTCTTATGATGTACACAGGTTGATAAGAAGGAAGACTCTGAGAAACGTACACTCATAATTTCCGGGCGCGGTGGCTCACGCCTGTAATCCCAGCACTTTGGGAGGCCGAGGGGAGTGGATCACTAGGTCAAGAGATCGAGACCATCCTGGTCAACATGGTGAAGCCCCGTCTCTACTGAAAATACAAAAAATTAGCTGGGCATGGTGGCGCGTGCCTGTAATCCCAGCTACTCAGGAGGCTGAGGCAGGAGAATTGCCTGAACCCTGGAGGCGGAGGTTGCGGTGAGCCGAGATAGCGCCATTGCACTCCAGCCTGGGTAACAAGAGCGAAACTCCGTCTCAAAACAAACAAACAAACAAACAAACAAACGTGAAAATGTTGCAAAGCGTACTTTAGTCAAAGGAAAATTTTAGTAGCCAATAATTTTCAAATAAGTTGAAAACTATTTTCCTAAGAATGATTATTGTTAAATATATTGTAAAGATTTGATGCTTAATGTACATATACACAGGGGCTTATTTCTTGAGTGATAGAATGAATGCTTACTCAAGATTTTTTATCTTTTAACAAGGAGTTGATATTCTGTGTTTACCAAAGAAAAGAAATGTTAAGTATAGAGTAGGCATGGGTAATTGTTTTGTGTCAGCAGAAAGTCCTTAAGAGATTAGCTTAAGTGTTTGTAACAATCTTGAATATTTTTCCTTCAACCCAAAAATCTGTCATTCCTTCATGATCATAGCAACCTTATCTTTTCTAAGGATAATCTTTTATTTGTTATGCCATAAATTGGCTGGAATTATACAGTTTGTAGTATGCCTGCTTTTTTTAAACTCTTAAAATAATCATCAGTACACACTACCTTATCAGTAAAAACTAGTCCAAGATTTTACAGGCACTCTAAAAAATGCCATTATTTTCTAGACTCCTAAAGAGAGCTCCTTTCTTGCATAGATTATTTCCTGTTTCAACTACAAGCTTCTAAACTTGGAGGCAAGAAATGCCTTTTAAAAAAAAAGTCAGATTCAAGTAGCACATGCTGATGTTAATTAGGATAAAAGTTCATTTTTTTAATTTGCTATCAAATTTTAAAATCTGGCAAAATTAATATGCATGTTATTTTTTCCTGTAAAGCTAACCAGTAATATAATAAAACTCCTCCTACTTGACACTAAAGTAGTATCATAATTGATTTTAAAAATTTGTATGAGTAGAAAAACTTAGAATTCAATTTGTAATGTAAGGGAGTAAATAGGCTTGAATTTTCCAGATTTCATTTACTACTGCGTTAAAATGTCTTTGACCCTGTCAAGCAGAAGTACTGATGATGACATTTGAGTAGAAACTTGTTGAGCTTTTCAGCAGGAGTCTTTGGGATTCTCAAACAATAGCTAGAGGAAAAAAGTTTATTGCTTTTCATAAAATAAATCGTGCAGATATGGGAAATGCCACATTAATACTGAGCAAACTCTGATTCATGATAGGTGTAAGGGTAAAATAAGAAACTGAAGAATATTTCCAGAAGTAATTAAAAGAGAAGAGAGTAGAGACTGAGAATAAAGCTAAGGAACTACCTTGTTCTTTCTCACACACAAATATACAAAGATGCATTAAATTAATCAACACAAGTAACTTCAATAAGCAAAGAAACACAGTGGAAAGTCTGTATTTAAAAGATAAGTTGTTTAAGAATTTACTTCATCTGGATAATTTATTCAATCCTCTCCTTCCTTTTTCTCTGTTCATTTGCACTTCTATTTCAGTACCAAATATTTGAACTGTTAGAACAAATCCAGTTTTACAAATGAGGGTACTAAATATATTAAGATACAGATTTTTTCAGAAAGATCTATTTTCAATATTATGTTAAATAGCTATGGGAAGGAGAAATTTGTATGTCTAATCACACATTCTTAATGACATTAATGATAATACATTATGGATATTTCAACAGATTGGAAAAACACAAAAAGCTCCAAGACAGAGTAATGATATTTACTTGGGCTTTAAAATTGCCTTTGTCCTTGCTCTTCATGTGCACACTTGAATGATGGCTTCAAGAACAGTATTTAATAAAACAAACATCCTTTACCATCTCTTGTTTTTCGTTAGATTGCTTTGAGGTGCTAAAGGCACAGAGAAGATGAAAAAGATGGGTTTATTAGGACTAGGCATTGACCAGATAATAATGGATGGAGAAAGGGGGAAAAAATGATTGACTGGATTGTAAGACTGGTTAAGGAGAGAAGTGAAGGGGAGGAAGGCATTAAAGAATAAAGGAAAATAGTGGGCCCCTTAGTTAAGATTGGAGGCTTTGATGATGTACAAGAGAATAGTGAACTGAACAAATAGAAGTTTGTAATTAGAAAAAAAATGAGACTTTCATGGAAATAGAAATGCTGACAATGTTAAGTGTGTCATGGCAGAGGTGCAGCTAACAAATAATTATTGGACATGAGAAGATAGGAGAACTGAGAAGTGAAGGTATTAGTGGAACTATAACAATAAACATTCAGGACAATAAATTTTGAAAGAAATATTTTCTTGTTCCTATGACACTATTCTCTTGATTGTTTTTCTTAGAATTCTTAGTCTGTATTGCCTTTTCTTACTTTCAAAGTAAGTGTATTATAAGATGTTCAGTGATGTGCTCTTTTGTTTTCTTCTTTAGCTTGGAAACATGGTTGGTACACATCTCTGTAAAATTTCTGGTTCTTCCCTCTTCCCTGATTTCTAATTTGTTGTTTATTTAATTGCTGGATCAAGTTGTATTTCTTGGCTTTCTTGTAACACTTGAATTCAGCATGCTCTTCTCTCTTTTGTTTGATTGGTTGGTTGGTTAGTATTTATATTGTCACTTTTCTTTTTAGTACTAAGATTGTACCTGCTGTACAGACTAGACACTATAAGAGGTTTTTTTTTTTTTTTTTAAATCTCTTCCTCAACACCATACATTGCTTAACTTGTATGTACTTTTCCAGGTCTCTTTCATTGTTCATTATGTGCTTTCCTTTATTATTACTCCCCCTTATTGTAGGAACTTGTCTGAACTGTATATATGGCCTCTTTATTGGATTTTCCCCAGATGTTTCACATTAATATTCCTAAAGGGTACTCTGATCAGGAATACTTACTTCTCAAAAAACCAAAAACTCATTTTTAAAGAAAGTTTAGATTCTTCAGCTGACACTCCAGACCCTCTCTTACTACTTTAAATGTAAAATGTTTCCCCCACACTCATACCACAAACTTTTCTATTTCTTTGCTTTTGTTCAGCTTCTATTTATGACCAAAACTTTCCTTCCCATATTTCATTCTCTCTTCCATATTAATGTGACCATCAGTTTTCTGGTCTTATACTTAATTAATACTTTTTTATGTTCTCCTTTTGGTTCTGTAGACTTTGTCTTTGGCTTAGCTACTTATAAGCATACTTGTCCCTGATCCCTCATACACAACTTACAGCTCACCTTTGCTTTTATTACTGCCAACTCAATTAATCGTATTAGGTGCTTTTTACTTTACCCTTTCTTAATTTGTAATTTTCTGCCAATGGCAATTTTATTTGTTAACACTATTCTCATTTCTTTTTTGGAATTCACAATATTTAAGTTAATCTTTTCAACATTATGGCCTCTTGTGGACAAGCATTCTTTCCAGGGCTTAGACTCCTATTGAGTTGGTGTAGTCCATTTCTATTTGTCAAAATTCTACTATAATTAAATGTAGTAATCAAGAGTCATATCTTTCATAAAGCCTATTATAATGTCTCTAATATAGGTGATAAATCTTTCTGATGTTTTACGACTGATTCATGCCACTTACTATATGCTACCAAATATTATGGTTCATGACATATATGTTATAGAAACCACTACAATATAAAATCACAGAGCAGACACTTATTTTGGTTTCTTATACCCTCACAATCCCTGGTTCAAAATTGTGCACAGAATTGTTTATAGATAATTATTTGATAATAGCATGCATTTATCCAGTACATACTAAAGAACACCCATGCATGTTTTAACTAACAAAAAGAAAATTCATTGATTTCTTATCTGTCTGAAGATGTAAGTGTGGAGTAGAATATTTTCTGTTAATTAAAACTGGGGAGACACACTGAAGACCACTCTACTATAAATGGTTCTGAAGGTTTGTGTTTTCTCATGCATACATCTGTAAAGACAATCAGACACATAAATGTTTTATTTATTACATTTTAAAATGAGCCTAAGTGATAAGTAATACACTCAAATTTAAGCTTGCTTATACTAAAATTTATTTGACATTTAAAGAACTGTTCATATAAAAAGTATGAAATCAATACCAAGAATAAAAGAAAATCTAATTTCATTACAACTAAATTGCACAGAAAATAAATCTGAGGAGAAAACACAGCTTGTATACTACAATGGCCTGAAGCAATATTTTTCAATAATTAATATGAATTTGCATATATGTGGAATGCTATTTATAAACTATGTTTAGAAATATTTATTTGATCTTCAGTAACAAAAAACCCTCTGTGTATTTTTTAAATTTGAAATGATCACTGCAATAAATAGACCCACAAATAGTCCTTTTGTATTTCTTGCTGTTTGCAACTATATCCATAACTTCTGACAAAGTTATTAAAATTATATTTTTAATCAGCTTCAAAATTTTCACAGTACTTCTCTTTTAGATGGCTTTGTATTTACATTTTTAATTTTTTAAAAAGCTACCAAGCAACCCCAACTTCTAATCTTTTTCCTCTTCTTTTTTTCTTCCTCCTCAAATACTCAGCAGGGTTTGGGATTTGGTTTAGAGAGGCAATCAGTCTACCCAATGGGGAAATAACTAGGCTCCAGTTTGCTCAGGATTCTTTCTCCGGAAGTCAATAAACTTCAAATTTTTTACCTGAGAATTTTTCAAATTCATTTGTCAATTAATTTACATTTCCTTTATCCCTCCCTTTCTCTAAAAATATAATAGCATAAGCACTGAGCATTTGATGCATAGACTCCTAGTATAATTTATTAATCGAAAAGTCTTTGCTTAAAGCAGAAAAAGGATCAAGATATTTATGTAACTCCTACCACCTTCTTTCACTTTCCAGTGAAAATATCACAAGCAATAGAGAAGGATTACGTTTTTAAAACCTCCCTGATTTTAAAACTTTGATAATATTTACTGCCCACCTGTCGAATTTCTAAACTGAAATAAACCTACTAGGCATCTTCATGTGCTGACATGGTACATAAGGCATAAAGTTACTGACTATATGATCCTGCTTTTTCTTAAAAGAAATGTAAGATAAAAATATTTGAAATTTTCACTCTTTTTTCCTTTAAGATAGAACAAGATGTTTTCTTGAAAGTTCTTACAGTGACTTTTTTTTTAATCTGGGAAAAGCAAATTTAATTTTCATACGATTACTTTTAATGTTGGAGCCCAATATATCCTGTCCTCATGGGGAAAAAAAAAAAGACAGCACTGAACTCAAGGAGTATTTTGCTATTAGGAAAAAGGAGAGACTGGAGAGCATTTCAAATTTTGCACAGTGTTTGACTCCTGTCCCTTTCTATACCAGGAATATTGTTTTCCTAGGAGACCTGCATTATAGGACTCAACTTCTCCATTACTGAGCTTCTTTTTCTTTCTTTTTTTTTTTTTTTTTGAGACAGAGTTTTGCTCTTTTCACCCAGGCTGGAGTGCAATGGCTCAATCTCGGCTCAACGCAACCTCCGCCTCCTGGGTTCAGGCAATTCTCCTGCCTCAGCCTCCTGTGAACTTCTTATTCTTTATTCCTGTTTAGAAGAATGAGCCTGAAAGAGGGGATGTGAATGATGAAGGCAAATAAAGTTTTCATTCTCAGTCCCTAGGGAGTGAATAACCCCATAGCTTTTAATCACAGAAACATTAGAGGGACTGTCGCCCGATCCTGTGGTATAACTGCCCAGAATAAATGCCCTAAATACAAATTCAATAATTTTGCTGAAAATTAGTAATTAGGTTTGTATCTGGTTCAAAATACTAAATAAAAATCAACACCTGAGAGACTTGTGGCAATACCTTTCAACAGTAATTTATAAATCAGGAATTGTGAAACATACAAATAATCTCTTATTAGATATGTAGAAAACAATACACCAGGTTGATAGTTTTTCTATAAAAGTATGTTAAGATTAAAAACAACTTCATCAATGCCTTGGGATATTTGAGAATAAATGTATAAATGTAAATAAATATTTTGTTTCTCTTTTTACTTTTAACTTGTTTTCTGTTGCTCTAGGAAGAAACTGCTGAAAAAAATATCTTATGACACAAAGAAAAATAAACATCTTTATAGTTTTATAAAATTGTTGTAGATGACAGGGTGATGGATGCAGCAAACCACCAGGGCATATGTATACCTATGTAACAAAGCTGCATGTTCTGCAAATGTACCCCAGAACTTAAAGTATTAAAAAAAAAAAAAGAGGCCGGGTGTGGTGGCTCAAGCCTATAATCCCAGCACTTTGGGAGGCCGAGGCGGGTGGATCACGAGGTCAAGAGATCGAGACCATCCTGGTCAACATGGTGAAACCCATCTCTACTAAAAATACAAAAAAGTTAGCTGGGCATGGTGCTGCGTGCCTGTAATCCCAGCTACTCGGGAGGCTGAGGCAGGAGAATTGCCTGAACCCAGGAGGTTGAGGTTGTGGTGAGCCGAGATCACGCCATTGCACTCCTGGGTAACAAGAGTGAAACTGTCTCAAAAAAAAAAAAAAAAAAAGAAACAAATCAAATTTTATCTAAAACATAACTTTTCCAACTTTTTAATTATTTGGGCTAATAAAAGATAAACTTTCTGGATGGACTAAATGTTCTCATGTAGAGTTCCATAATGTTATCATCTCACATCTGGTGCTATTTTCACTGTCCTGTTACACCTAGTGTCTAGCTGCTACTCTTTTTCAGTCTTATCACAGAAACTATAGACTGGAACCACTTTTAAATGATCTCTTTGGATGCCTGAACAGCAGGGAAGATTGTTATTCATTTGTAGCAAGAAACTCAATCATTTCTGGGTTCCAATTAGAGAAAGCCTAGGGGGCCCTCTTTATTAAGATGAAACACAAATTGTATCAAGTCTTGCTAAACCACTTAATATTTTTCTGATGATATTAAGAAGCTTGAACATTTTAAATACTAATTGGGTATATGTGTAGGCTATTTATAATCTGTGCACAAACTCTAACCTCTATTTCATTAAATTTGCATCTTATGGTGCTATTTTTGCCACTTTGAAGATTTACCGCAGAGACTAGGATCGAGAATTCTTGAAGGATTCAGTTCAGTGTCAGCAAAGACTTACACCTCTGCATCCTTTTGTTAACCACTTTTGCAGCTGCTGTTATTATTTCATTTAAGGAAGGTTGTTTTTTAAATTGTTTTTTGGAAAAAAAAGTGTTTTAAAATACAAATTGGCAACTTGAATACTTTATCTAGATCTTCAACTGCATTTCTGTGTAAATAATTTAAAAATACATATGTTAATTTAATTACAAATTTTTTTTTTTGAGACGGAGTTTCACTCTTTTCACCCAGGCTGGAGTGCAATGGCGCAATCTTGGCTCACTGCAACCTCCGCCTCCTGGGTTCAGGCAATTCTCCTGCCTCAGCCTCCCGAGTAGCTGGAATTTTTAATTACATATTTACAGAGATATTTGTTTTAAGATGTGACTAAAAGCTTATAAACACAACCAGGGAAAAATCCTGACTGTTTAGATTTTGGGGGGATAATTTTGAGTGTATGGAAGTGTATAAATACATGCATACAATTTTTTCTGTATGTTTTTAAAAGTTCAAACATCAAGAAAAGATTGCCTCCTACGATACTAAATTACTTCTTTTAGTGGTATTATAAAGATGAATGTTCTAAACCCCAAAGTATCACTACTGTAACTGATTTTAATATGGACCTTATGTAACTTTGTGGAAAGGACAAGATTTCTACATTGCTACAAATTATAGTTTTATTTTATCATTTTTTGCTGCTTCAAGAGATGCTAAGGATGTATAAGACAATTCAGCCTGCTGTAAAATAAGAACTGGGAAATTCAAGCAGCTGTTAAAAGATGTAAGATAAATGAAACTATTCATGATTTGGCTTTTAGGAAAGGTGCTAGGGGAGTGTCTTGTCTGTCTAATTCAATGATATAGATTTTTATATTTGTCCAATATTTTAACATTTAGTTTTTTCGCTTGTTGTCATATAATGCTCTTTCAGAATTTTTGTGAGTGTAGTTCTGATATACACTCCAATTTTGTTTTTCATCTCTCTGAAGACAGGAAAAACTAAACTGTTTTCTGCTTTCTACTTACACACTTATTACAGCACTCCATCTCTGTTCACCAAAATGTATGTTAGCAACAATCAGTTTTCCCCACCAACAACTGGTTTTTCATAAGACATCAACTGAGTGTCATGTAATTCAATTCACGTATAAGTCAGACCACAGACTGAGGTCTCAGTCTGCCTCCCACTTCAAATGCCACTCACATGCACTAGGTTGTTAACTGTACTTCTGACCAGCTAGCTACAAACCATGGTTCCTGTGACCTCCTGGTAGGGTTTCGTTAATTAGGTTGGATAGTTCACAGAAATCAGGGAAACACTTTGCTCATGTTTACTCCATTTACTCATTAAATATAAAGAATATTACACAAAACCATAAAATCCCCAGAAGAAAACCTAGGCAATGTCATTCAGGACATAAACCTGAGCAAAGAGTTCATAATAAAAATGCCAAAAGCAATTGCAACAAAAGCCAAAATTGACAAATGGAATCTAATTAAACTAAAGAGCTTCTGCACAACAAAAGAAACTGTCATCAGAGTGAACAGGAAACCTACAGAATGGGAGAAAAATTTGGCAATCTACCCATCTGACAAAGGTCTAATATCCAGAATCTACAAGGAACTTAAACAAATTTATAAGAGAAAAACCAATAATCCTATCAAAAAGTGGGCAAATGATATGAACAGACACTTCTCAAAAGAAGACTATGCAATCAACAAACCTATGAAAAAAAGTTCAACATCACTGTTCATTAGAGAAATGCAAATCAAAACCACAATAAGGTACCATCTTCCACCAGTCAGAATAGCAATTATTAAAAAGTCAAGAAACAATAGATGCTGGCAAGGCTGTGAAGAAATAGGAACACTTTTATACTCTTGGTGGGAATGATTCTTCAAGGATCTAGAACCAGAAATACCATTTAACCCAGCAATCCTATTGCTGACTATATACCCAAAGGAATATAAATCATTCTAATATAAAGATGCATGCACACATGTATGTTTATCACAGCACTGATTACAATAGCAAATACATGGAACCAAACCAAATGCCCATCAATGATAGACTGGTTAAAGAAAATGTGGTACATATATACCATAGAATACTATACAGCCATAGAAAGGAATGAAATTGTGTCCTTTGCAGGCCATGGATAAAGTTGTAAGCCATTATCCTCAGCAAAGTAACACAAGAACAGAAAACCAAACACCTCATGTTCTTACTTACAAGTGGGAGTTGAACAATTAGAACACATAGACACAGGGAGGAGAACAACACACACTGGGGCCTGTTGTGGGGTGAAAGATGAGGGAACCTAGATGATAAGTAGATAGGTACAGGAAACAACCATAGCACACATTTACCTATGTAACAAACCTGCACGTTCTGCATATGTATCTTACAAAGGCAACTGATGAACAGTGGGCAGTGAGATGAGGAGCTGGATAGGGCAGGGTATAGGGAAGAGGAATGGAATTTCCACGCCGTCTTCTGGCAAGCCTTCATCTTGGACCTTCCAAATGCTCTGCAATACAGAAGCTCTCTGAACCCTGTCCTTTGGGTTTTGTGGAGGCTTCATTTGGTAGGGATGATTGGTTATATCATTGACCATTGATGATCATCTCAACTTTCAGTCACCTCAACTTCCTGGAGGTTGAAAGGAAGATAAGATGGGACAGAAAGTTCCAACTTGTAATTATCCAGTAAGCTTCCTAGGAGCCCACCAGGAAATTCTCATTAGAACATCTCAGAACAAAAATTTCTCCCATCACCAGGGAAATTCCAAGGGACTTAGAAGTTCTGGTCAGAGTCTCCTACCACTCAGGAAATTACAGTCATGCACCATATAACACTTTGATCAATGATGGACCACATATAGGATGATGGTCCCAAAATATTATAATACTTTATTTTTACTATACCTTTTCTATGTCTATACACACAAATACTTACCACTGTGTTATAATTTGTTTCAGTATTTAGTGCAGTAAAATTCTGTACAAGTTTATAGCCTAGCATCAATAAGCTATAGCATATAGCCTAGATGTGTAGTAGGCTATGTTATCTGTGTTTGTGTTAATACAGTCTATGATGTTTGCATAATGACAAATTACCTCATGAGACATTTCTCAGACTATATCCTCATAGTTAAGTGGCATATGACTGTATAAAAGTCCTAGAAGTTTCCTGAGAGGAACAGGAGTCAAAGGCTAAATATAAGGCCGGGCGCGGTGGCTCAGATCTGTAATCCCAGCACTTTGGGAGGCTGAGGCTGGTGGATCACAAGGTCAAGAGATCGAGACCATCCTGGTCAACATGGTGAAACCCCGTCTCTACTAAAAAATACAAAAATTAGCTGGGCACGGTGGCGCAAGCCTGTAATCCCAGTTACTCGGGAGGCTGAGGCGGGAGAATTGCCTGAATCCAGGAGGCGGAGGTTGCGGTGAGCCGAGATCGAGCCATTTGTATCCATCCTGGGTAACAAGAGCGAAACTCCATCTCAAAAAAAAAAGAAAAGAGGCTAAATATAACAGAAATTTCTGCTATCACCTTATCCATGGAGGCTTCAGGAGCACGATGTTAGGAGTAGGGAAGAAGACAAAAATACATATTTCTTATGTTACAAGATCACACTCTCCAAGTGTTTTCAGTACTTAAACATTCGAAGATCAATTCCTTTATCACAACGCCAGTCTGCTTGTTTTCATATTTTCACAATATTTACTATTTTTCCCAACTTTTATCTCTTCTACAAAATCATGTTAGGATAATATATATCCTTCCTCTTAGAAAGGATGCCAAACCCATGACATCACTTATTCAATGCCCATGTTCTAGTTTTATTCACAGTAACATAACATAAATTCAATATTTCTATCAAATTTACAAAGCTTTTGAGAAAATGATTCCATGTGATAATATTATGCTTAAATTAGAAAACTTTCCATAAGAAGTCTGGGAAATGTACATCATGTTAGAAAGCAGGAGGCAGTAGATGAAGCATCAACTATAGAGGAAGACCGGGGTTTGAATACTTCTCTCATCTATATTCTTATATGCAGTACATTAAAAAAAGTAATATTCATCAGAGTGTTATTTTGAGAATTATAGAAAATAAATGGAAAGCACCTAGTATAACAAATGCCAGATGATGATAGATATTAATAACAATTTCTATCATTATTACAGAAGACTGAAATTTTTGAAGAGGGGGATCTATGGTTCCTTTATCCTTTCTTTTCTAAAAGCATATTGCGATTGGGATTCTTTGCAGGAATTTTGTTAAAAGAAAACTCACAGTAAAATCCTTTTATAACAATGAGAAAAGCAGCAGAGGTGAAAGAGAAGATTCAAGCAAAGCTGTACCATAGGGGCGGCCCCAATATATATATATTCTTTATTTATATCCAAATACATCTGAGGAAGGCTTGCCCCTGTAGCCCAAGGCCGATTTTTCACTGTGGGGTATGAGTCATCAGCAGCAGAATCTGGGCCACAGGACCTGGGCAGGGAACCAGAAGTGACTGCTGCAGTGACTCTACAAATCAGCCTCTGAATACATACCTGCTAAGTTAAATAGAAGAGAAGTAAATTATATTTGCTATACCTCCAACTCTTCTGAGTGAGTTTTTGATGGTTCTTCGGGTATCTTAGAGAACTTAGCACGTGCTTATGTAGAAAATCCCTGTTAAATATTTTAAAACGGATTGATTTACTTAATTCACAGACAGGTAACATTTCTTATTTTTGCTCTCTACATGCACGTTTCAATCCAATAGGCCAGAACCTGTTTTGTGGACAAAGGATGGTGGAGAATTACCAGATCCTGACCGAATGGTTGTGAGTGGTAGAGAGCTAAACATTCTTTTCCTGAACAAAACGGACAACGGTACCTATCGATGTGAAGCCACAAACACCATCGGCCAAAGCAGCGCAGAGTATGTTCTCATTGTGCATGGTGAGTACCTCTGTGAAAGCATTATATGTGAAAGGATTCATAACCTGAAAAACTGTTTAAATGTATCAGAATTTTAAAACCAGTAAACACAATTACATGGTTTCTTTTTATTTTAGCAGGACATCTCATAAGTATCTCCAAGATTTAATATTAATATATTCCCAGTCAGACCAATAAAATTATAACATACACAAAAACGGTTTTCGTGAAAAGCTTTCTCAGTTATAACTCTACTTATTAGATGTTGATAGTGGCTCATAAACTATATTAATGACTGTCTCTATTTTATTTTTATTTATTTAATTTTGCTTTTGGAGACAGAGCCTCCTTCTGTTGCCCAGGCTGGAGTGCAGTGGTGTGATCTCAACTCTCTGCAACCTCCACCTCCAGGGTTCAAGCGATTCTCATGTTTCACCTCCTGAGTAGCTGGAATTACAGGCATGCACCACTATATTTTTAGTAGAGATGGGTTTTTGCCATGCTGACCAGTCTTGTCTCAATTTTCTGGCCTCAAGTTATCA
Organism: Leontopithecus rosalia; assembly: GCA_028533165.1. Classification (NCBI taxonomy): domain Eukaryota; kingdom Metazoa; phylum Chordata; class Mammalia; order Primates; family Cebidae; genus Leontopithecus; species Leontopithecus rosalia. The sequence continues at coordinate 7,540,048 of CM052665.1, read as the reverse complement.
GCCTGCCTTGGCCTCCCAAAGTGCTGGAATTACAGGCCTGAACCATGACACCCAAATTATTGTCTTTAAATTCTTCAAATAAATGCTTTCAGTTATAATCCAGAATCACAAAAATTACATTTTCTTTAAGCTAATTTTTATTGTATTATCATAAACATTTACTTTATAATGTCTATAACTGGTTTCACAAAGAATGACAGTATGTCATTGAAATGCAGCAAAAATAGAAGTGTACAATATTAACAATAACTGTATTAATTCCATATGAACAGTAATTTAAAGTTTCTACAGGCGTTTTTTCTTGACTACACTTATCTCACAATTTGAGTAAATAGAATATAATTGCAGAAAGAAATACCAATCCCCATGAGTGACTTTAAAACACCACAGTGGGTTTTTCATAAGGTAGCGTCTTTTAGATATTGTTAGATGGAGATGACTTTTTATGAGGCTGATGAATATTGAAATAAATAAAATTAGTTTATTTACTGCAGTACTTCTCAGACTTTATTGTATATGCCGGGGAGCATTTTGAATCTCCCCTAGAAAGAGCCATTAGAGAATGCACGACTTTCCTCATATTTCACCAAGAAAACTTTTCTGGGAGGGGAGGCTAGTATTATATTCAACCTAATATTACAGCATACTAAATGAGTATTGTACATAACACAGGACTGTCATAAATCATGGATCTTAGGAATTATGGACAAAATACGTTTATTTGCTATCTTTCCCTTGAATCTAATTATAGAATACTTTAGAAAGGGTGTGTTTGTTCCATACCTTTCCAAAATGAATTTTGTGGATTTATTCTATTTCTTTGTAAAGAGATTAACTTTAGAGAAAAATTAATCTAAAGAGTGTTATTTTTCCAGGTATTCGTTTTGTTCATTTTGCCAAAGTTGGAAAAAATTAATGTATTAAGTTAGTATAGTTTTCCTATTCTCAAATTGCATTATTGTACAAAATCTCTCAGTATTTAATATCACTCTGCTATGGTAAGCAATGAAAAACTCACAATGAATAGGCTATTCATCTAAAACATTTAGAAAATAATAGAACTAAGAGTTTAATTTCTAGCACTTCATGAATTGTACAAAATTTAACTTTGGAAAAGATTAACTTAATCAAATTAGACTGATAAATTTGATTTAAATGTGCTCACTTTGTAGACAAACCCAGCTGGTCTTTCTGCCAGAATGTTACAACCACTGGGTGTGTCAGGAGGGTAAGTTAGATCCTTGGAGCAGGATCCAAGAGTAGATTTCAGTTGATGCTTTCTGGATGTTTAGATCATGCAGTCATGTAAGTAAAGCGTAGTCTATCTGATTCACCCCAATTTTCTAAGTGCTTCTCTCACCTCACAGTTTCTGAGAACCTGGGGGCATGTTGTATAGCATGTCACATCATGTCAAAAGCAATATGACATAAAATATTGAGAATTAGAAAGGAAGTGACAGAAAAAATAACATGCCTAAATGAAAAGTATATCATTTGTTTTTTTTAAAGTAGTTCAAGTCAGGAAAATTCATATATTTTATCAGTGTTCGCAAGCCAGCCAACAGCAAGATTTTCTAAATAGCCAAGCTAGCTTTAGGTAGTTGGCAGTTGACATATTTCTAATAAATACCTCTCTAAGCACTTTGTGAGAAGTCATTTTTGGCTTTGCATTTTGAACTCCAATTAATCAAAAGCACCCCATAGATTAATGCTATTCATGCTGCTAGATAAATGCTGTGAAGTTCAACAGTGGTTTATCTAGGATTATTGACACAAGTAATGAGAGGCTCGATGAAATAGTGAAACCATATTATGCTGTGTTTAAAAGGGGCTCCAGTTGGGTTCTTTGCAAAATAAAGGGTTTTTTCCCTTTTGCACACTGGGTATAATGTTTCATTAGTCACTAGTTGTATAAATATAAAAAGCTACTCTCTTCTGTTAACGGTTTGGCTGTTTCAAAACCCTACTAAATGATGAAATTTGAGTGGCATTTCGATCTGTAATGAATGCTGTATGCATTTTGGAATGGAATGATAAGTGATCATTTGAGAGAACTTTATCCTTTTATCTTTTACACCAAGGTTGATTTTACATTAGCTGTGATAATTTAATATAGCTCTAGTATAGAGAGTTTTTCATGAGATGAGACCCTTGTCTTTGACTCTATCACAATTGCCTAGATTCCGTCGATTCTTAACTTGAAGGAGGTCTGAGCACTTTCCTGTGAAATCATCTACTATCTGGATGCCATCCTAACAGCTAGATTTTATTGTTTGGGTGTCAGTGGAAGGGCATTATTTAAATGTTATGACATCTAATTGTTAAAAGCCCTGATATTTTGTGTTATAGACACTAGCAATTCCCCTACTCCCTCCTAATTATACCTTTGAAAATTTCAGCATTAGGAGCCCAGGTAGTAATTTTAAAGGGCCATTCTTGAGTTTAGAAACTCAATGAAAGGCCTAACCAGAATCAATATACTAATTCCTGTAAGATTAAACATCATGTTTATGAAACATTTGCACTGTGAAGGTTCCCGTAAGACAGAAGTTAGCACATTTTATGAACAAGCTTGGCGATGGAAAATTTATCTGTTAAATTAGTTCTCATAGTTATACTAATTAATTCCTGTGAGCCCAGTACTTTCTTACTATTTTCTTATTTATAAAAATGTTGAAGTATATTATCTTGTGATTATTATAAAAATGTTGAAGTATATCTCTTGTCATATTATACATGTATTTACAACGGATGATTACATCCATTGTTTTAATGGCTTTGAATATCTTGATCCATTCCTGTTCTTAACATTTGAAGAACTAGCATCAAGGGAAAAATTTATTCATTCACTAACTAGATACTTAGTACTTATCTACTAGGTGCAAAGGAGCAAATGTAAATGACAAACAAGAAGATTATAGTTTAATATGAAAGATAAGTTAAGCGTTTAGATAATTGTAAAACAAAATAGAAGGGATGTAGGGAGTATAGGAAGATTGTCATACCATGTGGTAGATGTTCACACTCTGTGTAATTCTAACTGTGTGGAATGTTTAAAAATAGTAACAAATCATTTTTACTTATAAATATTTAAATATAATTATAAAAATGTTTAAAGTAACATAATATAATTATAGACAAATAAATAATACATTCATTTATAATATGACAAGCATCATAAGTGAAATTACTCAACAAAGTGCCAGTAATACAGATATATAATAAATTAGACTACTATTATTATTATCTTTCTAGTAATCTTATTATACCAAGGGCAATAAAACTCCAAGGCTCTGGTAAGAAACTTACCCCTGAGTTGCGTACAGTTTATTGCTCATAATCTTCCCTGAAAGCTTTCCATAACATTAAATTAAGTCAATGCTATTGAAAAATTAGAAAATTCTAAATTTTTGCTATGAGATAGAAAATGTCTTAAAATTTCAACAATATAACAAATTGATCGTATAAAAATACATAAGCTAGAGTCAACCTTTTCCTCTAATGCAGCATCAAGTTCAGAGAACTTGAATATCTTCTCTTGAAGCAAAAACTGCCTGGATGTATCCATTCACCATAAAGAACATAGCAGATACCTTTTTGTCATAAAAGGAATGGCTATAGGAAATGACCAATTGCCATATGCTAATTTATTTTTTGATTTGAAGCAATGCATGTATTTCTCTTTATCATCAATTGATTAAAAATACATTCAAAAAAGTGTCAGAAATGTACAGCACCTGGGAAGCTCTGAGAAAGAACACCCTAAATTTCTTCCCTCTTAGCTTTCCCAATGTCTCTTTTACCTGCCTTTAAACTCATTCGATAAATTAATAACCACTCCTCAAAATACAAATGGGAAATGGACAGGGATGCTGCAACTTTTTAATATCACCTCCATGCTCAAAGCCTCCCCAGGATCTGGGAAGAAATATAGTAATACCAACAGAAAAATTAGTAACCCATTTCTCCTTCTGCCAATAGCTGTACTCTCAATGACAGGTCCAGATTGTAGACAAGGGTAACAGATATCATGAACAGAGCTTTGGGGGAGGGGAACTCAGGTTGTCTCACAGTTATAGCAGAGTTGAGATGCCTATTCCTTAAAGTTTTTTTTTGTAATATTCTCTCTTCCTTTTCAAATTTACTTTTCCTTTTACCATAGTAGCTCCATGTGAGTGTTAAAATTATTTTATGACTGCTCTAACTTATTTCCTTACTTCATTATTTTTCTCCTTAATAAGTTTTATACAACAATTCATCACTCCTTCATTATCTTAACTCTTGCTATCATTTAGAATGAAATTGCCCACTATGCACCTTTCCACAGGTTTAGTTTTCTTTACATGTATGTATTTTGTTTTTCCAGTAAAACGTATTTTTACAACCAAGTAGGATAAGTAAAATCTCTATAATTAGTATTATGATGCTACATAATAAAATAGAATCGAGTTTATATTTTTGTACTGCTAATCAGTTTATCACACTTTCTGATAAGCCTGATCTTGCTAAAACATCACTTGACTGTTATGTTTATTTGTTCATGTGTCTATTAAAGAGTGATGGAAATATGATGCTGATTTTATGTTTCCAAGATAATTTACTTCAGAAGTAACATATACAGAGAATAGGATATGTCATATTTTATTGTTAGTTGGTAGGATTTTTGATATAAAAAAGTGTTCTGGAGTCTTTGAATTTTAATAGAGAATTATACTATTAGAAATGTGTATATGCTTTGGCCTATTGAAAGGTACTAAGATATTAAATGTGCTTATTTAGCTTCTAAGAATCATTAAGATGGCTTATTTCATTTAACTCAGCTTTTATTGTTAATAATAAATGTAAAAAGTACTCAAAGACAGAAAATTGTACACGTAGATATTGCAGACTGCTGCATCAAGGCAGATGTCCAAGCTTTGATGCTCATTTAGACATATATCGTTTTCAGAGACTGTATGAAAATAAAGATTCACTCTTCTATCCTGGGTAGTGATTCTCCATTTCGATTAACTTTCTTACTATGGGAGAGGAAAAATTGAGTCATGGATGGTATCTTTATTTTCATGTTAACAGACGTTTCCTCTCCATTTTTCATCTTTTCCAAATATTTAACAGATGTGCAAAGTATAAATTCAGTTCCTTTACAGTGATCAGTACCTGACCCTAAATTTAGCAGAATAATGCATATGTTAGTGAATGTAGTAATCATCAATAAACAGATTAGGAACATAATTAAGGAATACCTTATAATTGTTTTTGAACTTTTCTTGCCATAGAACTAAGCAAACATGATTATGATAATACATCCCTAATCTTACAAAGCAATACCTTTTATGTATTCATGTCATGGTTATCAATGGTCTGAAAGTTAATGAAAACTTCCATCACAATCAAATGAAAAATGTCCTTCTGTGCTTCATAGTAAGTTTGTAGCTAAGCTAGAAGGTTGCCAGCCTCTGCAACGTGCATTTACTGCTAAATTATCCAGCAACAAAACATCTAGAAGTATTGAGAGGCTACATGATTTTTTTTAGGCAAGTTGATCTTTTCAGGTCACACTGAGAACTAAGAGTATATCTTCTGGATCATATGGGTGGATGGGGAAGGAAAAAAGAAGCCTGGATTATGGACAGATGTAAAGCCTAGCAAACATTAAAAAGGGATTCAGCTAAAATCTGCTCCCTCACACGGAAACAGACCTACCAGTTGGTAAGTTAATTCTGTGTACTCATAATGAGAATTTTTCCTTTGGAGCATTTTTCTTAGAAGCCTAGATGGAAAACACACAGCAGAGGGAGAAAAGGGTGGAAAAGACATCCATATGGAGAACAAACAGTGTGCTAATGGAAGGGCCCTGCGGTTGCTGCTCTCATCTCTGGTTGAGGGTTTCCAGGCAGTAACTAGTTGGATGATTCTTAAAACAGTATCTTCTTTAATCGCTGAGATAAAACGCTATCGTTTCTGGACATGAATAAGCAGGGAGAGCTCTGATGCCTGTAGGAAAGGTGTACATCCGACTGGATGAATATGCCAGTAAACTCTGCAGAGAGAAATGGAATGGCATAAAATAGTAGAGACAGGTGCACTATTTACAGTATAAAACATCTAAAAAGGGATGTGTCTGTGTGTCTGTGTGTGTGTGTCTGTACACACTCAACACAGAGTTAAGGCTTAATTATGTGTCTTTGTTTTAAGATGAGCATTAAGTGGGTACATTCAGTTTCCTGCTTTTAGAGTAAAAATTATGTGGAGAAATACCATTCTGAAATAAAAATTTCTGTGTGCTGGATGGATCACAGACTGAAATGTACATAGGAAAAAACTCTCATTCCTGCCTTCTATCACTAAACAATTTCATCATTAAAAAATATTTCCTCACGTTATTTACATATAATCTTCTCTCAGCTGTAGTATATAATAAGGTAAACAAGGGTAGAATCTGTGGCACTCAGTCCTTCTAGATTTGATTATGTGCAAATAACCCTAGGCTTTAGCTTTACCAAATGTTCAAGAGCTTTTCTATCCGAATATATGCATCGATTGGCTCATTTGTTAGAGATTTCAAGCAATATGCAATGGCCCATGGGAGGAAATTTTGGCATTAGTTTTCAGAAACAGTGGCATTCCTAAATAGAAGATACAGATTTTTACATAAAACCTACTTTGTAGCTTCTTACAATATAGTTTTCATAAATACTATAACAACATATGCACTTGTTCTAGAATCTAAAAATGTTCCTTGATTCCATTCTCCACTTCTCTCCAACTCATTGTGAAGCTCCATCACCGCTGCTTCCAAACCCCAGTCCCAACGTGGTCTCTTCTCTCCATCATCCACGCTGGCTTAGACTACTAAAATGTTGTCTAATTGGCTCCCTGCTTCCACACTCCCACACTGTCAATCTCTCTCACGTAGCTGCAATATATAAACGTTTTAAATGCATACCTCTTCATGTCATTTCCCCGTTTAAACTTACACAAAAGCATTTCATCATCCTTAGTATAAAACACAAACCCTCATTGTCCTACTTTTCCAAGCTCTGCATTTTATAGCTGCTGCCTACATCAGTGGCATCTCTCATCACTCTTCACACACCCACTTATGTCCCTCTGGTCCTCTTTCAACTTCTCTAAGTTGTCAAGGTCATTCACTGTTTAGAAATTTTGCCTCTACCTGGATGCTTGTCCAGGATGCACAAGGAATGCTGCCAGGAATGCTGGTCTTTGCAAGATTGGTTTCTTATTCAGATCTTAGATTAAATGCGATTTCTCAGTGAGGTCTTTTTTGTCCGCTACTGTCTAAATTGTCCCCAGTCACATACATCTTCAGTTACGTTCTCTACAGGGCATATATCATTATGTGATAATTTAGCCGTGTGTGTGTATACATATGTTAGCATATGTATATACATATATGTATGCCTATGTATGTACCGTATATGTATGCATCTGTGTATGTGAATGTATTCTATGTCCTCACACTAGACTATGACCTCCTTGGAAACAGAAACTTTATGCATAGTAAATATGCATAGTAAATATACCTTTGAATAGTAGGTGCTCAATAAATATTTAATTAATAATTAAATCTGTTTCTGACTGTCTCTCCGTTTTCAAGAGAAAAAAATTTAGTGACGCAATACGCGTGTATATATACACACATATGCAAATATACACATACATACCGATATCTACATATATACACACATATATGAATATACAGATGCGTGTGTGTGTGTGTGTGTTCATATATGTATATATATGAACACAAATAGCCTAGACTTCTGGGCAAAATCAGGGTAATAATTGATATTTCTTGGTCAACAAAATAACCTTTAGTTTTTATTCCATATTGGAAAAAAGACGTATTTACTTAGCAACCCGTCTGAAATGTATCTTATAGAATTAAGTAATTCACAGCATATACTGTGCATAGATTAATTTTTCTAATAAAAATCTCTGCAATTAAAGAGCTTTGCAATTTACTCCAAACATATGTTTTCATATTTTTGCAGTTAAATGACTTTGCTAACTGAAATTTAACTTTTATAAGAGAAACCTGGCTGCTCATGAGAGCTCTGACCATCATAGTAACAATCTTTGAAACATTATTATCATCTCATTTAATTTTTATTTAACCTTTTGTAGTACATGATACAATATTGCATTTGGATTCATTTCATTTTAAAAACTGGCTAATAGGCTCCCTACTTCCACCCTCCCACACCTTGAATATCTTTCTCACATAGCTGCAAAATACAAACGTTTTAAATGCCAACAAACACATGTCAAAATTAGAATTCACTAAAATTGGTGCTGTGGGCATAGTACTCTCTTTACCCTCCAAAATGCAGCACAGTTTAGTTCATCCACAAAAATGCTCCTTCAGGATTCTGGAAGCTACTTTATTCTTTGATGAAATTTGTATAGTAAATAAGAAGCAGTATCAACATAAACCTGAAACATATTTCAGGGTAAATTACATGGTGATAAATCTATAGAGTAATATAAACATACACCCTAGTATGGGTTAAGCAACTATTTTACAGAATAAAAGATAAAAATGGAAAAACCTGTCATGCAGAAAATCTTGAAACAGTTTTTAATCATAAGCATACTCTTTAAATATGGATGGCTTACTGAGAATAGTAATTTTTGTATTCTGAAATGTTCACTAATATTAATATTTTTAAAGCACATTAATATTAAGATCATTTTTTCTTATATACATGAGATTATTCTGCAGTTGAAATAATTACAGAATAGGAGGCAACAAATGTATTTGCTTCACTATATTTTGAATCTGAATAAACACCTTTATGAACTCCCGTATCTCCTGAAGTCATGTGCAAATATTTTGGCATGTATAATTTTTTGAGTGAAGATGCTTTGCTTTTAGAAGATCGATTCTGATCGATCATTAAAAACTCAGTCCAAAAAATTATATAAATGGCAAAATAGAAAGTCTTCAATTGTTAGCTGAGGAGGCATAGATGCATAGAGGTTAAATAATAGGCCAAAGGTCTCTCAGCTGCTTTATCACAGAGCCTACATGAACAGTCAGAATATTTGGGTTTCTCAGTCAGTATTTTTCTACTATATCACAGTTCTCCTTGTGTGCATTCATAGTTGATTTACGTCTTTCTTTTAAGGGACGGCAGCAATATTCTCTTACATTTTCACAGAACTTGATGTATTGGACGAAGTCATGTGATTTACCTTTAGGTAGAGTATTTTAAGGAAAGAGTAAGGAAAGGGCTCACAGTGTTGAAGGAGGCAGAGCTAAACGATATAGGATAATCCACTTCAAATGCATTTTTTTTTCCTACTTGCAATTTCACTTTACTTTTGTCAGTTTGGAATGTAAAACAGTATTATAAAAGAAAAAATACATACATTGTTTGAAATAATGCATTGATTTTATTCATAAACTTTTCTTGTAATTACATACAGCTGACAGTTACCGCCTACAGTTTAAAATTGCAGTACTTTTCATTTTCTGAGAACGGCTTTTTTATTATTATTATTGTATAAGGATTCCATTTAATATGAGAAACCAGTGGAAGGTATCAGAGGGATGAAAAGAGATTGATTCAAATGTGATTTTTAAAAGGGTTCCTTTTTATGAAGCAGATGGGGTTATTGGACATGACTTCGCCCAATACACCAATATATGACTGTTGAGGAGGAAGCATGTACTGGTGACTTGGGGCCTTCTCAGGCTGGTGGTTTTCATCTAAGTAAGAGACTTGGTGCTGTTATCCACTTTTACGCTGTAATCCAATACGTTGCTGCATGTAGCTGAGCATAATGTGAGCAGATTAACGTCCTTTTTTACACAGGCAAAAGCAAACAAATAAACTTTCCTCTTACAATTGCTTCCAATGTCGGTCAGTGCAATTAGTAATCAGGAAAAATGCCCTGTTATTTTTTAGGATAAGGAAATGTGAATACCTTTCACCAAAAAAGACACATCTTATGACAGTAATTCTAATTATATACCTCAAACTTTATCAGTTTCGCATCTCCCCTAATAACTCTTAACTTTTGTTTATTGTTTACTATCCTGGGACCACCCCTGGCAGAGGGCATTAGTGACACAAGTAGAAAGTAAACATATGGATTCCAGTCTAAATGGTAACAATTTTTCTCCCTATTGAACAGTAGTCCTTGGAGAGAAACAAGCAGCTTGGGCTTCTGGGAATCTTTAGACTTAATTTTGTTTCGAAAATCCATTCTGAATGCCATTTTTAAAAAGAGAAACTGCCAGAAAACAAAACAGGTTGACAAGTTAGAAATTATTGTACACTGCATTTGTAGAGAACAGAACATACCTTTAACCTGAAAAGCTCGTTATTGGAAAAAAGGTGCTGTACCACTCTTCAGTTTATTGTATACAGTGCTTGTTGAAACTGATTTCATTTTGACAAGGTTATACAGGATCTGTTGTGCTCTAATAAGCTCCAATAACAAAATGTGGTGGCATTTTTTAAAAAATCCTTCATTAGAGTAGAAAGAAAAAGACACTTTTCTATTGTTTTTAATTGGATGATATGATTTAGAGCTCTAAAGCTTTTAAAAACATTGAAAATCTTCATTTAAAATATAAAATTATTCCGTATACTGCATTTTAATTTTTTTTAGTACTCTTTTGACTGGAAGACTCTTAAAATGAATTACAAAAAAATCACCTCACACATGATAAAAGGGAGAGGGAAGCAACATTTTTTTCAGGGATTAACCAAGTATAAGCTTCAGTTACTGATTCATATTTTTTAAGAATGATACTGTTTGCTATCTACTGTATCATTGTCATTATCATCTGTAGTGACGTTACTGATAAAGCACCTGTCATTTCTAGTGCTGTGCTCTATGCCTGTAGTCCCAGCTACTTGGGATGCTGAAGCAGAAAGATCATTTGAGTCTAGAGTTCAGAATTGTTGTGCACCATGGCCATGCCTGTGGTTAGCCACTGCATTCCAGCCTGGGCAACATATCAAGACCCCATCTCTTAAAACAAACAGAGAAACAAAAAGCACCTGCTAAATTGAAAGCATAGAGCGAGGCACCCTGATAAAGCACAGAAGTTTACTGGGAAGTTTATTCTCTGTTATCTTACTCTCATTTGTTTGTGAAAAAAAATACAAATAAATGTTACAGCTTCTCAATTTCCAACCCAGATTTTATGAAAAGCTTTGAGGTATAATCAATGGACTGCACTGTATACTTTATTATTAAAAAGTGAAAATAATAGAGCTTACAAGTTGATTACGTAAACTAGAGCAAATTTGAAAATGTTATTATAACATCACACATTTTTAATTTGTGTTTTCCATTGAGATACAGAAATGGATATGGAAGTAGTGGGATTCACATAACTCTGGGTCTTCTCATAGCAGTATGTTATGAATGGAAGCATTATCGGTCATGTGAATATGGATGAGGGGAAGTGAAGGAAGCAGTAGATAGACTCAAAAGCACAATGGGTGGTGAAAGGAAATTAGCCGAGACTTAGTTGTTCAAGGAAGTCTTCACAAAGCAGATAGAAATCAGGCTGAGATTTGAGAGCAGCAGGTTACTCGGTACATCAAGAAGGGCGGCTGTTCTGAGATGAAAAGTCTAAGACAAAGTGATATTTTAAAAGACAAGAAAATGTGAATTTATAAGACTGTGCCAGTTTATTGGGAGAAGTAAACACACAAATATAAACGTGTATGTGAGTGTCTGCAAAGTGCTTAAAAGCTCAGAGAAGGAAGATATTAATTCTTTGCAGAACTGGGGCATGCTTTCCAGATGAGATCTTATTTAAACCAGGATTTAAAGGATGGACATAAAAGAGATAACAAATGTGAAACAGGATGTGCTTCTGAGAACCTACAGGGCAAAGAACAGAAAGAGCTATGTCTAGCTCTGTCATTGGAGGTGTCAGAGGCACTGACTTCGGTCAGAGGCAGATGTCTTTGTGTATCCTAGGATTAAGCTTCTTCCTCTACGTTAACTTGGCACTTGAAAAATAAAGAAAACAAGCCAGAAGTCTATGCCCTGAGGAACTCTAGCCCCTGTGGTTACAGGAAACCTTAACGTTATGGCTGCCTCAACACAATGGTGGGAGCACTTCTGGAGTTCTGGTCAGAGTCATGCAGGTTGAGCAGGAGAGATGGTGGACTGACGCATTCATCATGTTAAAGTTTAGTCACGGTCCTGTTGACAGATTTTAGTTTCCTGATTCAACAAATGTGTTGTTTTAGCTGAAATTATACTTCTGCATGTGCCTGGGTTCTTAGAGAAGTACCCAGATTATTTACACTGCCTTTACTGGCAATAATAACTTTGCAGCTTACTTAGGTTTTGTGTGAACAATTATGAAATTTTTCAGTTGACTAGATTTAGGGGTTCTGCCTGTTATCGAAATACTCCTGAATTTTCTTTTTACATGAAAACAGTTCTTTATATATGTTATAAGTGAAATGAAAGGTATAATTGATTGTAATTCAAACTTTCTGTGGAGGCAAAATTATAAGCAGAAATTTTCATATCTTGGAACCTTTACTTTTCTCAGTTTCCTGTAAATAAAAATGCTCACATTTCCCTTTGAAGAAAATTTCTGCACATATATATATATATATATATATATATATATATATTCATAGAGGTCCAGGTTTTACGTAAATTGTGTGTGTGTGTGTGTGTGTGTGTGTGTGTATATGTGTATGTGTGTGTGTATAAAGATATATTTAAAGTTTATACATACGTGTGTGTGTGTGTGTGTGTGTGTGTATAACGATATATTTAAAGTGTAGGTAATGAATACTGGATCTTTATGAATTTATTTAATATCCTATCTAAAACCATCAATTTATTTTAGCAAATATTATTTATTTTAGTATATAGTGATATATGATATTTAGTATGTGATAAGAATCAATCGGCAAAAAAAATTTAAAACATAATTATTATATCTTGATTTCGGAGAAGTTGTCACTACACATTCCTATATATTGTGATGAAAACTTTTAACAGCCTGCAAACTATTGTTAGATTAGATAGCAAACAAATTTCTTATTAATGAGAATCTTTTAAATTCTGATTTTGATTAACCGCAATGAAACTTACCTTATTTGGATTTAAATTATGTACAAATAATTGATGTATAATTAGTAATTTTTTTGATCAGCTCTAGATAAAATTTAGTTACTCTTGGTTCACATGTCAAACACCTTTTTTATTAGCTATATATTTAATCAATAGCTGACTCTTCACTCTTAATACCTTAACATATAAAAATTCAAACTATAAATATATAATACAACACAATTAGTCTCTTTTGTAAAGTCGAAGTGCTGAACCTATTATTTACAACTACACTTTTATTTCAGGCAAATGCAATTATAGTTGGTTAAATTAATACACTCTTCAAGGAAAACAAAACAAAAAAATGAGCCGATCTTTTGCAGTGTTGAAATGAGAGGTAAAATATATAAATTGAACTGTGTATTGGATGGTTATCATTTCTACATTTCAATATTCATAAATTATGCAGCACATGCCGTAAATTTGACAATGTTGTATTTATAGTTGTCTTGGCATCTATATTCAAATATCCCTTGATTAATGATAGGATGGTAACATACAAAGCATATATTAAGATAGTCCAACATTGCCATGTCATATTAAGCAAATTACTTAAAATATTAGTATAACTGCCAAGTTACCTTGTCCTATGAACAGAATTAATAAGTTAATGTTGAACCAGTATTTAGTACACACGGAACAAAATGAAGCCAGTAGTAGTTAAAAACATTTAACAGTAACAGGCATAGGTTTCTTTATGGCAGGTCATTTTGTAAACCCAATTGTCATATTGGCACTTTCCACCAAATTACTTTCAGTCAATTTGTTTTTAACCACATACAAAATCAGAGACGAGGATAGGAGTGGATGCTGAGGAGATGAAAAAGACCAGGTTATATGTAAATAATAATTTGTAACGTTTTCTATTTGGATATTTTAAAAGATTCTAGAGATGTTGTTTTAAAGTGGATTAACAATTATTAAAACTACTCATCTTTTTAAGTTATTGGAGTATTAACCTAGAAAACACGTATGTATAATGCATTTTTGCACTTGTAAGAAATAAAGATGTTGTTTGCTTTATACAAGAATGCTCATAGTACTTGAAAATACATAGAATGCCTTTAAAACAATTCAGGATTTATTATTACCTGTACTTTTTGACGCGGAATGAGTGGGGTAGGGGTTGGGGGGACTATTATTATTATTATTATTATTTTTGCCTAAACTAAAAACAAAAGAAAATCCTGTTATTTGTATGTCCTCTCTTAATAATCCAATGATGGGGCTTATTTTGAAAGACTACTCTTCTTATTAGAATAAGATCCAATGCCGTTGTATTCTAACTGACTATACGATATTAAATAAGCTAATATGTTATAATCTGTGATACATTTTGAAATATCAGGGCATTTGCATAGAGTTTTAAATGACTAGTATTATTGTTTGTTCTTAAATTTGATATCCTTGGAAGATATTGGCCTTTGCATTTATTAAATGCATATATTTTGAGATCATAATAAGCAAATAGTTTTGCTAACAAATAATGTATTATTTTCTATTTTAGATATGTATAAAAGTTGAAATTACACATTTTTTAAATTTAAAAAGTGTTTTCATTTACCTCCAGTCTGCCTAAGCCTTTTAAGAAATCTTACCTTGAAATAAACGGTTATTATAACAATTAGTAAACAAGAATCATATTTATTCATATATATATATATTTTTATTTATAATGTTGTTAAAGTCAGTTCTATTTTATGATAATGATAAATCGCACTCCAGGCTTTACCCATTTTCCCTAGTGATTAATGCAGCACCACTGAGTTTTCAGAAGGTTGTTTTCTTAATTTGACTGTCCAGGAAGCATTTTCTCTGTTGAAAAACAGGTGTAAACATCAATATTCAAGATAAGAGAGCGATCTCATGCTGTTTTCTGGTGTATCCAGTGTAGAGAATTCAGCGGGTATAGTCTACAGATTGAGTAGGGCTATTTATCAGAAGTAAAGTACTAGAAAATGTTTGGTATGACTCAAAGACTTTAACTGAGAGAATGACAGGAAGCCTTTTAATAGCAAAATAATCTGTCCAACACTCTGAATGTATGGGGGCTGTGTAACAAACATGAAATCAAATCTCAGCACAGTAATTATAGGTAATTTGGAAACTGTTTCTAATTTCCTCACTGTGTAAATTACTTGTGTATTCACTTCAGACAAGATTTGACTGAGGATCTTACAGAAATTCTCATGGCTTGACATTGGCTGCATTGTTTCAGAGTTCTCTGTGTTGCTCTTCATATTTTCAGCTGATTTTTAGGAAAAGGAAAGAGGATTTGTGCATTAAACACTAAACTATTCTTTCTGGGTTTATTTTCTCTGTATTGGAAGCTACTGTTAACTTCTATCAACTTAACTAATTAGTGATTAGAGATTCAACATTACAGTTCAAGTATATATTCAGTAACCTCTCCTAGGTATGCCATATTAAAATAAATCATAAACCTTTCAGAATATTTGGTGCCATGCTAGTTGACTCAATACTTGTTAAAGACTCCTAGGTACTGCAAAATTGTTAGAAGGCGTTACCAGATAACAAGGGTAAGAACTGCAAGACTCTAAACTGTGCATTAACATAATTTGTGAGAACAAGAGAAGCAAAATAACAATAATAATAACAATTGGCTTCTTTTGTTTGTTTGTTTCTAAAGATTGCTCTCATTTCCTATCATTAAGTCTTTCTAAAAGAAAAAAAATTGAAACGCATTTAACATGCATTTACACATTCATCGTTAACATTTTGTTAATCTTATATGGTGATATATGTGTTTATTTCTGTATGTGTTGTTCTGTTAAGTCTTTGACAAAGCATGTTATTTTTTGTTTCACCTACATGTATTTTGCTACTGCATGTCAAACTTTTTAAATGACTCAGTGAACAAATGAATTCTTGTCATTTTACATTTTACTCTAAATATTGCAAACAACCTGCTTATTCTCAAACATTGCTCCAAGTCTTTGCTTTGTGTTGGAGTATGAAAAAGAGGTGAAAAAAAATGACAAGAATTATGTGACAGTCAGTTTTGAACCTGATATTTTGTTCAAACTTGTTACAGTTAAACCTCAATAAGTTATATGTATTTATAATTTGAATCATTTGTGTTTCTCTTTTGTTTGCATGATATGATTTTGTTTTATATTTTTTTTCCACTCACCAGATGTTCCCAACACTTTGCTTCCCACTACTATCATCCCCTCACTTACCACTGCAACAGTCACAACCACTGTAGCCATAACAACCAGCCCAACCACATCTGCAACAACCAGCAGCATCAGAGGTACGGTACGCTTCTTTGTTATAGCCTGGAAAGCACATTAACTGGAGCTTTGTAGACGTTTTTCGAAAGGGTAAAAACATTGGGATTCATTTTTTTTCTTGATTATGAGAAGTAATTAAGTCACTTAAAGTACTATCAATTAGGATTATTGGAATAAAATATGAGAAACTTTTATTTTTTCAGTGTTGCTTATGACTATTATCAAAATATTCCAGAATATAGATTTAAAATATATGGGACTTGAAAATTTTGGGCAAATTTTAAATGTTACCATGGAACACAGTTTTTGCCTGTCTTGACATGTAAACAAAGAAATAAGATGGTCAAGGGTACAGAGGTAGCTTTTGCTTTTCAAAATTCTAGTTTAATATTAATAACTTGCTACTCCTCTGCAACTTTATTAAAATACCTGTAGTGTTTACAATGTTCTAAAATTTGCCTAGTCCATGTATAAATTATTCTCCACATAGAACGTGCGAGTAAATATTTCAAAATATGTGTTATCCTAAAGTGATTTGCTGAATGAATCTACTTATTCTACTAATAGAATGTTCTAAAAGGACATGTCTGTTGTCCCAGATGGCTCCGTGAATAATTTCTGGTATTGTTATCCAAATAAGCTTTTGTCTCAAAGAAAGCAACCTTAAAAAGGTGGGAGTATCCAAAGGCAGAAGAAATACTTATGTTATTGTTGAGGTATATAAAAAGTATTACTAAATAGTCATTAAGTAGTTAGCAGTTGATGATGAAATTTTAAAAAATTGAAGTCATTATAGAAAAACATGTTTTAAATTTAATTTCCACATAAGCAGTGCTCAGAGATAATTTGTCGTATTTAAGTCTGTCTCTTTCTTACTTCTTATGTGTGTTTCATGTTACGTTGGCTATACTAATATCTGTTAAATTTAACAACTTAACTTGAAATTCATGCGGACTTTATATCATTATGTTTAATTCAGTTGTATGAAGGTTATGTTTACCACTATTGTTCATAAATTTTAGAGGTCATTCCATTAGTCTGTTTTTCTAGGAATTTAGTCAATTATTGATATTAAATTGATTTGCTAGCTTTGATTTAACAGATACAATAGTCTTTATTTCAGAAAAATATTCATGTCTTATAATTTTTTATTTTTTAATAATGATGTCAAATATATTCTACATTGTACAAGATGGATGATTAAACAAGTTTGATGGTAGTAAGAATAAGAATTTCTCCGAAACACCTAGGTTTATTTTTGTATGACTGAATTGTATTTAAGCTAAATCTGTAAGTGAGAAGCATTTGGAGGTCTTTCTTGTAAAAATCTATATAAAAATAAGAGAAGAGACATAATGAAAATGAAGAAAAAGAAGTGCTTAATAATATTATGTAAAATAGAAGCTATCTAAAGTTCTACTTTGTTTTAATTTGTGTTACTCTGTAAGGATTTTCACAAAGAGCAGTTTAAATAAAATGTGATCATTGCACACTGACACAGTATCTGTGATACTATTAAGTTCTGACTGTATAAACAAATCACTTCAATGGAAAAGGAGGGAGATATATTGACTTTTTTTTAAAGGTCCATTTGTAACACAAAAATCAAATTTTCAGTTATGCCTTCTTCATCAACAAATATTGACTACATGTTACATGTATGGCACTATGCCAGGACCTAAATTTATGACATCTGCTTGTATCCAAAATCACTAGCAATCAAATGTATACATTTACCCCACCCCCAATAAATAGTTTTTCTGCTTAATGTTTATTGTAAAGTATTAATGTTCTTTGTGGTAAAATATTACATCTGATCTTCTGGTCTTTTGAAAAATTATATATACTTAGTATTCTGCTTCAAAGGACTAAATATCTATCTATCTATCTATCTATACACACACACACATTAACACACACAATTATAGACTAAAATAAGAGATTATTTTATTTCAAAGTGAGGCTAACAATATTCTTTTATATTGGTTCACATGTGAATCTTAAATGGAATTTGGTCTGTTCCATTTTTTTCCTTCCAACTTTTATTTTAGGTTCAGTAGTACGTGTGCATGTTGGTTACATTGGTAAATTGCACATTCCTGGGATTTGGTATACCAATTATTTTGTCTCCCAAGTAGTGAGCATAGTATGTGACAGGTACTTTTTTTTTATCCTCACCCACCTCTAACCCTCCATTCTCAACTAAGCACCAGTATCTATTGTTCCCTTCCTTGTGCCCCTGTGTACTCAATATTTAGCTCTCACTTATAAGTGAGGATATGTGATACTTGGTTTTCTGTTCCTGCATTAATTTTCTTAGAATAATGACCTCCAGCTGCATCTCTGTTGAAGCAAAGGACATGATCTCATTCTTTTTTATGGCTGCATAGTATTTTTAATATATATGTACCACATTTCTTTCATCCAGTCCACCACTGATGGACATCTAGGTTGATTCCATGTCTTTGCTGTTGTGAAGAGTGCTGCATTGTATGTATGTGTGTGTGTGTCTTTATGGTAGAATGATTTATATTCTTTTAGATACATACTCAGTAATGGGATTGCTGGTGCAAACAGTAGTTCTGTTTTAACTTCTTTGATAAATCTCCAGGCTGCTTTCCACGGCGGCTGAACTAATTTATATTTCCACCAGGAGTATGCAAGCATTGTATTTCTCTGCAATCTTGCCAGCATCTGTTATTTTTTAACTTTTTAATAAAAAAGGCATTCTGACTGGTTTGAGAGGTATTTCATTGTGGTTTTGATTTGCATTTCTCTAATGATTATTGATGTTGAACATTTTTTCATGTGCTTGTTAACCACATGTGTGTCTGCTTTTGAGAATTATCTGTTAATGACTTTTGTCACTAAACTAAAATCAATGGTTTTCTCTTTCTGGTAAATTCATTTTTTTTTCCAGGTTTCCTAAAATGTTTTCGTAAACTTTACACTATGTATACTTAAAGTGCTCAAATAATTCATTTTTCCTTTAAACACACAACCAACCTTAAAGAAGATACACATGCCCACACATACAAAAGGATGTGAACATAAACCAATCCCTATTGTTAAAGATTGAAAGATAACATGTAAAAAAAAAATCACACAAAAAAATGTTTAAGAAAAGTTTCTTTTGTAAGCTGGGAAGTTCATATTATCTATTTTATAAGAAAAAAAATAGTAGCAATGAATTTGAATGTTAGCCTCATGCCCGTTTTTTCTCCTATTCTCATCAAACATCTGAGGACTGCA
Organism: Leontopithecus rosalia; assembly: GCA_028533165.1. Lineage (NCBI taxonomy): Eukaryota > Metazoa > Chordata > Mammalia > Primates > Cebidae > Leontopithecus > Leontopithecus rosalia. The sequence continues at coordinate 7,520,408 of CM052665.1, read as the reverse complement.
GAAGTCGTAAGACTCACCTGCATTATTAGTATTCTAGTTCCTATTTGAAAGTGTGGAGGATTCATTCAGTACATAAACAATGTTATCAATTTTACACTTTATTCTTTCAAATTATGTCATGTTGTTTCTTTGTGAGTTACCTATTAAATTAAAGCCTTTACATGCAGTTATATTTGAAAAGAATTCATTTATTTAAGTTTGTTAAAGATAGTTCAATATCATGATTTAAAAGGATTCATAATAAGAATACATTGCCTAAGAATAGCTAAGAACTAAAGAGAAATAATATTTTCAGCCTGCAGCATTTATTTTTGGCTTACTTATTTCATTCCTTTATCTTATTCAATAATTTGAAATCAACTAAATGTATTTGATTTTATTAGGTTCAAATGGTATTTCTTCAAATTTCATTAACTATAAAATGTATCTCCATATATTTAATAAATGATTACAAATAAATCACTGTTAATATCTCCATTTACAGTTTTACAACTCCTGTTATTGCTGAATTTTTCATCCTATGATATGATAAACCAATTTAGAATAAATTTAAAGAATCACAGCTGAATCTATATTAAAAATCAAGATGAAATGGAATGAAAGAAACTACACTGGAATTGCTCAATGTCATAACCTTGAGAATTTGCACAACTATTCAGATTGTGTTTAAAATGTATCCCTATTTGGAGGAAAAAGAATTTGAACCATATGGGATAAAAACAGGCTATTAATCTATTATTACAAATAAGGGTGTTAAAACACAGAGAAGTGAACCAACTTGAGCAGCCATGAGAAAAACAAAGAATAATTGAGCCCTAGATACCTCTTTGGATATGAGTTTAGTTCTTTTGTTTACAATGACTTTGATCTTGGAAAGTGCACCAAACTGAGCATCAGTGTTTTCATCAGAAAAACAAGAAGCACAGATTTTACTTGAGAATTACATAATATCTAGAGTTATGAAAACATGAGCAATACTCAATAAATGAGAGAATTATTGTTCAGTCCCTTTTGGTAAAATAAAGCTGTTTACCTGTAGCTGTATCATCGATTAATGAAAATGTAGGTTTTCCCCTATAATTACAGTTTAAATCCTGGAAATACCAAATTACTTTTTCATTTTGATTCTATTTTTATCGATTGTATGATAAACAATTAGATGAAAAGTATACTAGAGCATATGGTACCATATCTATCTATCTGTCTATCTGTCATCTATCAGTCTTCGATCTACTATCTCTCCTTTGAAATATAACAGTTTATATACTTTTCATTTCATGAAGTTTAAGGTATTCTTGATTTATATAATTTTAATTATTTCAGCTTTTAGAAATTGCATAATTTTTTTACACTGTCCATGTATAAATGAGACATATATAATATATATTATATATAATGCTCTGTATATTATATGTAATATATGCTTTATATTATATTATAATAGATAAAATTATTCCTATTATATATTATATGTGATATATGTGCACACATATAAATGTTACTTTTTTAGATAATTGTGATTTTTTATGGTAGTACAGTAATTTAATAAATAATTCCAAATGACTTGATGTAATTTCTATTATGAATATATGCATTATTTTAGCATGAAATGTTTAATTTAATACCATTTTTATATTCATCATATAATTTTAATTTCATGTAAACTATGTCGTAATCTAGTCATCTTTAGTAGCATCCTCATTTTACTGATGAGGGGGTTAACTCACTGCAAATTCAGGAGACATATATAAAACATACTTATATATTTAAGTGGTTATGTTTATGTATCTTATTTTTTAAATAAGAATTCAGAACTGAACTTTTATACTTAGGAAAGAAAATTCTCTAAGCTATTAATTGATATTTGTTTTACCTGTGCAGGACAGTAAATGCCCTAAATTCAGAAATGAGCTGATAGATACGGAAAGATGATGTAAACCAATATACACTGTCCTGTCACTAAGAGGGGATTCAAATGCATCGTACATTTCAGTATATCAGATAGGAAAAAGTGTCCTAAAAATGGTGATGAAAGTGTTGATACAATTCATGTAAGACTTCAAATGAATTATTGGTTCAGATATAGATTTGGTTTCACATCTGTCTTTGAAATGATAAAGTTACAATTTTTTACTAGCAAAAACTGTATTATTTGTGTGGTAATCTCAACAAATGTATTAATTGTAACGAGAGTCATCGCAAGGGAGTCTTAGTTCAACATGTAATGGCACAAAGGAAAAGGATTTTTTTTTTTAGACGGAGTTTCGCTTGTTACCAAGGCTGGAGTGCAATGGCGCGGTCTCGGCTCACCGCAACCTCCGCCTCCTGGGTTCAGGCAATTCTTCTGCCTCAGCCTCCTGAGCACCTGGGATTACAGGCACGCACCACCATGCCCAGTTCATTTTTTGTATTTTTGTAGAAATCGGGTTTCACCATGTTGACCAGGATGGTTTCGACCCCTCAACCTTGTGATCCACCCACCTCGGTCTCCCGAAGTGTTGGGATTACAGGCGTGAGCCACTGCGCCCGGCCAGGAAAAGAATATTTTTTAATTTTAGGAAATCAAACTGTCAAGATATCTAGAACCAGAGTTATATTGACAAAACTCACAATATTTTAATATGTATACTGAATTCTTCACGATTTAATTGTGCATTAGTTGCCTTGGTCTGTTCGGGGTGCTATAATCAAATAGAACTCAGTGGCTTAAACATAACAAACATTAACTTCTCACATTTCTGGAGGCTGGAAAAGCCAAGATCAAGTCACAGGTATACTGGGTGTCCGCTAAGGAGAGACCCCTTATAGATGACGACTTCCACCTCTCTTTCCATGTGTCCTCACATTGTGCAAGGTGCAAAGCAGCTCTCTGGATCCTCTTTTATCAGGTACATACCACATTCATGAGGAGTCCACCTCATGATCTAATCACTTCCCCAGGCCCCACCTGTTAATATCATTACCTTGAGGGTAAGGAATTTAAAACGTGAATTTTGAGGAGGACAGAAGAGCAGACCATAGCACTACTGTTGCGACAAACATTTAAAAAGGTGACATTAACTAAAATACTTAAGATCATTCTTGGAGAATAGAAAGATTTTTAGCATACATCTGGAATGAATATAATTCCAGTCTAGAAATTACAGACACACAATATTTAGCCCATAAAATGCCATTGTATTTTTAAATCATGTGCATCAAAAAACTTAATTCTTCAAATGTAGATGAATTTAGGGATCTGTTTGTATCACTATAATTCTAAAACATTGCTTTCTGAAAGATCTTAGTAAATAACTACTTTTCCCCCTCTAAAGACATTTGAAGCAATCTTAGTGACTTGTTAAAAAAAAAACATATACACAAAGTTGAGCTTTATACATTGAAAATAAAAGAAAGTTAAGTGTTTACTTTGGGACATTATTGAAAGGTTGAGATGAATTTTCAAATTCTACTCATATTTAATGTGGACATTTTAAATGAAATACAGTTGCTTGAAATGTGTATTATGAAAGCATTTTATTTGTATTCAGATTTTCTTACCTCGATTGTTTCATTTTTCTGATTTGAAAACAAAATAAGCTAGAGTAAACACCACATAACAAACATGCACTTCAAGCTACTGTCTGAAGCACTAATTTAATTAAATCAGGTTAAGAATCAATAATGTTCTGACGTGCACTTCTATTCTCTAACTTCTTTATATCAAAAGAAAATCAAGTCTATCTTTACTTAATTTGTATTTGGTTTCATTAATGTGTCCTGTCTTTTCCTTCTTGGTTTAAATGCTTTAAAAAAACAGAATACAAAGAGATGAAGAAACATCAGAATAAAAGAAAAAGCATTCCAGCACTGAGAAAAAATGAATAAAATAAAATCATTATAGCTCTGACTTAGTCACTATAAATGTACTCAAGTAGAGCATTTAGAATAGTAGAATATATTATCTTGACACAGTTAAATCCCAAAGTGTGCAAATCAAGAAGTTGTTTATGAGCTTTTATTATGAGTGCTTAGCTATTAAAAGTCTTTTTAGCTTTATTGGTGGTAATAAAACACAATTTGCACAATGTTGTGAGCTTTTAAAAATTAAGTGTCAATATGTTGGGATTTTTTCCTTGACAAAAATTAAGCAATTATTCAATATCCAGATGGTCCATGTAGAGAAACCTGCTTATCTGCAAAAAGACTGATTTCTATGTTTAGGGTGCAAACATAGTTTAATTTTCACCAGACTTTTAATAGTTGACTAAGTTTTAAAATTAAATGTCTAAAACAGTTCATTATGAAAACAAGGTAAAATGCTTATTTGGAAGGAACAAGCAACATATATGTTCTATAAGTGGAGGTGTGTTCAGCTTTGCTGCAAGTATCACTTGTAAATGCTTCTGGAGTGGCTGCAGGCTGGATGTGGGTAAGAATGCCGGCTTGGGAGTCCAGGATTTTTAGTTAGCCATGAACATAAACATTTGAATAATTACAGTGTGTCAAGTCATGTTATTCCAGGTTAGCATGGAATGCTAAAGTTATTCTTTCTATTCTAATAATTCTTATTTGGTATAGAAATGCATGTCACTGGTTATATATAACCATTTCCAAAACTAAATTGAGCATTTTCATCTGACTTGAATGAAGTTGAACTCTGACACAGTTTGAAAATCTTTAAATATTAACAGACTTATTTGCTGCATTTGGGAAATATTTGAGAAAATCCTGTATTTGCATTTTCTTTCCACTATAGCCTATTAAGGGAAGCAGAACATTTGTGCCCTCTTCCGTTTTCTAAGGGCACTCTTGTGGCTTGCATAATTTAAAACATCAAACATTTTTTAAAGTTTCATTTTAAGCTTATTTATTCCTTTGGCTTCCATCAATTCAAACAGAAATTTTCATTCTGTTAGTTTTCATTTATTTTAAATAAACAGGCCTACTAATATTGTTCTCACTGCTCTACATTTAGAAGTGTCTTAATTTATTTTATAGTAATAACCCTAGATTTAATATCATCTAACAGTATATATGTTTTTCTGAAAAACAAACTCTAAGAAAGAAAAAAATGTTTCCCAGTATACACCACTTAAAAAAATCATTTTTATGTAATATACATGTGCATATACATGTTCATATAATAATAAAATTGTTATGAAAAGCACATTTTCTATGAAATATTGAGGCTAATGTGAGTTACATATTATTGTGACATTAATACATTATATATTTTAAAAGCATGTTCTAAATATATAAAAAACGTATTTCTAGAGCATCTCTAAAATTTTTCTTAAATCATTAACAAACTAGTTGTATCTTTCTTACTAACCAGTGAATTAAATTTATGAGCTGTGCCTTTGAAGCTGAAAAGATTGCTAGCACCGCCCTTGCTTCTTTGACACTCCACATGAAACACAGTTAATAACCTCCTGTGTAAGCTTGGTGAAACACCGAATTGATACTAATTATACCAACTTTGGGATAGAAGGTGACCTTGACTTCCGCTGGAACTTTCTGCCAGGACAATAAATAAGAGCAAATGCCACAAAGCGTGACTTCTGAGAAGGGTCTAATACAATCTATTAACTTTGGGGAGTTCGTGGAATTGCAATAAGTGCTCAGATAATTGTAATATTTTAAAACATATCTTGCTTCAATAATACATTAGTTTCTTATTTCTCTCGACTTCAAACAATCTCCCATTACTTTTCTATACTAATTTAAATTAAGCTATGGTCAGAAGATTAAAAGCTACTTGATGGAAAGTGTGTGTATAAGGTAATTATAAGGAGGTAAAGGCAAGGAGACAGATTTTTCTGAATGCCTTCTGAAGTATGTACATAAAATTTATACAGTTTTAGTATCAGAACTGCTTATAGTGAAGCTATGACAATACTCTTTCTTAAATAAATGTCTCTATTAAATGAGATAAATGACTAAGAAAAAGCAGTTGCCCCAGTGAGTCCATAGGTTTAAACTATTGAAAAAAACCTGTCAAGATCAATAATATACAGCTGTTTCACACTTAAAATTTTGATTTTAACAACATTAAAAAAAGAAAGGGCCAATAAAGATAGTATAAATGCCAACACGTAAGAACAAACATTAAACTATCTTCACCAATATTGTTTAAAGAATTACATTCCTGATCAGAGAATTCTGTTCTAATTGTTCAGTTATAATAAATGAAAATACCTAGTTTGAGCCTGTTTTTTTTCATCTTAGAAAAAAGAGATAGACTCAAATATGCCCAGAGCTGGTTGATTACTGACTAGTAAGCAAAGAAGGCTGAACAATGATTATTTACACAGAAAAAAATAGAAAGCAATGATGAACTAACTGAGATTACATTAAAGCCATGAGAAGCATGTACTTTCAAAAACATTTAAACCAATTAGATATTTAAAACCCGGTTCTATAATAAAGAATAACAATGACATTCTAGGGTAATCTGTTTTAAACTGTGTTAAGTACAATGCTCTTTGTACAGTACTTTTTTCTCTTAAAGTCCTGTTTAAAAAATATTAATTATAAGCCCTATTCCTCCATGGATAGTGTGTAACTCTGGATATCAGCAGGAAACTAATACCCATCTCAAAGGGGTGGAGCCAAAGAGTGTGAAATAAGGAGACTTTTTAACAGAATTAAGGGCAGAGTTTTTGGAAGCTAATAAAGTATGGAGAAGCACAAGAGTACTGTTTCTACAGTAAGATGCTATTATCAGCACTAGACCAGAAGAGCCTAAGGAAGTAAATGAAGTTATCCTAACCAAAGAATAACTGATGCCAAAAAGGGTACTATTAAAAAGAGCAGCAGTCAAGCAAGGACATAACCAGTATCAGAACCTCAACAAAATGAGTACACTGGGGGACAGAGGACCAAATATCAGACCACTTTTTTCTCTTGCTTTCCAATGGATAAGAATATCCATTGATTGAATCCATCTGAAAATCAAGGTCAATGCAGAGAAGTCAGCCTTCTAGAGTATAGAGCAGGATAAAATTGGACAAAGGATGGATTTGGAGACCAAATGGAGAAGGAGGAGCAGGACACCTGTGCGTCAAATGTGACACCTAACTTCTTTTTTCAGAGAAGTTACATGTCAGGTTATATTTTAGTTTTGAATTTATCTCATAGGCATACATATTACAAGTTCATAATTGAAAACTGCTAATGAAGAGAGATTCAAGATGGCTGATCATCAGCAGCTCAGGATTGTGGCTCCCAGTCAAAGTGCAGAAAATGAGAGGACGCCACACTTTTAGACTAATTTTTGCTGTTCATGGACCAGGAGATTCCCAGTGGAGGAGCCCCACAGGTTGCCACCACGACTCTTGTGGCCGGCGCAGTGGTTTTGCACTTTTTGGTGCAGTCAGAAAAGCACCATCAATCTTAATGCCACTGTTTTAGCCATCACAGTGGGTTGCTCAGATTCTGGTGCTGGTGACTCAATCAATTGGACATCCACTCAGAAACCTAATTCGAAAGGGGGTAATTACAAACACGACAGATGGATAAATTTATAACGACAGGGAGAAACCAGCCGAAAAAGGCTGAGAATACCCAAAATCAGAATGCCTCTCCCTCTACAGGGGATTACAGTTCCTCATCAGCAATGGAACAAGGCCTGATGGAGAACGACTGTGTTCCATTAACAGAGGCTTCAGAAGGTGGATAATAAGAAACTTCTGGGAGTTGAAGGAACTTGTTCTAACCCAATGCAAAGAAACTAAGAACTTCAAAAAAAAAAAAAAAAGGTTTGATGAAATGCTAACAAGAATAGATAATATAGAGAGGAATATAAGTGAATTAACGGAGTTGAAAAATGCAACAGGAGAACTTCATGAAGTATGTACAAGTTTTAACAGCTGAATTGATCAAGCAGAAGAAGTGATATCAAAGGTTGAAGACCAACTTAATGAAATAAAATGAGAAGACAAGAATAGCATACAAAGGATTAAAAGGAATGAGCAAAGTCTCCAAGAAATATGGAACTATGTGAAAAGACCTAATCTACATTTGGTAGGTGTACCTGAATGCTATGAAGAGAATGAATCCAAGCTGGAAAATAATCTTCAGGATATTATTCAGGAAAACTTTCCCAACCTAGCAAGGCAGGACAATATTCAACCCCAGGTAATACAGAGAACACCACATAGATATTCCTCAAGAAGAGCAACCCCAAGGCACATAATCATTAGATTCACCAGGGTTGAGATGAAGGAGAAAATACTAAGGGCAGCCAGAGAGAAAGGTCAGGTTACCCACATGGGAAGCTTATCAGACTCACAGCAGATCTCTCAGCAGAAACCCTACAAGCCAGAAGAGAGTGGGGGCCAATATTTAACATCCTTAAAGAAAAGAACTTTCAACTCAGAATTTCACATCCAGCCAAACTAAGCTTTACAATCAAAGGAAAAATAAAATCTTTTGTGAATAAGCAAGTACTCAGAGATTTCATTACCACCAGGCCTGCTTTACAAGAGCTTCTTAAAGAAGCATTATACATAGAAAGGAAAAACCAGTATTAGCCTTTCTAAAAATAACTGAAAAAGTAAACAGTATCAACATAATGAAGAATTTATATCAACCAATGGGCAAAATAGCCAGCTAACATCAAATGGTAATAATCTTAAATTTCGATTGACTAAATCCCCCAATCAAAAGATACAGCCAGAACCCATTGATATGCTGCATGCAGACCCACCTTACATTCAAGGATACATAAAGAGTCAAAACAAAGGGATGGAAAAAGATTTGTCGACCAAATGGAGAGCAAAAATAAATAAATAAATAAAAAGTAGAGGTTGCAATTCTCGCCTCTGAAGGAATAGATTTTAAAGCAACAAAGGTCAAAAGATGACATAATGGTAAAAGGATCAACGTAACAAGAAGAGCTGACGATCCTGGATGTGTACACACCCAATACAGGATACATAAGACTTGTAAAGAGACTTGGACTCCCACACAGTAGTAGTGGGAGATTTCAACATCCATATTAGATAGATCAATGAGACAGAAAATTAACAAGGATACTCTGGACTTGAACTCAGATCTAGAACAAGTAAACTTAATAAACATTTATAGAACTCTCCACTTTAAACAAGATATGCACTCTTATTGGTACCACATCACACCTACTCACAGGTTTAAATGAAATATTGTTTGGCCATTATTAAGCACAATTGATGGTATAAGGGAGGTTTTCAATACCCATTTTTAGACTGCATTCTAGCCTGGGCAATTAAGCAACACTCCTGTTCTCTCTCCCTCGTCCTCTTCCTCTTTTTTCTCCTTCCTTCCTTCCTTCCTTCCTTCCTTCCTTCCTTCCTTCCTTCCTTCCTTCCTTCCTTTCTTTCTTTCTTTCTTTCTTTCTTTCTTTCTTTCTTTCTTTCTTTCTTTCTTTCTTTTTCTCTCTCTCTCTCTCTCTCTCTCTCTCTCACTCTCTCTCCAAAGAAAAAAAAAAGGAAAAAAGAAAACTAGTAATGGTGCCAGAAATGGTGGAAAATGGAAACACTTATAAATTCACTTTAATACAGATTATCTCCAATTTACAATGGTTTCATTTAGGATTTTTTGCCTTCCTGGTGCAAAAGTGATACACAGTCAGTAGAGTCCGTACTTTGAGTACCAATACAACCGTTCTATTTGTCACTTTCAGACAGTATTGAATACATTACATGAGTATTCAACACTTTCTTATAAGATAAGCTTGGGGTTAGATGATTTTTGCCTAACTGTAGGCTAATGGAAGTGTTCTGAAAACGTTTCAGGCAGGCTAGGCTAAGCTGTAATGTTCAGTAGGTTAGGTGTATTAAATACATTTTTAAATTATATTTTAAAATTACAACGGGATTATCTGGACATAATGCCACCATAAATTAAAGTGCATTTGTATACAATTGTCTTTTGCAGGCTACATTGGGAAAAGACGACTCTAGAGGGCAGAGGGCCCATTATGGAACTTGATAAGTCTGCTTTGTTAGTAGATACTAATCTTATAATTTCTAAAATTAAATATGTTTATGAATTTAACTTGCTTAAAACAATGGCTGGTTTACAATAAATAGTAGTAGTTAGCTTTTATAATAATTGTTGACAATTTTCTTAAAATTAGCCATCCAAACAATGGAGGGTAAAAGTAACTTTGTTCTTTTGTGAATATCAGTGAGATTATCTGACAACTGCTAGGTGAAGGCTGAAATCTAGTGCAGACAGATCACCCTTTAAAGTCATGCAAGGCTTCTTAAAAAACTAAAGCTTATGAATATTTCTCTTGATTTCAAGTGAGTAGTTAAGTGTGGCACAATATGCCACCCCCAAAAATACCATTTTGCCGTAAGAATTATTTTTAACTAAAGGCACTTGAAAAACAGCAGGTACAAAAAAGACACTCTGATTTTCCCCCTTTCTCCCTGTAACAGGAAAAAAGAAACAATCTATCACCAGAGAAAGGGAGATAAACCCTGGGGGGAAACATGCCAGTCCCTGTAGCAGGATAAAAGAAACATTGTCACAGTGACTGGCAGTTAAGGTTAAGAAAAATCTGCACAAACATACCTTGTTTTTTTTTTTTTTTTTTTTTTTTTAGTCGGAGTTTCGCTCCTGTTACCCAGGCTGGAGTGCAATGGCGCGATCTCGGCTCACCGCAACCTCCGCCTCCTGGGTTCAGGCAATTCTCCTGCCTCAGCCTCCTGAGTAGCTGGGATTACAGGCACGCGCCACCATGCCCAGCTAATTTTTTGTATTTTTCGTAGAGACGGGGTTTCACCATGTTGACCAGGATGGTCTCGATATCTTGACCTCGTGACCCACCCGCCTCAGCCTCCCAAAGTGCTGGGATTACAGGCGTGAGCCACTGCGCCCGGCATACCTTGTTAAAATAACATCTTCCTTATCCCCCTGCCACAAAACTTTTAATTGTTTTTTTCACTATTGCCAACCTTTATTCAACTTTCTGTATAATCATTTGGGTTTCACCACTTCTTGGGCTCCTCATTTTCCATGAGGACTTCCATATACATGCAAAATAAAATATTTATTCTTTTCTTCTGTTTAATTTGTTTTATGTCAACTTTATTCTCAGTCCCAATTGAAAACTAAGAAGGCAGAGGTAAAATTTTGCTTCTTATATGGTAGAATAAAACAGAGTTTCATTGTAATTCTTAATTATTCAATTTAATCAGATCAGTTATCAAATAAATCAAAACAATTTTTAAACCAAAGTAAGCCATTTTATAAGTAATCTAATTTACCAAATAGTCATACAGCCATTATAATAATAAGTTAATAGAATGGCCTTCAATATCACAAGCAATCTAGTTTAGACCCCAAGTGCATAATGTGCAAGTTATAGTTTAAGATTTGATTTCTCCAACTCTAAAATTATTACAAGCATCAAAATTAGTAAGGACTCACATTTTCAGTCGTTATCATAATATGACTGATATTGTAAATATGAGAAGCTATTACTATAAAAATTTATTAAGGATATCAATTTAGCTTAAATAATTTGGGTTTGTTAATATTAATTGATAGTATTTTCATGTTAAAATACATTTCATTATCATTTGCTATCATTGGTTTGTAAAACTTAATATTTATCTTTTATATATTGACCTATGAAGCCAGTTATTCAACTTAAAACAATCGTTACTAAATCCAATTGATTAAAATACACTAAAACTTTTTTCAGTAAATTAAACAACTATGAAATGTTTGGAATGGTATCTTACATATTCAAGCTTAGGCAGAAAAGTCACATTAGGTAAATCTCAAAAAATTTTAGCTCCTTACTGAGTACATTGTTCATTTAAAAAAATTGTTCCTCACAGAAAAATTAGCTTTTAAAACACTACAAAATAAAAATAAAAAAGAGACTTTTTCTTATCCTGAGCTATTGAAATAATCTGTTACATTTTATAAATACTCTCATAGAAATTTTATTTTAAACTTATATATGTATATTGCTTATAAAAATTGATGTGAAATATTTTTATTTTACGTTCTTTTTATCATTTATGTCATGATCATCTTAATATGTCAGTAATTATAATTCTACTTTTCTTAAGATTTTAGTAAGTTTTAATAACCTTCCTCTGAATGTGAAACTACTAATATATGGAGTCATTTTATTTTCCTAAATTCATAAGGATTATGACTTTACAATTTTTTTTGCATTTGTTAGGTGTAAAACTATGGTGAAACACTAAAAATAGATAAGTTTAAGTTTCCATGGGTGTATTTAAAGTACAGGCATAGTTTGGAGATATTGTGGGTTCAGTTCCAGATCACTGAAATAAAGCAAATGTTACAGAATCATGAGTCATGCACGTTTTTGATACCTAGTGCATCTAAAAGTTAACTATCCTGTATTTTACTTAGTGTGCAATAGCATCATACCTGTAAAAACAATGCACATACCTTAATTTAAAGATGTTTTATTATTACAAAATTCTAATGATCCTCTGCGACTTCAGCAAATTATAATCTCTTTGCTGGTGGAGGATCTTGCTTTGATGTTGATGGCAGCCACTTCATTAGTGATCTTAGGTAGCTGTTCTGGATAACATGCCATAGCTTCTCCATCAACACTTGTTGATTCACCCTGCACTTTTATGTTATGAGTAGGACTTCTTTCCCTAAACCTTATGATCCAACCTCCACTAGCTTCAGAGTTTTTTCTGCAGCTCTTTCAACCTCTCACAACCTTCACAGTGTTGAGATGTAGGGACTTGGTCAGGATTAGGCTTTGGTTTAAGAGAATGTTGTGGCTGATTTGGCCTTCCATCAAGACCACTTACACTTTCTATCAGCAATAAACCTGCTTTGCTCTCTTATGATTTACATATCCAGTGGAGTGGCACTTTGCGTTCCCTTCAAGAACTTCTTTTTTTGGACTTTCATTTTGCATTGAACATTTTGTATGATAAGTAGCATGCATGATCCACTGAAAGAGCTTCGTTAGGAAAAACTACCTGACTTAGGAGAGGAGGGGAAGAGAGTATTAAAGAGCGAATTTTTAGTGGAGTAATCTCACCAGACATAGTGTTGGTAAAATTAAAATGTATGGATAGTGGGGTTCAGGATGGGAGTAGAGAAGCATAGATACATAGATTTGGAATATAACGTGTATTTTTTCATTTCTATTTTGAAAAACTGTTTTCATACTGTGATATAACAAATCCATAACTGATACTGTAGTTAATTTTCTAAATTTCAACAGTTTTATGACATTTCTAGTAGTTATAATTTTATCCTTTCTGGAAACCTCAGGAACAATACAGCTTTCCTTGCTCCTTAAATACTATTTTTAGGCTCAAGATACATGTCTTCAAATACAAATAGAAATTGAATATGCAAAGGAAAGAGAGAGGACAGCAAAAATATATAAAGAAAGCATTATACATTTAGTTTGCCTAGAATAAATCATAAAAGAGAATAGTGAAAAATAAATGTATATTTATCTATGAACTTATTGATTCACTATTCAATATTATTTTATGGATAGAAATGAGTAAATTATATGAAATATAGTAGTTCACACTCAAAAGTTTAGAGCTTATTCAGGAAATGATAAGAAATAATTTAAGTAAAATAATGAAACTTTAGGCTTTTGAAGATCACTCTGATATAGTATGATGAATGGAAGATGGAGACAGGAATGGCAAGAAGCCACTGGAGAAATCTAGATAATTAATAAGAGCTTAAATAAAGGCAGTGGCCAAAGGCAAGGTAAAAAGACAATTCTTCCAAGTTATTTGGGAGAGTAAAATTGACAGATTTTATAACTAATTAAGAACTTTTAGTTTAAAGAGTGGGAGATATCAAAGAATGGCTGCTAGGACTTTAGCTTGGGTCTCCAGTGCTTGGTGGAATTTATCAAAATAAGAAATAAAAGGGGTAAGGTTTTTATGGAAAAAAATAATGGCTTCCATTTAAACATGTAAGGTTTAAAAAAGCCTTGCAATATTCAAGTGAAGATGTCTAATTAACAAGTAGGATAGGATGTAGAGTATATTATCCAGGATAGAAATACTGAATTTTTAAACTGATGTTTCTATAGATGAAAGGGAAGAGATAGAGAAGAAATATAACTTTATTAGAATCTGTAAATGAAGAAGAATATTCAAGTGTATACCTTGTTATTCAAAACAAAACACAACATCTAAGGCTCATGTTGAGGATGCAAAAGTGTGGCCAGAGTGGATAACTTGAGGTCAGGAGTTTGAGACCAGCCTGGTCAACAAGATGAAACATCCCATCTCTATTAAAACTACCAAAAATTTTCAGGCATGGTGGTGTGATCCTTTAGTCCCAGCTTCTTGGGAGGCTGAGGCATGAGAATCCCTTGAACCCAGGAGCTGATGCTTGCAGTGAACCAGATAGCACACCACTGCCCTCCAGCCAGGGTGAAAGAGTAGACCTCATCTGGGGAAAAAAAAAGGAGAAGGAAAGAGACAGAGAGAGAGAGAAAGCAAGCAAGCAAGCAAGTTTATTTAATTTTTATACAGGAAGGTTTGATGAATGTAGAAAAATCAGTTTTAATGAAGTGATTAGATAAAAGTCAGACTGCAGGACTTTAAAAGTGAATGAGACAAAATGTACAGAAAGTCACTGCAGTCTGTTATTTCAAGAACGTTGTCTGAGAAAAAAATGAAAGACATAAAACAGATAAAGGACAACTTAAATTCAATTAACTCTTTGGAAGGATGGTATACTTTAAGCATTTAAAAATGCTATGAGAATGCTAGGGGAAAAAAGAGATGTTGAATATATTGTTTAAAAAAGAGATAAGCTGTCCAAACAAAGCCACAAAGGCTTTAAGATGTCATGGAATCCATTCTTTAAAATTCATGCATTAGCTTTAAACACATGGCATCACTCTGTGTTTGATGAGCCTGAGGAAAAAAGACAATTTTAGAGGCCAGTTTGCCAGAAAAGGAGAAAGTATGCCAGAAAAGTATGTTCAGGTAAAGTGGGAAATGAACAGAGCTTTTTCTTGATGACCTCTATAAATTAAGAGACTTTTTTTTTTTTCCTAAAATGGATAGAAAATGAGCATGGAGCTTATCTTTAAGAAAGTGGTGAAGATTCGAAATAATTCTGTCCAAATGAAAAAGAGGGCTTAGTAGGAACTTACCGTGTTTTCTGAAAAAGATTTTCTCATTCATTCGTTGAATAAGTATCATCTATTTTTATCAGGCATTATTGTAAACTCTGGGGAAAAAAGAAAGAGAAAGATGGATATAGTCAATGTTTTATGGGATGGTGAGAATATAAGTAATCTGTAAAATATATGCAGAGTTATCTGCTTTGCTGTTCACGGTCATCATGAAAGACCTTTCTAGGGAAGTGATGTTTGCTAGCTATGGGAGGCTTGTGTAAAACGTGAAGTCGGGGTGTGGAGGGATGGGGATGAAAAGGAGTCTTTTCCAGATAGGAAATAGCAAATGCAAAGTTCCTAAGTGGGAACAAAAAGGAAAAAAAATTAAAGCTTAGCCTGCCCCCAAACCCCAAAAGAGCTCCAATGAGGCTAGAATGGAAGGTGGATTGTCATGAAAATGATATGAAAGTACGTGGTAGTTGAGTTAGATCCTGCAGAACTTTAAATTATTTTAAGATACCGAGTTTTTATTTTAGGAGTGATTAAGGAAGAGAAAAAGAGAGAAAGGAGAGATCCTGTTCGGTTTTGAATAAGATAGAAAAACAGAATTCTGGCTGCAGAGGAGCAAATGTATAAGAAATGTACCAGAGGAGATGGTGGAAGAAAGTTTAGGGAGCTATGGAAATAGTTCTGGTGAGTGATGATAATGGTTTAGGCTCCAATGTTATAATTATAGACAGAAAGCTAGAATAATTCACATTAGCATACAAAATTCTCAGTTTTTGTGATTGTCTGACAACATGGACTAAAGGTCAAGAAGTTATCACAAGCTTCCAGCCAACCAAACTGAATGGTGGGTGTTGCCATTCAGTGAGATAGGAAAGAACTGGTGATAGAATTATGAATTTATTTTGAACCTGTTGAGTTTGTTGTGTATTTGATATCTCCAAGTGAAAATATAATATTGAAAGGAGAGTTGGATCTACAGATCTGGAACTCAGATCAAATAGTAGTACATATAATTGATTGAAAGGAGCCTTGGGATCATGCAGGAAGAGTGTTCAATGAACAGAAAATGTAGTGTTTAACAGAGATTAGAGGCATGAACATGTAGCAGTGCAAATTTACAGCTTTTAAATTATTTTTGCCGTTCTCCATAGTCCATATTTTAAATGGATATACATGCTTTGGTTGAGAAGATATAGGGTTAAGATTAGGCAAGCACAATGAAAGGAAGAAACCAAGGCTTCTAGAGAGTGCTGGTATTTCATCCATAAAGGGGAATGGTGGGCTGGCCAAACACAGATTAATTTACAAAGATGAGCAGAATATGAAAGGAAAGAAGTGCACAGAAAACCAAGAATTTGTTGCCAAATAAAGGAATATCAAAACTAAAAGTTCTGAGGTAGAAAACTAGGTGATCCAGACGGTAGCCGTATGAGTGGTTAGCCAAACTGCTGTGAAGTTCAGAAGGTTTTCAAATGATCAGTCATAGCTAACATTTAATATCAAAGAGAAAAATGTGCAAGTCTGGAGCTATGAATTTAGAGGCCATTGCTGTGTAATTGTAGATGTATATATGTCTCCTTTATTTGGATGTTAGAATATTCTAGGGTCATTATAGGACTTGGTATGGAGGATAAAATTATGAACCTGATAGCAAAAGTGGTTAAGAAAACTGAAGATTTATCAGTGTACTGGGTACAGATGAGTAGATGACAGCATGAGTTACCAAGGAGAGGATGAATATAAATTATTGATGGAGCTTGGGTTACTAATTCAATCCAGGGCACTTCCTTCATGTTGTCAAACTACCTGGGATTATTAATTATTAATTATAGGAACACAGATTCAAAGTAAGAAGCTATATAAATAGAAGGGGTATATTTTAGCAAGCCTGCATTTGCCTGGTGAGCTGTCTATACTCTTCCAGATCTTGTACAGTGCAAATGAGGAATTCTTTGAATCCACAGGATCAATATTACTCTTTGTTACAATTCTGAATTAACATGCAAGGTAATTATTCTTTGAGTTTCCCTTTCATTGTTGCCATTTTGACAGTGCCATAAATGTTAATACAGTGTATTTTCTGAGTACAGATGTCCAATTATTACACTTTCTCAGTTATTATCACAATTCTATTGTGCCACCCTGTGGTGATATACAAGTCGCCCTGATTCAAGTCCAGCTGTTGTGAAAGGTCTCACTCACCTAGAGATGATCCTTCAGAACTGTGTGATTTTTAGGCTCTCTTCAAGTCTGCACATCAGGCTTACCTGGGAAACTTTCTAAAACTAGGTTCCCTAACTTTAATTTTTATGCTATCCCTAGGGATTCTGATACATACATATAAGTATAACTCATTTTTATAGCTTTCTGGAGTAGAAAGTTTTGAAAACTGTTGGTTCAAAGTTGGTTCATAAATGGGATATTTTAAAATTGTGTTTCAATGCTTTTTTTAAAAAATTGTATCTCAAGAGTTTAGGTTTTTATGAAAGTTTATGGATAACTTGTTCTAACCCATATGTATAACCTATAAGAGGCCCTCCAGTTAGCATTTGTGATGGAATTTATCATGTTGTAAAACTATTCAGTTTGAGAAAACTGAAGTTATTTGAAAACATTAGGCTTAAAGAAACTCTATGTATTATTTTCTGTTTATCGCTCCTCTCCATCTCAGCCATTGTGAAAGGGAAATTTTCCTTCCTCTTCAGGGATACTTGTTTAGTTAACAGCCATAAAAAAGAGAGATAATATCCTCCTCCTTAGCAGAGACCAGGTTGACTGCTCAGTTTAATAAAGATTACGTTTTACTCTAGGGAAAATGGCAAATGAGTGGCAGGTTTTCTTGCAGTCCATCAGAAATATTAGGATTTCTAACAGCCAGGGCTCTTAAGCTGTGAATAAAACTGGCTGTGTACCAGCAACCCCCAGGCCCACGCCCCACTTTCTATGGGACTTGGGGCATAAGGGGAGCCAATTCAAACTGATGCTCCTGCGAGTTGCAATAGAGTAATAAACCCCTTTGTCTCTAACCCAAGACTCCCATGTCTTCTGCCAGCATCTGTGAAACTGTGGAATATCATCTTAGCTTGCAAGCAGAATAAAATTTGACTATTCAAAGTTCTTGACACATCTATAAATAAAAATTAAGAAAACTTGCCTCATAGAATTTCTGTGACTATGAGGCATGTTATGTTCACAGGCAATTCTTGTCTGTGAACATAATTAGTAATAAATGGAAAGTGTTTGGAATAATGCCTATTACATATGTAATCATCTCAAAAACCTTATCTATTATGGGTACTAGTATTCATAGCTGTAGAAATATATCCACTCTGCATCACTCACAGATAAAGATACATGAAACAGACAATAGACACACTAAAACTTCATACCTTTAAGAATGTATCCCTACTTAAAAGTCTTTGTCACACTAAATTACAGGCAAACTGAATTTGCCTGTAATTGAATGAATACTGAGATCAAGAAAATTAGTGGAAACTGTACCAAAGTGGAGAG
>CM052665.1:7473795-7501295 GCA_028533165.1 Leontopithecus rosalia | reverse complement strand
AAAAAAAAAAGAGAGAGGATACAAGATGGCTGATCACTAACAGCTCAGGATTGTAGCTCTAAGTGAAAGCACAGAGAGTGAGGGGATGTCACACTTTTAGACGAATTTTTGTTGCTCACGGACCAGAAGATTCCCATTGGTGAAGCCCCATGGGTTGCCAGCACCACTCTTGTGGCCGGCGCAGCAGTTTTGCCAGCGCCTCGGCGTGGCAGCTCTTCGTGCGGAGTAAACGGGACTGGTTCCCCTTCTGACCAATGTTTGGAGCTCTGGGAAGGCAGAGCTGCTTATTATGGACTCAAGAAGAAAACCAGACCAGAGATTCCTGGGCAGAGGAGCACCATCAGTCTTATCGCTGCTGTTTTGGCCGGCACAGTGGGTTGCTCGGATTCCAATGCTGGGAAACAATAAACTGGACAATCACTCAGAAACCTAATTAGAAAGGCGATAATTGTAAAGATGACAGATGTATAAATTTATAACAAAGGGAAGAAACCAGCCTAAAAAGGCTGAGAATAGCCAAAATCAGAACCCCTCTCCCTCTACCGGGGATTACAGTTCCTCATCAGCAACGGAACAAGCCCTGATGGAAAAGGACTGTGTCCCATTATCTGAAGTAGGCTTCAGAAGGTGGATGATAAGAAACTTTGGGAGTTAAAAGGACTTGTTCTAACCCAATGTAAAAAACTAAGAACTTTGAAAAAAAGGTTTGATGAAATGCTAACAAGAATAGACAATATAGAGAGGAATATAAATGAACTAACAGAGTTGAAAAATACAACATGAGAACTTAGTGAAATATGCACAAGTTTGAATAGCCGAATTGATCAAGCAGAAGAAAGGATATCAGAGGTCGAAGACCAACTTAATGAAATAAAACGAGAAGACAAGAATAGAGAGAAAAGGATAAAAAGATATGAGCAAAGTCTCCAATAAATATGGGCCTATGTGAAAAGACCTAATCTACGTTTGATAGGTGTACCTGAATGTGACAGAGAGAATGAATCCAAGCTGGTAAACAGTCTTCAGGATATTATTCAGGAAAACTTTCCCAATCTAGCAAAGCAGGACAATATTCAATCCCTGGTAATACAGAGAACATTACAAAGATATTCCTCAAGAAGAGCAACCCCAAGGCACATAATCATCAGATTCACCAGGGTTGAAACAAAGGAGAAAATACTAAGGGCAGCCAGAGAGAAAGGTCAGGTTACCCACAAAGGGAAGCCTATTAGACTTACAGCAGATCTCTCAACAGAAACCCTACAAGCCAGAAGAGAGTGGAGGCCAATATTCAACATTCTTAAAGAACAGGACTTTCAGCCCAGAATTTCATATCCTGTCAAACTAAGCTTCACAATTGAAGGAAAAATAAAATCTTTTATGAACAAGCAAGTACTCAGAGGTTTTGTCACCACCAGGCCTGCTTTGCAAGAGCTTCTGAAAGAAGTATTATATATAGAAAGGAACAACCAGGAACAACCAGTATTATCCTTTCTAAAAATATACTAAAAAGTAAAGAGCATCAACATAAAGAAGAATTTACATCAATGAATGGAAAAAATAGCCAGTTAACATTAAATGGCAGTAACCCTAAATTTAAGCCTACTAAATCCCCCAATCAAAAGATACAGCCAAAACCTAATGGTATGCTGCATCCAGACCTATTTCACATCCAAAGATACACAAAGACTCAAAGCAAAGGGATGGAGAAAGACTTACCAACCAAATGGAAAGCAAAAATAAATAAATAATAAAAAGCAGGAGTTGTAATTCTCACATCTGATAAAACAGATTTCAAAGCAACAAAGATATAGTGGTAAAAGGATCAGTGCAACAATAAGAGCTAACGATCCTAACACCCAGATACATAAGACCCATAAAGAGATTTAGACTCAACAAGACAAAAAATTGATGAGGACAACCAGGACTTGAACTCAGATCCGGAACAAGTAAACTCTACAAATATTTATAGAGCTCTCCATTTTAAATACACAAAATATACATTCTCCACTTTAAATACACAAAATATTGATTGGCCATTATTAATACCCATTTTTAGAATAAAGCAATATTCCTGTTATCTCTCCTTCTTTTTCTTCCTCTTTCTTCTTCTCCTTCACTCTGTTTTTCTCTTTCTTTTCTTCTTTCCAAAAGAAAAAAAAGAAAATTGTTCTATGCAGTGAACTGCATTCCCACCTTTCTATCTACACTTAAATATCACTTTTGTTGAAATTTCCCTTGACTCTCTCCTCTACCCTCCACTCCATCAGAATGCTTCTTCAAAAAAAAAAAAAAAAAACTAGATGACAGGTTGGTAGGTCCAGAAAACCACCATGACATGTGTATACCTACGTAACAAACCTGCATGTTCTGCCCAGATATCCCAGAACTTAGAGTAAAAAATTAATTAATTAATTAATTAAAAAATTCACAACCTAACAGAACTCTTAGCCCTAAGTTGTTATTTTTGAATCATTTTTGGAAGTGTATGTTTGGTATATGGTATATTTTACTTTAGTTTTTACCTAAAAGTATGTTGGCAAAGAATGCAATTTCTTAAATCTAAAAGCTAAATAAGCAAAATAAATGTTTAAGAACTTTACAATAATTGATTGTTCATTTAAAACTTAGACTTTCATGTGTGCTCATGTGTTGTATGTGTCTTTTTGCAGAATCTAATAAAAATTTAGCTATTTTAATGTCTTATTCAATACATTTTTGGTAACTTACTTTTTCTCAGGAAATGTGTCCATAATGGTATTCCACTATTCTTCCATTATAGTTTAGTGCTTGTCCTACCCTACTTTAAAGTCACTGCTGTCATCACTGAAGTGTGGATAAACAGTGACTATCTTTTCAGATTACACATACATAACAACCAATATATAACGGAGGCCCTAATAAATACCACCAACATTTCTTCTTGTACTTATTTTAAGTGTTATCATTAAAGTAACAGATTTTTGCTTAACAAAAGTAGCAAGTATAGGGGCAAGGAGATGATTTAAGTGAAACCACCACTTGGTAGAAAAAATAGAAACCTGCCAGGCACAGTGTCTCACACCTGTAATCCCTGGACTTTGGGAGGCCAAGACAGGCAGATCACCTGAGGTTGGGAGTTCAAGACCAGCCTGAACAATATGGAGAAACCCCATTTCTGCTAAAATTACAAAATTAGTCTGGTGTGGTGGCACGTGCCTGCAATCCCAGCTACTCCAGAGGCTGAGGCAAAACAATCAATTGAACCTGGGAGGTGGAGATTGCAGTGAACAGAGATTGCCCCATTGCATTCCTGCCTGGGCAATAAGAGCATAACTCCATCACAAAACAAATAAATAAAGAACTAAAAGAAAAAATAGAAACCAATAAATATTTATTTAATTATACAAAAAATGCATAGGCAATATATTAGCAAGATAGCAACTGTATACTCAACTTAAAGTCAGTGTGTTGAATGTGTAAGAAACATAAAACAGACAAGTTAGACATGCCTTACAGAAAAAAATAGGAGCTAAAAGCAAAGAGACAAGTTAACAGTATTAATACATAGAGTATCAAATGAAGAATAAAAGCACCAGAACTAATATTTTGTCAGAGAATAAAATGAAGAAGACCGAGATGAAAAAGAACTGAATATTTAAGAAACTGGTAAAATAAAATGTGTTAAGCTTTAAAAGAAAATAAAAATATTAGTTAACAGGCACATACCACCATTGACATCTGTTCTATTTCCAGGGTACCAGTCCACATACATCACATAAAATGACTTCTTCAATACACACAGCAGCCTTTGAAGGTAGATACTTTTTAATTTCCATTTTACATTGAGGAGACAGAGGCACTGGGAGGTTGATTAACTTGCCTATGGTCACAAAACTTGTAAAGGAATTTATAAATTGGATCCAGATGATGGAGGATGAATTTGACATCAACTATGGCCATGCTAAATTAGGAGTCTTGACAGTCATTCAGGTAGAGATGTGGTAATTGAGTCCAACACCTTGGGGAGACAGTCTAGAAAAAAATGATTTTCCATTGCTGTGATAGCTGGAATTAAGAGAGAGACCAGAGAGGGGAAAGCAGAAGAGATTTAGCAAGGAAGAGTAGGGAGGTCAACCTTACCAAGAAAACCCAGGAAGATGCCTATGACACAACTCAGAAGAATGGTACAAAATACAAGTGCTTGCAGAAGTAATCAAATAATACTGAATGGTGAAAGACATTAACTGCAAAAGGATCGGCAGATTTTGTAGAGAACCTAGGATGAGAAGTAAATGTGCAGTCTATTACAAGGAAGTTAAAGTGAATGTGTGACAAATAAGTTCTTCAGTGGGCAGAGAGTTAATATATTAAGGTTTTTAAGAGCATGACACAGATTAGATGTGTTATGAATCAATGTTTGTGTTCCTCAGAAATACATATATTGAATCCCTAGTCTCCAATGCAATGGTATTGGAAGGTCAGATTTATGGGAGGTAATTAGGTTTGATGAGGTCATGAAGGTGGAGAATTCATGATGGAATTTTGCTTGCCAGATTAATAAAAAAGAAAAGAGAGAAGAATCAAATAGATGCAATAAAAAACAATAAAGAGGATATCGCCACTGATTTCACAGAAATACAAACTAGAATCAGAGATTACTACAAACAACTCTATGCATATAAACTGGTAAATCTGGAAGAAATGGATAAATTCCTGGAAACTTGCACCCTTCCAAGTGTAAACCAGGAAGAAGTTGAAACCCTGAATAGACCAATAATAAGTGCTGAAGTTGAGGCAGCAAGTAATAGCCTACCAACCAAAAAATAAAAAACTCAGGTCTAGATGGGTTCACAGCCAAATTCTACCAGACATACAAAGAGGAGCTGGTATCACTCTTTCTGAAACTATTCCAAACAATCCAAAAAGAGGGAGTCCTTCCCAAATCATTTTATTAGAACAACATCATCGTAATACCAAAGCCCAGCAGAGACTCCACTAAAGAAGAAAACTTCAGGCCAATATCCATGATGAACATAGATGCAAAAATCTTCAATAAAATACTGGCAAACCAAATGCAACAGCACATCAAAAAGCTTATCCATCACGATCAAGTAGGCTTCATCCCAGGGATGCAAGGCTGGTTCAACATACACAAGTCTATAAACATAATCCACCACATAAACAGAACCAAAGACAAAAACCACGTGATTATCTCAATAGATGCAGATAAGGCCTTCAACAAAATTCAACAGCCTTTTATGCTAAAAACTCTCAATAAACTAGGTATGGACAGAACATATCTCAAAATAATAAAAGCTGTTTACAACAAACCCATAGCCAATAACATACTGAATGGGCAAAAACATTCCCTTTGAAATCCGGCACTAGACAAGGATGCCCTCTCTCACCACTCCTATTCAATATAGTACTAGAAGTTCTAGCCAAAGCAATCAGGTAAGAAAAACAAATAAAGGGTATTAAATTAGGAAAGGAGGAAGTCAAATTGTCTCTATTTGTAGATGACATGATTGTATATTTAGAAGACCCTATTGTCTCAGCCCAAAATCTCCTGAAACTAATAAGTAACTTCAGCAAAGTCTCAGGATACAAAATCACCATGCAGAAATCACAAACATTCCTATACACCAAAAACAGACTTAAAGAGAGCCAAATCAAAAACGAACTGCCATTCATAATTGCTACAAAGTGAATAAAATATCTAGTAATACAACTAACAAAGGATGTAAAGGACCTCCACAAGGAGAACTATAAACCACTGCATAAGGAAATAAGAGAGGACACAAACAGATGGAAAAATATACCATAGTCATAGTTAGGAAGAATCAGTATTGTGAAAATGGCCATACTGTCTAAAGTAATTTATACATTCAATGCTATCCCCATCAAACTAATTATGACCTCTTCACAGAACTGGAAAAAAACACCTGAAACTTCATATGAAACCAAAAGAGAGCCCGCAGAGCCAAGACAGTCCTAAGCAAAAAGAACAAAGCTGGAGGCATCATGCTATTTGACTTCAAACTATACTACAGGGATACAGTAAACAAAACAGGGAGGTACTGGTACCAAAACAGAGATATAGACCAATGGAACAGAACAGAGGCCTTGGAGGCAATGCCACACAGCTACAACCAACGGATCTTTGACAAACCTGACAAAAACAAGCAATGCGGAAAGGATTCCCTGTTCAATAAATGGTGTTGAGAAAACTGGCTAGCCATGTGCAAAAAGCACAAACTGGACCCCTTCCTGACACACTAAGATTAACTTCAGATGGATTAAAGACTGAAACAAAAGACCTAACACCATAGAAACCCTAGAAGAAAACCTAGGCAAAAACCATTCAGGACATAGGCATAGGCAAGGACTACATGATGAAAACACCAAAAGCATTGGCAACAAAAGCCAAAATAGACACATGGGACCTAATTAAACTCGAGAGCTCTGCACAGCAAAAGAAACAATCATGAGAGTAAACTGACAACCAACAGAATGGGAAAAAAATTTGCAATCTACCCATCTGACAAAGGGCTAATATTCAGAAACTACAAAGAACTTAAACAGATTTACAAGAAAAAAAAAACCATTCAAAAGTGGGCAAAGGACATGAACAGATATTTTTCAAAAGAAGGCATATATGAGGCTAACAAACATATGAAAAAATGCTCATTCTCATTGTTCATTAGAGAAATGCAAATCAAAACCACATTGAGATACCATCTCACACCAGTTAGAATGGCGATCATTAAAATGTCTGGAGACAACATATGCTGGAGAGGATGTGGAGAAATAGGAACACTTTTACACTGTTGATGGGAGTGTAAATTAATTCAGCCATTGTGGAAGGCAGTGTGGTGATTCCTCAAAGACCTAGAAACAGAAATTCTATTTGACCCAGCAATCCCATTACTGGGTATATATATAAGGATTATAAATCTTTCTATTATAAAGACACTTGTACACGTATGTTCAATGCAGTACTGTTTACAATAGCAAAGACCTGGAACCAACCCAAATGCCCATCGATGATAGACTGGACAGGAAAAATGTGGCACATATACACCATGGAATACTATGCAGCCATTTAAAGTAATGAGTTCAGGTCCTTTGTAGGGACATGGATGAATCTGGAAACCATCATTGTCAGCAAACTGACACAAGAGCAGAAAATCAAACACCACATGTTCTCACTCATAGGTGGGTGTTGAACAATGAGAACACACGGACACAGGGAGGGGAGCATCACACACTGGGGTCTGTTGGGGGAATAGGGGAGTGACAGCAGGGGGTGGGGAGGTTGGGGAGGGATAACATAGTGAGAAATGCCAGATACAGGTGACAGGGGGATGGAGGCAGCAAACCACATTGCCGTGGATGTACCTATGCAACAATCCTCCATATTCTAAACTAAAATGTAATTGTATTTATGTACATATATATGTGTGTGTGTGTATATATGTATATATGTGTATATATATGTGTGTATATACATGTGTGTATATATATATGGGTGTATAAATATATATGTTTGTGTCTGTATGTATGCACATATATATATATACATACACATATATATATATAAAAGAAACGAAAGAGTTTTCTGCTGCTGTCATGTAAGAATAGTGTGAAAAGGAGAGCAAAAATAAAGAAATAAAGAGCAGGAGTTGCAATTCTCGCATTTTAAAAAATAGATTTCAAAGCAACAAAGATACAGTGGTAAAAGGATCAATGCAACAATAAGAGCTAACGATCCTAACACCCAGATACATAAGACCCATAAAGAGAGTTAGACTCAATGAGACAGAAAATTAATAAGGATATCCAGGACTTGAATTCAGATCCAGAACAAGTAAACTCAGTAAATATGTATAGCGCTCTCCACTTTACATACACAAAATATACATTCTCCACTTTTGATACACAAAATATTGATCAGCCATTATTAATACCTATTTTTAGAATAAAGCAATATTCCTGTTCTCTCTCCCTCTTTTTCTTCCTCTTTCTTCCTCTCCTTCTATCCTTTTTTTCTTTCAAAAAAAAAAAAGCCATGCTAGTCTTCACTCTCCTCAGGCTTAATAAAAAAGAATAGTGTGAAAAGAAAATGGCCTTCTGCAAGCCAGAAGAGAGACCCCAGCAAAAACTGAATCTTCCAGCACCTTGATCTTAAGCTTTTCAGTCTCTCAAACTGTGAGAAATAAATGTCTGTTGTTTAAGCCACGAGTATATGATATTGTATTAAAGCAACTTGAGCTCCTAACACAGAATGGCAAATCAGAAAGATTACTGGGTTGACTTAGACATTTTGGAATGAGAGAAATCAGCAGATAATTTAGGACTAACAGCAAGGAAGCTAGTCATTATGAAGAGCTAGAAGTCATGAGCTATAAGGGGGATTATTAAAAGGTCAGACTTTGAGAGAAACCTTAATGAAATGTCACCAGAAGCAGAGGTCCTGAGACATATTTTTCAAACACTGTGCAAAGTACACTACATTTGTATTCTTATTTAAAACATTGGCATGAGATATATATTTTTTAATCTTTATTTGGGAGGTGACAAATGTGAAGTCGGAACTTAATTGAAGGTGAGAATACAAACAAATATACGAAGAATTATTATGATGATGAACCGAAGCTGTGAACAATCATCTAAGTCAGCCTAGAAAGATCAAGAAATGTTCTTTGGATTTTTAAGGTAAATTTGAAAAGAAGAAACAGAATACTGGAGGTAGTGATCTTAAAATACAAAGGAAATCAAAAAATCTCTTATCTAAGAGCTTCAGCATTTTTAGGAAAATAAGAAAAGTAATCCATAGAGAATGAGAAAGGTAGGGCTGGTTTTAAAGGAATTTTGAGAAAAAAATCTATTTCATACAAAATTTAGGTAACTATGCAAATAGTTTACCAAATATTTGCGGGGGTTTAATTCCTCAGAGTTCTGTCAAATTGTAAGTTCTAAATGTAAAATTAATTGATTGTCTATGAGCTTCACTTCAACATATAGCTCTAAAACAGTAATTGATTATAATATCATTTTTGGTCATATCTAAATTATCTAATAATAAACCTGTATTATGTATGGTTACAAGCATAGAATTAAATCAATTCCATCTTATGCTTTGACTATAAGGATATTTATATAATTCATTGACTTTAATTTCTTCAAAAGTATTAATATGTGTTATAACTACATATGACATAACTGAAATGCATTAAAAAGTTTTACTTTAGCTATTGCTCTCTGATACATTTTAGTACAGAAGTTGGTAAGACAAAGAAGAAACCTTTTATCCTTTAAAAGCCTAGTTTATATTTTATAGCATTGTTTACTAAATGCTCAACGTCTATTGTAGCCATTAGGCAGATGTCCTTTGAAACACCAGCTTTTTTTTTTTTTTTTTTTTTTGAGACGGAGTTTCGCTCTTGTTACCCAGGCTGGAGTGCAATGGCCCGATCTCAGCTCACCGCAACCTCTGCCTCCTGGGTTCAGGCAATTCTCCTGCCTCAGCCTCCCGAGTAGCTGGGATTACAGGCGCGCGCCACCCTGCCCAGCTAATTTTTTTTTCTATCTTTAGTAGAGACGGGGTTTCACTATGTTGACCAGGATGGTCTTGATCTGTTGACCTCGTGATCCACCTGCCTCGGCCTCCCAAAGTGCTGGGATTACAGGCTTGAGCCACCGCGCCGGCAACACCAGCTGTTTTTAAACTTTATGGACCTGTTTGATAACTGGCACACAAATTACCAGAAATTTTATTCATTAAAAACAAAGCCTTTTATATATCAAATTGGATGAAAGGAATTTGAACTTTCT
This sequence comes from Leontopithecus rosalia, assembly GCA_028533165.1. Lineage (NCBI taxonomy): Eukaryota > Metazoa > Chordata > Mammalia > Primates > Cebidae > Leontopithecus > Leontopithecus rosalia. Next base: position 7,491,476 of record CM052665.1, on the reverse strand, counting down.
TTGTATAGTATAGTGTATTTAAACCATAAAGTGATAGATTCTATAGGTTGCTCATTTAATTGGCATGTTGAATTATTATCTATTGACACAGAGAAAAAAATACTAAGTTAATATTGTTTCAGTTAATTTACTCTTAATCAGCCAACATCCTCCCCACTCAGGTTTCAACCATCATTACAATTTTCTTCTTTTCTCATTTAATAAATTGCCCCCAATTAGTTCTCTGTTATAATTTAGGGTAATTATTTATTTTCAGGGTTTCAATTATGGATATCTTTCCAAGTTGTTTTTCTTATAATTTTTATTTAATATTCCCTAGAGGACATTTACACCAATTCTCTAACTCTTCCTTTGCTATCTCATTGATAGAAGATATTATTTTTAAAAATTTGAAATCCCAAGCACTGGTTTCTTCGTGTAATTCCCAAGCAATATAACTGCCCTTCATTCCAAAATAAAATATCTCTGAGCTATTCTTTTGGAAGGTACCTGATCAGGATCATTAAGGGAATGACTAAAATTTCACTCTGTAAAGACAAAAAAAAAACCTATATGGTTTTATTATCAGACATTATTCATCCAATCTGTTCATCTTTAATTTTAATTGAAAAGAATCAGGATAGTATGTTAGCATATAAACAAGGTTTAAAACTTCTGGTTGAAACTACTGCTTGAAATTTTAAAATGCCATAAAAACAAGCACAAAAATTAAGAACAGGGCAAATACATAATCTTGCTTTATTGAAAGGCCAGATAATCACATTCATGCTTACACATTTCATATTTTAATATTTGCAATTTGAAGTTTTAATTGTAAGTAATGATGTACCTTGTTTTGGGGCTCCCATTTAGTTGACATCAAGAAACAACTCTGGTTTTTAATTTTCATCTGGGTCATTTGTTAACTGTAATTAAATCCATCCAGGGCATTTTGGCAAGTGCACGGACATATCATGGGAAGCATGAACGGGGGAATCTAAATCTATATGGCGTATTACTTACGTAATTTAATCCATGCTATTGAACCTTCCTAAGTCTGTTTATTCATCTTTAGAATTATACAGATACCAATAATGTAAAGGGAGCCCACCCTAACAAATAATTTATAAATTATTGTCAAAGAACATCCAAGTCTACCTAAACTATACTTGCTTACTTTCTAAATTTTAATTAGAATTCCTAAGCAGATTACACCCAGAAGAAAATGTTTTACATAAATTACTATTATTGAATAACTTGCTAGAAGAGTGACTAGCATTTGCAATTTATAAACAGTAGTTTTAAAAATAAATTATTACCTTGTATATTACAAGTTAGTTTACATTTATGCCTTTCCTTATTTATCCATTCATTTATGAATACTTGCTATGTACAAGACCAAGTGCTAGATTCATAGCTGAAGAAAACATGGTCTCAACCTTCATAGCGTTTTCCTCATATAATCAATTTTAACAACTACAGACAATGTAATAAAATTAAGTTTCAAAGCTTGCTTACAAAGCAAGAGCTCAGTCACTGAATTCTTGCTAACCTGTATGGGCAATTCTGAAAATCAGTAAATAATTTAACATTCATATTTAATTACCACATTCTGTGGTATGTACAAATATCCTAAGGAACAGTAAATATGAAATTATTTGTCAGAAAAGTATTGCAAATCATAAATATTACACTATGAAGTAGAGTTCATGCTGAATTACGGATCTATAAATGTCCTTAAGGGTCTCAGGTGTTTATTTGGGAAAAAAAAAAGAAAAAGAAATTTGTTATTTTTGTGTTTCAAGAATTTCAGCAGTGACATTATTTCTTTATAATATAAAGATAACATAAATATAAAATCATACACTATAATATATATAAAATCATACAAATTTTCTGTTGCATTTAAATAGCAACTTCAATACAAATAATTATTACTGTACGTCATGGGGTAGGTATTCTATGTCTCTAGATTTCAACCAATTTCCTCTCTATACCTCTCTATACTACTTTCCTTTTTTTTAAGATTCCCCTTCCTTAACCTACAAATTTCTGCCTTACCTGAAATCACTTTTAATCATCCATATTAAACTGTGTTTGTTTCTCCTCTGCTTGCTTTCTGAAAGCACCTATTCCTCAAGGGCTCCAAACCAAACTGCTTCTTTTTTAGAACTTATCTTTTTGACAATTTTATCCCTGACTTCGGATTCCATCTGGATGACCCGTATAACAATTTTGATGACTCATATAACAATTTACCTATTCAAAGTTCAAATACCAGTCTTAAATATCAGAAAAAGGGTGAGCATTTCCCCAGGAGATGTTCCCTGACATGTAAATATCCAAGTTAGAATAGTGAATACAGTTGCAATACAGGATCCAGAAATTTAAAGTCCTGTTATTAGCTGAGGGATGATGAGTAAGTCACTTATCGTCTTAGATTTTAGGCACTCCAATACATTGAAACAATTATCTTTTCTCAATATTGTTATCCTACACCCAGGAAAAGAAATGAAAATACTCAAAAAATATAAATCACTTTTTAAATATTTTGTCCCAAATCCTATTATTTTCTATCCCAAACTCTCTCCTACTTCTCACATTTCCCCCAAAACTATTCCTTTTATTTTATTTCCCACAAATAATGATCTATTAAATCCTTCAAATCATTCCTGTATTATCAACTTCATCCTCCGATATGTCCCCAGTATAAGACAGATTCTCATTAAGTTTGACTTGAGTGATCATCTTCCAAATTGCCTCCAGCCTCTCTCCATTCTCTTTATTTCATAGGCCAACCCAATTTTAATCGTAAAGTACAATTATGATCACGTCACTCCTGCATCTGAAAATGTTCGATGGCTTTCAATTGCCCAGGAAGGTAAGAGTCACTTCTCAGCCCGGCATTTAAGGCTCATCACAAGAATGTTCCAAACAATCCTCTCCCAGCTTATTTTCCTCTTCTTAAAAGCACAGCTTTTCTATTCCAATCAAACGAGAGCAGGGAGATTTCATTTTATGGCTCTTTTCTCACGCTTTTCACCGTGTATCCCTATCCATCCATATCTAGTCCAGTTGTCATTATAATTATTAATCCCTTTTTAATGTCCCACTGGAAAATCATGCTATAAAAGGGTAGCCATTGATGTAGTGGGACATTTTAGTAGGTGCTGTAAGTGCACTACATAATTTAATCCAGGGATAACCAGGTATTACAGCCTCATTTTACAGATGTAAACACTGAGGGTTAAGGAAGTAACAAAATTTGCTCACTTAACGAGAAAATAAAGTGAAGATCACAATCCAGCCATGTGAGGCCTCAAATCCAACAGGCTTTTCTTTTTTCTTTTCTTTTTTTTATTTTATTTTTTTTTTAACTGTGGACCAAGGAGTTTGACTGCGGGTGCAGTGATCTCACCATGGCTTTTCTTTAAAGTAGTTGTTTCTCTCTCTCTCTCTCTCTCTCTCTCTCTCTCTCTCTCTCTCTCTCTCTCTCTCTCTCTCTCTTTTAGATGGAGTTTTGCTTGTTACCCAGCCTGGAGTGCAGTGGCGCCATCTCGGCTCACCGCAACCTCCGCCTCCTGGGTTCAAGCAATTCTCCTTCCTCAGCCTCCCGACTAGCTGGGACTACAGGCACGCGCCACCATGCCCAGCTAATTTTTGTATTTTTAGTGGAGACGGGGTTTCACCATGTTGACCAGGATGGTCTCCATGTCTTGACCTCATGATCCACTCACCTTGGCCTCCCAAAGTGCTGGGATTATAGGCGTGAGCCACCGCACCCGGCCTAAAGTAGTTATTTTCTATCTTTTTAACACACTTGAAAGCACCAGGGCATAATTTAGGTCGTAAAAAGGATAGAGAGAAAGGAAATATGCAGGTTGTAAACTGGACTACTCTTGCTTCAAAGAGAAAATTTTCTCTAAAAGAGAGGACTGTCGAAAAAAGAAGAAAATAGACTGTGGGGAAACATGTTTGAAAAAACATTTTTGAAATTCATATGAACTGTTCATTCTTCAAATACTCTTTGTGGTTTTTGGAATGTTAAAATGCTATGTTATAGCAACTGTTAGCCATTTTTATTTATTAGAGTGGAAATATTGAAAATAACTAATAGCCCCTTTCCCGTTTTTATGTTTTCATTATACTGGAAATCCAAATATTTGTTAAGTGTGTAAATGAATTTACCTTCATATGAAAGTATATAATATAACACATGCATTTTTTTTTTGAGACAGAGTTTTCCTCGTTACCCAGGCTGGAGTGCAATGGCGCGATCTTGGCTCACCGCAACCGCTGCCTCCTGGGTTCAGGCAATTCTCCTGCCTCAGCCTCCTGAGTAGCTGGGATTACAGGCACGTGCCACCATGCCCAGCTAATCTTTTGTATTTTTTTGTAGAGACGGGGTTTCACCATGTTGACCAGGATGGTCTCGATCTCTTGACCTCGTGATCCACCCGCCTCAGCCTCCCAAAGTGCTGGGATTACAGGCTTGAGCCACTGCGCCTGGCCTACACATGCATTTATTTAAGTCAATCATAAAACCTTATTTTGCTGCTGAAAACAAAATACAAAATACCCACCTTTATATTAAGTTAATGATATGGAATTTAACTATTGGAGTTACAGATTATCTCTAGAAAAGAAGATCACTGAATTATAACTTGGCATCTAGATGCTAACTTTGAAATAGGGATTGCAAGATCCCTGCCCACAGAATAGTGAAATTAGAATTTACTTTAAAAAGTTAGAAGGGAGTACCTGTATCCTAGATCTTGTGAACTTCTGTGAAATAATGTGACAATGCAGACATTTACTGAGCAGCTTTGGGATATTCCTGATAACATGGGTAACTTTTCATTTATTTGTATAGTTCTAAAGCCTAGTCCGATATTTAGTTCATGAAGGCTCTTCCATTGGTGTTTCTGGAATTAACTACTCATATTGTTATAAAGAGCAATACTTTTAAAATTGAAAAAGTATTGAAACCATATAGTAAAAATGATTTTTAAATATTTTTCAAACATTATGTTTCTATTATACATTTAATATAATAAAATTATTCAAAAATAACCTTTATCCTCCAGTATTCCCATAAACATGATGAGTCATTTCAATAGGCTATGCCTCATAGAATAATTTAAATAAACCTGAAAATCAGTTATGAGGAAATGGATGTTTTGCTGCTGGTGGCAGCAGTCAAAAAGAGAAGCGTGGTTTCTGCGACAATGTTGATCTAATTAAGGGGATCTGCGCATTGAAAAGGTGTGTCCTAAAATGATTTATGATAAAATATGCAGAAAGAATGGATGTTAAAAGGTATTATATCCTCAGTACTCTGTGGCTGCGAAGGTTTTCCCCATTTTGGTTTATAAATAACATTACATAATGGGAAACTACTTTTGCCTTCTGATGTATGGCATGCAATGTTGATAATAAATATGCCTTAAATTTGAAAAGAAAGAGATACATGCTGAGTTATACAAAAAAATCTAAGAGCATAAATTAATGCTTTGGAAAGAACAGTGAAATGTGGAATTTGGGGGAATGAGGTAAGGAATCCATATTAAACAATTGAATTGAAAAAAATTTCAAATAGCACACTTAAAAATGAATGATGAGTAATCCCGTTACTAGAATTATTAATTCAATCTTTATTCAGAGCAAAAATAATTTTATTCTTCCTTCTGAATTGTCTTTTTTTCCTTGGGTATTATAAATCTAATATGCTTTTGAAAAAAAATCTATCAAACCATTTTCTCCTCTTGAAAGGTATTCTCGCTGTTTATAAGCTATAAAAAAAAGTTCTTGCCTAACCAAGTTAACCATAGAATGCATATATTTGAACCAATATTTTTTAGTTTGAAATCTCAATTATTATGTCAACACCAATTCATGAAGTGTTCACTATTTTCCAGGAACTGGAAGTTCCGGGAACTGGAACTTTGCAGTCTAGTGGCAGATCTGATAGATCAAGAGCAATCCCACACCAAGTAGTGGTTATCAGCTATGATTCTCTCATACTGGGTACAATGAGCACATGCAAGATGAGAATGAAAGACATATTTCAGAGGACCTTAAGAGTTCATGAGGTTTTGAAGGATGAATAGGCATATGATGGCAAGGTGGAGAAAGACATACCCCATAGTAGCATTTAACAAAACATAGTATGGCCATAAATTGCAAACAAATGATATCTGTTGGAGAGTGATATTAGCTGGAGTTGTAAAATACCTTAATTTCTATAGGGCTTTCTTGCTTAAACATGGTTTCATGTAGCAATGCTACCGAGAAAAACATGATACAGGATGTAGGTATGTCTAATTTATCAAGCTCAGCGAAAATTGTGATTTTAATTATATGGCAAAAAAACCCCGGCATAGTTAGGGCTTAAATTTTGGGTTTACTGAATCTCACACTGATAGTTTTTCCACAACAGAGTTCTCCCCTAGTACCATCTTTCCTTGTTTTAAATTCAAACACAGTGGAATGTAACAAAACACCTGAATTTGAATGAGACCTTGAACATATTACCTAACTTCTTGAAAACTGTTTCTAACTCCACACAACGAAGAGCATCCCTCTGACTTAAAACAGCAAACTCTCTAGCACATAATAAACACTAAATTAATACAGCTGTAATTATTTGTCATTATTAACATTATGTTTATTTTCATGTAAGCATATGAATAATAAGCTAAAGTATATTATTCAAAGAGAGCCAACTATTCTCTTTTGGACTGCAATAAAACATTTTCAAGACTTTTTCAAGTCAAATTACATTGCTTTTGTCTGTTTAGATTAACTCTCCCTTCTAGTATTAGCCTTTAAATTCCTCAGGAACAAGTAAATATTTATTTCTGTACCACTGATGTTCCAGTTGATTATGAAATTGAGAAAGTATAAATTTCAGAGGAATAAACAAATACTTATCATAAAATACTTGTGTGATAAAAATCATACTTGTTAATTTTATTTTTTAATTTAGATAATACATTTAAAGTCCAATATCTACCTACCTTCTCCCTAAAAGCAGATTTTCTCACTATACCTTATCCCAAGGTCTGCCTTATCCCAAGGTCTGCCTTATCCCAAGGTCTGCCTCCACCAATGAAGAAGTGTTTGTCAGATGAAGATGTAAATGAAAGACACGGTATTATCATTTGTATAAAGATTTTTAAAAATAAGAATAGTTTAAACTTTAGGTGACTACAAACTTGGAATTAAAAAAAAAAAGTCCCTAGAAGATGTTTACTTTGTTCATAGCCTTATAACAAAAGATTATTTTTAAAACACTATTTTGCCAAATAATGGTCTGGGCACAGTGGCTCATGCCTATAATCCTCCCAGCATTTTGGGAGGCTGAGGTGGGCAAATCACCTGAGTTCAGGAGTTTGAGACCAGCCTGACCAACATGGTGAAACTTCAGCTCTGCTAAAACTACAAAATATTAGCTGGGTATGGTGGCATGCACCTGTAGTCCCAGCTACTCGGGAGGTTGAGGCAAGAGAATCACATGAACTTAGAAGGCAGAGGTTGCGGTGAGCCAAGATCATCGCACTGCACTCTAGCCTGGGTGACACAGAGACTCCGTCTCAAAAAAAAAAAAAAAAGGAAGAAAGTAAAAGAAAGAAACTGGGTAGTGGTGCATGCCTGCAATCCAAGATACTCAGGCAGAGGAGGCATGAGAATCGCTTGAGCCTGGGATTGTGCAGTGAGCCAAGATTGCACCACTGCCTTCCAGGGTGACAGAATTAACTCTATCTCAAGAAAAAAAAATAATGTAAAGATGCATGTTTAAGATCCTAGTGGGAGCTAATAATCTAGACTAGTATTAAGAAAACTGACACTAATCGAGCATCCTTCATTTTTATTCTGATTTCAATATATGTAAGTCAATTTTTCAAGACCACACAAATACTCTTAAATAAGCTTGATAGCAGAAATATCTTCAAAAGCTTTAAATGTGATGAAAGTTTTGCTGGTATCTAATAAAGCCAAATTTTATAGATTTATCATTTACAGAACATGCACGATTGTGGATACAATGTATCAATGGCAAAACAATACATGTATAATTGTTCCAAATTACCAATAATATATTAATTTATGCGGAGTTCAGGCCTGAGATAATTTCAATTTGTACCTGAAGATGTGATATGTTAATCTCCATAAAGTGTCTCTTGGTAGGAATACAATTGTCTTCCATTTCAATTACTGCTCACTTTGAACATTCCAATGTATTACTCAGCAATAGAGATTCAATAGAGATTCTCACGTACTTGTGCTCTAACTAGAACAAGTAAATAATTATAAATTTCAGAACATGAATACGCATACATTGAAATGATAAAATTGGAGACCTGATCTGTCCCTTGTCAATGAAAAGTAGGTCAGAACTTGAGTAATACGGCTTAGACCTGTTAAAGGAGTCCGCCTGCTATGGTGGGGTCAAATAAACAACAGAAAGGAGGCATTGCTTCCCAGTGGCTACATCCCCTTGCAGCTATTTGGGGAAAGGAAAATCTTAAGGTGAACACTGTCACATTTACGTATTCATGTGATTCAGTTTATCAAACTGTAAATATTTCTTTGGCAAGCTGGAAGTAGAACTCTGGGTGAATGAAGACAGTCAGGGTGAGTTTTGTTGAAACGGGAGCATGGACAGAATGTGGAGAGTGCTTAATATATTTACTTCACGGTAATTAAAGAGTTACAGGGAAATAAAAAGGAAGAGCTAAATCAAACCTTGAATTCTTCCTAATTTTTCTGAATACGTTCACATGTCAAAGTGAAAAAGTGAAGTTGGGGCTGAAGTTAAGAGAGAGTTGGTAGTATGAAAAGAAGCTGTTTTCAGATAAACAGTGTCATCTACAATGAGAGACAGATGTTCAGAAGAACTACAGCCATGGAAGATAGGTATTGGATTCTTCTTAAGAGTAAGGCAAAGTCTTTGCTATTGTAAACAGTGGTGCAATAAACATACATATGCATGTGTCTTTATAATAGAATGATTTATAATCCTTTGGGTATATACCCAAATCCAATAGGATTTCTGTTGCGTCAAATGGTATTTCTATTTCTAAATCCTTGAGGAATTGCCACGCTGTCTTTTACAATGAGAACACATGGGCACAGGGAGGGAAACATCATACACAGGGGCCTGTCTGGAAGGTGAGGGTTGAGGGGAGGGACAACAGCAGGGGATGGGAGGATTGGGGAGGGATTGCATTAGGAGAAATACCTAATGTAGATGACAGGGGTATGGGTGTAGCAAACCACCTTGGCTCACGTATACCTATGTAACAAACCTGCATGTTCTGTACATGTAGCCCATAACTTAAGGTATAATTTGTGAAAAAGAAAAGAAAAAGTGATGCTATTAAAAATTGAAAAAAAAAAGAGTAAAGCAAAGATGCATCCTTCTCCCAAAGGGTAAAAAAGAAACAAAACTCATTCTGGAGACCTCTATTTTTAAATTACGGGTTTTTCTATGGTGGAATCTGTGAGAGAACGTACCACAGGATAAGTGACATAACTAACAGGGCAGTGTGTACAAACTTAGTTCTGTTAAATTTGTTTATGCATATTGGCATTTGAAAAAAAATTGTTCTCAATATCTGCTAATATTTTTTTCAATGTGTATAGCATGTTGCATTTTTGACACTCACTTTCTCCCTGTTTTATTACTATTTTCCATGGCACACAAACTGGGAAGGGGGGCACTGGGTAAAATGAAGAGTAGAAAGTCAGAACCCTGAAGCTCTCCACCAGAGAAATAATTTTCTTGTTTTTGCTATATATTTTGTCTCTTTAAAGTGAAGACTCAGTCGTTCAGGTAAATGAAAAAACACTTATATATGGATATTTCAATGTCACTAACAACGTAACAATAAAATGTTCATATTATGTTTGATTCTGCCAACTTTTATGCATATTTTCTGTGAAAAGTAAGCCATAATGATATGGAAGTGAATTAAATGAGGGCAACGAATAACGGAGGCCTGGAATTATTTTAAATCACATTATTATTGAATCACCTAGGTTAGGTTTGCTAAATAACCATCTGGAGTTCAGAAAATGAGGACATTCTCTAAGTGAATGTGTGTGCATGTGTATTTATAATAAAAAAACTAAAATGACTATTAGGCATATTTGTAAAGGTATCAGTATTTACTCAAAAAGTAGAAATAGGTCATCATTTACGTTTTTGACAAATGCAAGTTTATAATGATAAATAGATAAAATATTTGAATATTACAAACAAGTTTAAGCTTTTGTGTCAATGCTCATGCCATCTAATTGTCAGTTTTTTAGACATTGATTCATTGTCAAGAAGTCCTCTAAAGTTTGAGTCATTACAAAATGTTTAAAAGAGAAGAAGAGAGAGAGAGAGAAAAAAATACACTATTAACCTATTAAATAGGCTAATGGTGGGAAACACGAAAACTGAATTAAATTAGAACAAGGAATAACTGAGGCTTATAGTCATTTACAATCAGATTATTGAATCACCTAGGTTACATTTACTAAAGAACCATTTGTAGTTCAGAAAATGAGGACATTCTCTAAGTGCATGCTTGTGTGTATGTGTATTTATAATCAAAAACTAAAACGACAATTATGTGTGTTTGTAAAAGTGCATTCTCTCAAACTAATCCAATATATTTAAAAAATAAACTGTATTTTGCATAATTAAGGTATACAACTTGATATAAGAAGCATATAGATAGTAAAATGCATATAGATGGTACTGCAAAGCAAATGAACACATTCATTATTTCAGTCACCATTTCTTGAGTGTGTGGCAAGAGCAGCTAAAATCTACTCATTTAGCATGAATCCCATACACAGTACGGTTATATTGCCTAGAGTTCTTATGCTGTGCATTCTAGACTTGTTCATCCTATATATCTGCTACTTTCAATTTTGACTTATATCTTTCCATTTCTTTCCCTATCCCCTACCACTGGTAACTGCTGTTTTGTTCTCTCACTAGTTGAATATTTTTAAGACTCCATATAGAAGTGAGAGTATTCTGTGGTACACATATGCAATGAAATACTATTTACATCTCAAAAAGAACAGGATCTTGCCTTTTGCTGTACCATGGACGAGCCTGGAGGACAATATACTTACAGAGAATAACCCAATATTTTTACAGTGAGTAGCACATTTTATTTAAAACTATATCTCAAGCTAAATGGGATCTTTTTTGACCCAATAAATATATTTTTCACAGATTTTTTGTAGACATAGGAAGTGATTAGATAGTCTATTAAAGATTACTATTAGTGACTACTTAGCCATGTCTACACTGATGAATTTCTATCTTAAGCTAAGGTACATCACTGATATAGGACAGAAGGAAGTATATTGCTCTGAGAAGCAACATAATTAAATAGGATTAAAAGTTATCAAAGGAGAATTGAAGTGATGTATTGGGGGAAAAAAAAGTAGTTCTGGCCAAGCATGGTGACTCAGGCCTGTAATCCCAGCATTTTGGGAGGCCGAGACAGGGAAATCACTTTAGGTTAGGAGTTTGAGACCAGCCTGGCCAATATGGCAAAAACCCATCTCTACTAAAAATACAAAAGTGAGCCAGGCATGTGGCTCCTGTCTGTAGTCCCAGCTACTTCGGAGGCTGTGTGACCTGGGTGGTGACAGAGTGACACTGTGTCTCAAAAGAAAAAAGTAGGTTTAAAGAGTACACATAACATAATTTTTCCTAAGCCAACATAAGCCAATTGTAATTTAACACACAGAGGAAATCCTTTTTTTTTTTTTTTTTTTTTTTTGAGACAATGTCTCCCAGTGTTGCCCAGGCTGGAGTCCAGTGGTGAAATCTTGGCTCACTGCAACCTCTGCTTCTGGATTTAAGAGACTCTCATACTTCAGCCTCCCGCGTAGCTGAGACTACAAATACAAGCCACCACGCTCTCTAATTTTTGTACTTTTTTGTAGAGACTCGTTTCCTCAAGTTTCACTGTCTGGTGTCCAACTCCTGGGCTTGGCATCCCAGAATGCTGGATTACAGGCACGTGCCACCATGGGCAGCCAAGAAATACTTCTCTTCCTAACAGTACTTGCTAAAAACTTTAGGACAAGCTAAAAATGTTTTACAACTTTACTTCAGAAATCAAATAACAATTTTGAACTATTGCATAAATAATTAGCAAAACATGTCTAGGAGTATAGGAATAACATCTATTTGACCAAATCATAGAACTCTTGAGGACTCAGATGGATATATTTTCTAGATCCTCCCATAATTATATATCTATATAATATATATATATTATATATATATTAATATATATAAAATATATATATAAATATATATATATATATATATATATACACATAATCCAGCTTGTCCATAGTAGTATGAACTCACATTAGCTTAATGGCATAGAAATGGCACAGATGGCACAGAAATGGGCCTGTAGGACAGCTTAAACCAATCAGCACAAAAGTTTGATATATGGCAGTTAGAAAATAATTACTGTATTTTTCTCTTGGATTGATTTTCTTCTTTTGAAACAAGTGAAATTTTGTTTTTCTCTCTAAATATTATCAAAGTTCAGATTTATAAATTAGTGAAAGTTTTAAAATAATTCTTTTGTTGAATTTAAAGTTGTTTTAACCCCCTAATTGAATCCTTAGTAATTTCTGTTTTCCTTATTATAAAAAAATAACACTTTGGGAAACTGGACTATTTATCTTGATTACATAGCAATGACATATTAATTGTTATTAAACATGAATAAAACATGATTTCCCTAGGTGTTAACATTATCATAAAATGCCAGAGACTGAATTCAGAAGGTTAAGATTTTATGAATTACTTTCAGAGGCAAAGAAAGGGTCCACTTAAGTTTTCCACCTCCCTGCACCTTTGAAACTTCTGCTGAGAAGGATAATGTGTTGGCCTGTGGTTAACAAAATTTGTGCTAGCTTTCATGCCTAAAGGAAAAAAAGGTGGAAGTTTAACAACTGGGAGCTCAGAACTATCATTCAATTATATTTTCTCCCTATTTCATCATAATTTTTTCCTTACCTGTCATTAACCTCTAACTCAAAATAATTTCAGCAAAATGAGAAAATAGGTAGCACAATTTTCTCTTATTCTTTTATCTAGAAAACTTTTAAAAGATGGGCTTGGTATACATAATAATTCTAACAGTTTATCATATGCAAGATGCTTATTAGTTATTAGTAATTAAATATAAAAGAGTATATATAGATAGACATTTGCATACACTGCCAAGTAGTAGCTGTATGACATATTTCATGTTATTATTTCCCTCTGTTTACTTCTTTCACCCTAATATACATATATTTCCATTTATGTACTTTACCATTAAAGTATTAGAATTGACTCAAAAAAATATAATGTATAAATAGACTGACATGAGTTAATTACTTGTTAGGAAAATTTCAAGATGCTTGTAAATGACTTTTTCATTTTGACAATAAAATAATTAATTTTCTTAAATATTGTAATTTATTGTTTGTGACCATGGCAACAAGTGGATAAAGCAACATGAGCATGAATTAGAATTGAACAAAGCACACTGACAGGATGAGATCAGGTTATTCTATGATAATATGCATAAATTGTACTGATTTACTAACATAAGTAGTACTCAATTTATTATACATACATAAATGTTTAAAAGAGAAGATGTTTTATATTGAGGTATACCAATTACTTTAAACTAGAAAAAATATTTTAGTATGAGTTATAGTTATGTGGAAATCATATATATTTAACAAAATGCTGATTGCTCTGTCCTTTACAGAGTCACAAACTAAGGATAATAAATATTTTAATGTGAGTTTATTTCTATATGATAGTATTTTGTAACATAAAATGTTCAACACTAGAATGAATCTTCTTAATTAATAGTATCCAACACTAAAATATATCTTATTTACTTAATTATCTACTTGAACTCCTCGAAAGTTTATACTACATTATTATTCCTCTCAAGGTTTCTATTTTTTCTTACAATTAAATCACTTATATTCATTCCCACTATGGTTTGTAAGCTATTAAATTTTGAATTTGTATTTGTACATTTCCACCTTATTGAATCTGTACCTATTTCTAGCATTTTTCTTTTTTTACACATTTCTCTTAGACAGTCTCATCTTTAATTATACTGACAAGAAAGGATGACAGATTCACCTCTTGGACAATACAGTCGGCATTAGCTGCCCCAATTGTTCAAGAAGTTCTACAATTTAGGATCCTTTTCCTATTAGTCTTCCATTGTTTCTTCTTTCTTGACTCTTTCTTCTTCTCTTCCCCATCTTTCTTTCCCTACTTCTCCTTTTTCTTCTTATTGTCCCAATTCCATCAAGTTTCATAGACAGACTGCAAGAGTGCTGCCACTAATTGCGGCACTGGCCTTTCACATATATATATTCTTAAGCAGATTTTGTTTTGTATCTTGAATGGAGTTTGCCAATTTTCAAGTATCTACTTAATATGTATTAAGATGCACATACTAACAGGACAATGAACTGATTAAAAGTGTTAGTTATATAGATGGATTTCTTAATGTTAAGCCAAATTTGAATTATTGCTAATGATTTAATTTGTAAAGGTTAGTGATTCTTTTAATGCATGACTCTATAATACTTGCTAGCATTTCATTTAGGATTTTCGCATTAATATTGCAGTAAAATTGATTAATATTTTAATTTATATTATTATTTAATTTATTAATAATAATATTGCAATTTTCTTTATCTGTGCTGTCTTTATAAGACTTTGCTATTCATGTGGAGACACTATAAAAAATAATGGGAAGCTTTGTTTCTTTTTCCGTGCCTGGAATCAGTATTAAAATGGATCAGTTTCTTTTTATTTTGATACAGAGTAGATATATGACAAATGGCAAATTTATCAAATTATCTGTAATTTTTGCATTTTCTAATAAATACCTTTTTAAAATTTATATTTTCAGACAAGTGTATTTATTTTATATAGGTTTTTAAATACCTATGCCTAAAGATAAAATGCATTTCCTTTCTATTCTTTTGATTTCTTCTTCATTGGCAATTAATTTCCTTGATTACTTATGCATATTAATAATTTTTTTCTTTCCTTAATTGGTTAACTAGTGATTCTAAAGGTATTGATTATTTTACTGACTTTATAAATTCTAAAGTCTGCTTTACAATTTGTTGATTTCTAATTTAATCTTTATTTTTTCTATTTATGTTTAAAGTTTTATTATTTTTTTCTTAATATTTCTTTCCCTCGATACTTACTTACACCAGTGAAGATATTTAATGCTTAAATTTTCTTATAAATAAGGTTTTAAACAGAGTTTATATACTTGTTAAGTTTGCTGCTTTCTAGGTATTTTTAATTGAACATTTGTTTTTTATATTTCTCTCATGAGCTCCTAAATACTGAATATACTGCCATTAAAATATTTTCTTCTATTATCATTATAGAGGTAATAAATTTGTGCCAGAGAAAATAGTGTGTATAACTCCTTTGCATTCTCTTTTACTGATTCCTTCTTTCGTTGCTACTCAACAGATGATTGATTTAAAAAAAAAATAACAAGTTTACCCTCACCTGAGAAAAAAAGTTAGATGTTTTATTTAAAGAGCAGATTTGAATGTATGTCTATCAGATCAAGTTTGTTTTTGTTATTACTCAATTTATTTAGATGAATAGTATTTTACCTGTTTAGGATTGTAATTCCCTATGTGTTTTTCCAATACGTAATATTACATTTGTAATTTCAAATAACTATCTTTGTAATTTATAGTATTATCAATATCAAATATTATGCCATCATTGCTATTTATGGCAATTTAAAGTAAAGAATTAGAAGATTAAGTAAAGCAGAGTTGAGGGTCTTCCCAGATAGTCCTAAAAGGAAGAAAAAAAATTTACCAAGATAATCAACACGTAACAAAGGCATCATTTAGGGTATTACCTAAATACAAACTATCGGAAATTATGTTGTGATACCCCCAAAATAATGATATGACAGAATGCATTTGTTATTAGATAGATATAGCCATTTCACAATGTATATATACTTCAAAACATCATGTTATACATATAGAATTTTAAATAAATTTGAATAAATATTATTTTGTCAATTAAAAAGTAATTTTTAAAACTTCAGGAATACACACATGAAATTCATTAGAAACCAGTTTCAAAATCCTTATGTGACTATTAAAAAAACCAGTTTTTAACAGTCCATGGGGGAGGAAGAAGCCTTTATGTTTTAAGAAAGATCAGTTTACATCATTAGATAGTTGCACTGTCAACTAGTTCATACGATAAAAATGGCAAAGTATAGTAAAGCTTACAAAATATATCATATAACTACTTTAAGTTTTAACAAAATAATATTCCATTAACTAATTTAAAAGTATCCTATCTGAAGTAGAGGGTGCTTGCAATTCAAAAATAAGTGACCTTCTTAAAAAAAATAGTAATGAATAAAATAAATTGGCCAAAACCCTTCAAAGACTTTGTTCCCTTAAAATTCTGAACTATTTGAGAATCGAGTTCCAGAGAAACAAATATTTTCTATAATTCATTTACATAGGTAATGTTATCATTGTAGGTATGTATATACCATTTTACTTCTGATTGCTCAAATACTGGAAAGAATATATATATATATATATATATATATACTTACACACACAATATAACACCAAGTCTGGATTTATTAAACTATTAGGGTTCAATCTCTTTAGCCTTCAGTATGCCATAAATACCATTATGTGTTTATTTTCAGTGAGAACCATAGCACCAAATACCCTGTATTGTTATAATGATTTTATTTTCTCATATAAAAGAAGAATATTTGGGGACAAGAAAGAACTTTTTTTTAATTGCATTATAGGTTTGGGGGTACATGTGTAGAACTTGCAAGATAGTTGCATAGGTACACACATGGCAGTGTGTTTTGCTGCCTTCCTCCCCCTCACCCACATTTGGCATTTCTCCCCAGGCTATCCCTCTCTGGCTCCCCCGCCCTGCTGTCCCTCCCCTATTCCCCCCAATAGAACCCAGTGTATAGTACTCCCTTCCCTGTGTCCACGTATTCTCATTTTTCATCACCCGCCTATGAGCGAGAATATGCGGTATTTCATTTTCTGTTCTTGTGTCAGTTTGCTGAGAATGATGTTCTGCAGATTCATCCATGTCCCTACAAAGGACACAAACTCATCATTTTTGATTGCTGCATCATATTCCATGGTGTATATGTGCCACATTTTCCCAGTCCAGTCTATCATGGATGGGCATTTGGGTTGGTTCCAGGTCTTTGCTATTGTAAACAGTGCTGCAATGAACATTCGTGTGCATGTGACCTCATAGTAGACTGATTTATAGTCCTTTGGATGTATACCCAGTAATGGGATTGCTGGGTCAAATGGAATTTCTATATCTAGGTCCTTGAGGAATCACCACACTGTCTTCCACAATGGTTGAACTAATTTACACTCCCACCAGCAGTGTAGAAGTGTTCCTATTTCTCCACATCCTCTCCAGCATCTGTTGTCTCCAGATTTTTTAATGATCGCCATTCTAACTGGCGTGAGGTGGTATCTCAATGTAGTATTAATTTGCATCTCTCTAATGGACAGTGATGATGAGCATTTTTCCATATGTTTGTTGGCCTCATGTATGTCTTCTTTTGTAAAGT
>CM052665.1:7418136-7473295 GCA_028533165.1 Leontopithecus rosalia | reverse complement strand
GTGTCCGTAATAGGCGAGTCTGCCTTCCCGGAGCTCCAAACCTCGGTCAGAAGGGGAACCAGTCGCGTTCACTCTGTGCCGAGGTGCCGGCACAGCTTCTGCGCCGGCCTCAGGAGTCAGCGCTGGGAACCCGCGTGGCTCCTCCAAACCCGGGTCAGAAGAGGAGCCAGCCCCGCCTAGTCAGCTCTGAGAGCTGCCGTGCGGAGGTGCCGGCGAAACTTTTGCCCCGCATGGCTCCTCCACTGAGAATCTTCTGCTCCTGAGCGACCAGAATTTGTCTGAAAGTGTGGCGTCCTCTAGTTCTATGAGCTTTAACTGCGAGCTGCAATCCCGAGATGTTAGCGATCGGCCATCTTGGATCGTTCCTCTTCTTTTTTTTTTTTTCTCTTTTTTTTTTTTCAACTCCCATTTATGAATGAGAACATGTGGTGTTTGGTTTTCTTTTCCTGTGTTAGTTTGCCGAGAATGATGGTTTCCAGCTATTTTTCCCTCTTGCTGATACAAGGAAAGATAGTTTTAGAAGAAAAAAAACTACATTGTTTTCTCAACTTCATAACGTGTTAAATACACTAAGTTAGACACCAGAGATTTCTAGAGAATGAAGACAATCATGTAAGGCTGAAACTCAGAGAATAAAGAGCTTTGCTTGTTTCTTAGAAGTTGTTGGAGAGAATCCATGCCCAAGGAGATAGATAGAGTATTTTTCTGCTTGTCTCTGAAGCTCTTGCTGAGTCAGTGACCCTTAGTCACTGGATTCAGAGGCTACCTTAACCTGGCTTTTTCAGACCTTGCCCTTTAAACTCCAGTTAATCCTCATGCTAGCTACTTCATCTGAAATGTGTCCTACTTTACTATAGCCTGACTTCAACTACACTCCTTGCCCCTATTTCCCCTCACAGGCATGTTCATGGCCAGCAGCCTGGTTCTCCAAACCATCTTCCCAACAATAAGTTACTTATGATTCTACATTCTATCACAGTGTTTTCCTGATCTAGAGTAAGAAAGTAGACCAACATGGGTGACCACTTTCTATAAGTTAATTCAATTAACATATTTAATTGCCAAATACCTCTGCATCCTTCCGTTTTCAAGCTCACGAAGTAGATGTCACTATTTTTATTTTACATGTAGGAGAACATAAATACAGCTTCGTTAAATGATTTTCCTAGGAATATATACTGTTATCAGGTTGCATAGGTGAGATTCAATATATACTGATATGGTATTCTATCATACCTTTCTGCCTCTAGTGACAGCTGTTTGAAAATCGGACTTAGAATAAACATTTTGAAGGAGAACATGGAAGGCAGAACAGCAGTGTTGAAATTGTCCTTTCTCTCCTCTGTATGTCAGTACTCTTTTAGCCCCTGTTAGGTTCTTTCTATCACTGCATTAGATGATGCAAGCAAATATATAGGTACAACAAGCGTACCTAGTACCATAGGAACTGTCATTATTGGAAGTGGACAGAATAACTAATTTGCTTTTCTTGGTGATTTAAATTAATTGGCTGATTTGTTCTATCTGTTTTCCTGGAACTTGAAGGTAATTAGATGGGTCTACGATCTCTAGGATCATTCCCTGTCTTCCTCTTTTATAAAGGGGGGCATTACACTGGCTCTATTACACTTCCCAGGGACTACGTTATTGAAAAGAGTTGATGAATGCACTCATAATCCAATTCTCAACTGCCCTGAAATATGTTACCATGTGCTGTGAAATTGAACCACATAAGCAGATGTTTCTTTACATGGCCTTTCTCACATTGTTTTAGCAAAACTTGCTTTTAGCTGTTTCCATCCATCAGAAAAGAAATATATTCTTAGACTTTTTGTTATATCTAAGTGAAATTCTTTTCTCCAAGTATGTGTTTTATAACTCAACACTTTTATTTTGCAATGTCTCCCCGATAATAATAATAATAACAATAACAACACTAATACAAACACAGTTCTACTAATGTGCTGGGCTCCATGGTAAGCCCTTTGTATAGGTCAGTCTGCTAAAAACAGTAACCCTATACAGGAAATACTATTCTCATCCTTCTTTTACATGTAAGGAGTCTCAAGGACAGCTGCCTCCTTAGTTTAGTTTATGTTATGTTTTATTATCATAGTTTAACTTTGAGATACATGTGGAGAATGTGCAGGTTTATTACATAGGTATACATCTGCCTTGGTGGTTTGCTGCACCCATCAACCCATAATTTACATTAGGTATTTATCCTAATGCTATCCCTCCCTAGCCCTTGCAGGCTCCCTTTTTGTCCTGTGTTACAACTTGAAATTGACAATCTCAGATTCTAACAGGAAATCTGAGTCTAGCCTCATTTTTAACCATTATGACATTCTTCCCAGCCTCATTTTCTTCCTCAAAGTCCAGCTTGATGCAAAGAATGTTGTTCAGTTCAATAGTGAACTGAAATTGAACAAAACTGAGCTGAATTCAGAGCAGTTCAATAAAAATTTAAGGACCATTAAATTAAAATTAGGAAGACAGTTCAATACCACAACATGCTGTATTTTATATACCTAGTTAACCTAAATGATATTTTAATTTTTTCCTTCAGGTTCTTACATGATTCCAGTTTGAATATTTTCTTTACATGTGCCTTTTGTAAACATTTTTCTAAAATTTAGTAGTACTTTAGTTGTAATAATCTATTTTAAAAACATGTAGTATCCCTATATGCTATTTTATACACATTTAGTCATTTGGATCTTAAAAGTTGATAATCTACCATATTATTCTTCTCAATCTCTATAGACTTTGCCCCTTTTAAGCATATTTGCTTAGAAGATTGCTTCTGGATAGTCGGAGATCTGACCCCCAAGAGACATTTGACAATTTCTGGGAACAAGTTTATTGCAATCACCTGAGGGGCTGGAGTACTGGTGTCTATAGGTGGAGGCCAAGGATGTTGTTAGACACCCTAGAAGGAACAGATCGACCCCAGCAGTAAATAATCACCAAGCTCAAGAAATACCAGTAAAGTAGTGCCAAGACTGAGAAATCCTGAGTCCTAAGCTATCCATGGGAGCAATAACTGTACCAAAAATAGGACTAGACTGTTCATTCTTCCTTCAGGAAAATGTCATCGGTTTTATCAGCTTTATTTGTCCTCCACCTTAAACCCCTCAACCCCCCCACCTTGCCAATTAGTGTTTTAATTAGAAGTGAATGCTAGCTTTTTCTCTTAAAACATAAATACCTTGATGATGACAGTAACTGACACAACATTTGTTTAAATTTTGACCAAAAAAAAAATGCTTAGTTCTTAATGTTCTTAGAATGCTGTTGATGTTGTTCTCTGAAGTAAATGTCCAGACTCCATTCGTTTATCAAAAGTTAGGTATTCTATGATACAGCCAAACATGTATCTAGTATCGTAATTTGCAGTCCCTTTAGATGTAGTCTTCCGTCATTAAGAGCAAGTTCATGGCTGCTATGAAATTAAGTTTGCTTTCTTCAAATACTTTGAACATGATTGTCATTTAGTAAAATAAACATAGCTCTATTATTTCTTAATGTCTTTCTTAACAAGTATAAATGTCTTTCTTAACTACTTCTTACAAACTCCCATTGGGCAGCACTTAAGAAGTGAGTAATATTTCTGTCTGTTTAAGTCAAGAAATCCCAAATGGAAGTAATTTGCAGGAAGACATTGGGGACAGTTACAAAAGACATATTGCAATATGTCACTGGAAATCAACATCTCCCCACATGTTTGATCAAGAACCAGATGGAAGCTTTTATCATATTTATTTAATCTGAAATACACATGGTAATTACACTGGACCTTTAATTCAAGGCCTTCCTAATATCTCCAGAGAAGTCAGGAAATGAGTTTGCCAGTTGCAAATTGATGTAGTCATGACACTCTGGGGAAAATTTACATCTATCACTGCCTAGACTAGAGTACAGTTGCAAGTCATATGGTACCTTAAGAAAGTGAGGTAAAGTCAAAGCTTAGTTAACCCATGTAAGAGGAGTAAGAGGCTCCATCTCTGCCCAAAATATTAATTATATGTTTCATTCATGCTATTCCAGAATGATTCCCTCCTATGAGTGGTGTGTAAGTAAAGTGTAATATAAATTTTATAGCCAATATCTCACAAAGTTAAATTACACAAACAAACCTCAAACCAAGGTGCCTGTAAGTGAAATACTCTCACATTTCTAGTCCCAAACCTGGGGTCTTAGGCAACGTCTACAGTTAAATTTACCAGAAGTTAATAGGTCTAGGGTTTTCTTTGCCAAAGTGATAGGAAGAGGAAAATATCACAAAGACCACTTTTCAAAATTTTGCATTTAAAAAAATGTGAGTTAGCAAAACATTATTTAATGTTCAATGTTTAAATTCTAACTCTTCAACTTTGATGTTTTTACATAAAATTATAAAAACTATAACATGTATCAAAGATGACCAATATTATGTATAAAAAACATAAAAATAATATAGTTGTTAAGGTAGATGGGGCATATTTATCTCTGGTAGTGGAAGACATCAACTTAAGTTTTATAACATTCCAAAATGTGCATTATGATTATGTTATTTTATTTTCAAATTTAGGAAAAGGAATATATATGTATTTGTTTAAAGAGTTGTATATGTATATATGTGTGTGTATATATATGTACCGCCTCCTGAAAGCATTCACAGAAAATATAGTATTTTCTGATGTATTGTTGATGTTTTATAAGAGAAAAATATGAAATAAATTTCTTACTAGACAAAGATTAATAAAAGATCGCTATTAATATAGGATGTATAACTAATGAGAAATAGTTGAATCACATACATATTCTGAAATGACTTCAACAATATTATTGGCTGATGAAAATGATATTAATGGTTATTACTGTTGTCCTAATAAACCTGCATAAAATTTTATTTCATTAATTAAATTAAAAGGCTATTAAATTAAATCCTATTAAAATTTAAATGCTAATTAAAAAGCATAAAATAATCCTATCAATAATTTATTGCACTAAGCCAATATGATATATTCTACAGCTATCCTGTGGTTATCTCCCATATTTCCATTAACAATGTTTTCAAGTTTGGTTACCTGTTTCCACTGACACAACTACTGTTATCTCAAATAAGTATACATTGTACAAGTAAGGAAAGCACATATTGAATATCTACTCTGCTGGATGCCCTGCTAAGAATGTCCTATGTAAGATCCCATCTCATCTTCACAAGAAATTTTATAAGAGGTGATCAAAAAGGGCAACATTTTACAAAACGTAAAACAAGGTTTCTAACTATTAAAGACTTAATTAAAACTAGAATTCATAATCAAATCAGTGTCATAATGAGGATTCATTATCATTTTTATGGCAAGTCTTTTCCAAAAATGGTAAATTTAAAAATTTTTCTTTAGTAAAGAATTATTGTACCCTTGTCTTTTCCTGTTTTGTACTTAAAACAACAACAAACTTACATATAGTAATTAAAATTTCTTCCATATGCAAAGTTAAAAACAGTTATGATTCAGTAAACAAAATAGAGAACCGGATATTAACACTTCTGATTCTCACTGAGCTGTTGCATTAGAATGTGACTGTGTTAGTCCATTTTCACATTGCTATACAGAATACCTAAGACTGGATAACTTATAATGAAAATAGGTTTGGTTGGCTCATAGTTCCGTGAACTGTACAAGAAGCATGATACTGGCATCTGCTCAGTTTCAGAGGTGGGGGCAGGCGTCAGGAAACTTACAATCATAGCAGAAGGCAAAAGGGGAAGGAAGAAGGTGGGGGGAAGTGCTACACATTTTAAAACAACCAGATCCCCTGAGAACTTACTCATTATCACAAGAACAGCACCAAAAGGATGGTGCTAAACCATTCATGAGAAACTGCTCCCGTGATCCAATCACCTCCCATCATGCCCTACCTTCAATGCTGGGGATTACAATTCAACACGAAATTTGGTGGGAACACAGATCCAAACCATATCATTCTGTGCCTGACCCTTCAAATCTCATGTTCCTCTCACATTGCAAAATACAATCATGCTTTTCCAGCAGTCCCCCAGACTTATAACTTATTCCGCCATCAATTCCAAAGTCCAAAGTCTCATCTGGGACTAGGCAATTCTCTTCCACCTATGAGATTGTAAAATCAAAAACAAGTTACTCTCAAGATACAATAGGGGTATAGTTATTGGGGAAATACTCCCATTCCAAAATGGAGAAATCATCCAAAAGAAAGGGGCTACAGACCCCAGGCAAGTTGGAAACCTAGCAGAGCAGTCATTAAATCTTAAAGCTTCAAAATAATCTCCTTTGACTCCATGTCTCATATCCAGGGCACACTGGTTTGAGGAGTGGGCTACTAAGGCCTTGATCAGCTCCAGCCCTGTGACTTTACAGAGTTCAGTCCCCATGGCTGCTCTTATAGGCTGGCATTGAGCGCCTGAAGCTTTTTCAGGCATACAGTACAAGCTGTCAGTGGATCTACCATTCTGGAGTCTGGACGACACAGGCTCTATTCTCAGAGCTCCACTAGGCAGTGCCCCAATGGGGACTCTGTGGCGGTTCCAACCTCTCATTTCCCCTTTGCACTGCCCTAGTAGAAGTTCTTCATGAGGGCTTTGTCCCTGAAGCAGCCTTCTGCCTGGACAACCAGGCTTTTCCATACATCCTCTGGAATCTAGGTGATGGCTCCAAGGCTCAAATCTTCCCCAGGCTTAACACATGGAGACCATTAAGGCTTAAGGCTTCCACTCTCTGAATTAGTGACCCAAGCTGTAGCTGGGCCCATTTGAGTCATAATAAGTGGTGGAGTGTCTGACATGCAAGGAGCAGTGTCCCAAGGCTGCACAGAATAGCTGTGCCCTGGACCTGGCCCAGAGGCCTAGAAGGACAGAATGAAACCACCTGTCATACAGGGGCTGCTGCAAAGGTCTCTGAAATGCCTTCAAGGCCTTTTCCCTATTGTCTTGGTTTTCCACATTGTCTTGGCTTTTTACTCATGCAAATTTCTGTACTCTGTTTTAATTCCTCATCTAAAAATGGACTTTTCTTTTCTGCCATATGGCCAGGCTGCAAATTTTCCAAGCTTTTATATTCTGCTTTTTTTTTTTTTGGAAAAATGAAAATTCCAGTTATTCACTATTTCTTTGCTTACACATATGAGATAGGATGTTAGAAGCAACCAGATCAAATCTTAAATGCTCTGCTGCTTAGAAATGTATTCTGCCAGAGAGCCCACATCATCACTCTCAAGTTCAAAGTTCCATGGATCCTTAGGGCAGAGACACAATGTAGCCAGTTTCTTTGCTAACACATAACTGATGCAACCCTTGCTTCAGTTCCCAGTAAGTGCTTTATCTTATCTGAGGCTTCCTCAGCCTGGAGTTCATTGTCCATATCACCATCAGCATTTTGGTCACAATGATAAATCAAGCTTATAGGAAGATGCAAATTTCCCCTCATCTTCTTGTCTTCATCGGAGCCTTCCAGACTTTTCCATCCTCTCCTATTACCAAGTTCCAAAGTTGTTTCCACATTTTTAGGTAGCCTATAGAAATGTCTTACTCCTTGGTACTAATGTTCTGTATCAGTCTGTTCTAGCATTGCTATAAACACCTGAGATTAGGTAATTTATAAGGAAAATTGGCTCACAGTTCTGCAGCTGTACATAAAGCATGATACTGGCACCTGCTGGGTTTCTGCAGGGTAGGAAGCCCAGGTAACTTACAATTATGGTGGAAGGTGAAGTGGGAGCCAGAACTTCACTTGGCAGGAGCAAGAGGAAGAGAAAGCAGAGGGAGGTTCTGTGCACTGAAACGATCAGATATCAGGGAACTCACTCACTCACTATCACGAAAACAGCACCCAGGGGAATGTATTAAGTCATTCGTGAGAAACCACTCCCACAGTCCAATCACCTCCTATCATGCCCTACCTCCAGAACACTGGGAATTACAATTTGACATGATATTTGGTGAGGATACAGATCTAAATTATATTGACGTTCCAAAAACAACTTGTTATTTGTTATTTTCTGGGTGTGTTACTTTGTAAGATGGTGTGAAATCTTGGTGAATGACAGATTCTGGGAAAAATGCAGGAAAAGCAATTTATATGAAGGTACGAGAAAAAAAGAGAATTAAACACAATTTGCTATACAAACATAAACAAACAGTTACACTAATTTGGAAGAATGATTATAACTACATGAAGTTTTCAACAATAATTAAAGTATGATTTATTTTAGGTTACGTATTTAATGATATCTATGAAAGACAGTCTACCTGTAAATTGTATTTGTATTGCTTAAGCAGAGGAAAGCTATAGGGTTCTATCATTAAAATTCTGAGGCATTCTTAGGTATTAGGTACTGCTTAAAAGAGTTTTAAACTTTTACTTTTATTACTATAAGATATAGTATGAAATATAAAATACAGATATTTTAAGGTTACCATTTAAATTTTTCTTCATCATAATTGAAATGACCTTAGTGAATGCATCTTAGAGCTTTCAGTTAAGTCTTTTCATTTGTATGGTTGGCCTATAAAGTGCTGTGCAATAATTATTAAAACGAATAATTATATTTTATACATAGTAAGAATTTAGGCCAGTGCTCCCTAACCATGATGTAGGACAAAGTTTTACACATAATTATAGTTCATATTAACATGTAAGGGTAGAATTATTTTATAGGCATATTTGCCACTCATTAATATTTAAGTAAATTTCCTCTGAAAAATTTGTCATAGGCTTAATTAGCTGACCTTTGCATATTTATTTCTCACATTTAAACAAAATCACAATCAATTTGTAGAGTCTGCAAATTTTCTGTATGCTTGGATGGAAAGCACTGTTGTAAATTCAAGCATGGTATGTTTCTTGCAAACTTTCTTTTTCTTTCTTTTTGGAACATTAAAGTGTGTTTCATACTCACAAACATACACACAACGATTTCTATAATTACATCAGTGTCTAGATCCATGACCATTTGATCACTACATCCTTAATGATAATAAGGTTATAGCAGCTCTTGATAGATATAAAATAAATTGATTATATAAGTAGCCAAATCTCCAAGGGTTAACAACACTGAAGTTTAAACCAATATCTTTTTCTGAATTCATCCTATAAGCAATCAATGAATTTGACAAAACCTTATTCCAAAGTTCTTCCTATAGCTGGGTAAATTAATGTACTTAACAGATCCAAAATTAAGTGACGTTCTGAGTTTTCTGTAATATAATATTCAAAATATTCTAGTGCATTCTTAATTATAACATCGATTAAATAAGGAGACTGAATTTTTCTTGTATGTCAAACATTTGAACTCCTAACATATTTTCTACATTATCTTTTGTGTCTAAATGCATTTTTTGCATATAAACTTGCCAAGAACTTGTCCATCATTTCTACTTTTGGCCATCTTGGAAAACAGGTTCCAAGGGATTGGGAGATGCGCAAGAGACCCAGTTTGGTCTCTGACTGTTTTCTTCCAATGTCCTCATGGCATAGTCTCAAAAGAGAACACAGCACAGATAACAAAGTATCTCAGGAAAGGAATCCTCTCTAAAATTTGGAAAAGTTGCTCACAAGAACATGTGTTCAGGTATCCATAAGCCAAGCAATTACTTTTTAACACACATTAATCATGGTCTATCCTCTTGACAGCAACTTTCCACTTACGAAAACTCTCCTATGCTGGTCTAATTCAGTTTGGATCAGGTTCAGTTTTACAGTTAGGAGCTTGGGCAGTAACATAATGTTAAATATTTACTAAAAACCTTCTAAATTTGGTATGAAAATAGTAGCTATGTTGCAAGACTAATTTATGGTCAAAATAAGTTTATGCTTATTTAATAAAGTTAATAAAGTAATAATTAATAGATGTGAAAACTAAGGCAGAGGGAGCTTAAGTAAATTGTATAATGGTCACATAGCTAGTGTGTAAAGGAACAGTAAGGGTAAGATGGGAGTGCTTGACTTACTTTCTATTGGAACAGAACTTGGTAGATGAAAAAGTAATCAGACAATATCTATTCAAGCTTAATATTTTAATATTTATAGCATGCACAAGCCTTTTCCCCTGGTATGTGGTGGTCTCTTTTTAATGTTGTATGGAAAAGACACATATTCATTCTTGAAACTGAGGAATGGGTTCAATTATTATTTATAGTGGTTTTCAAAACTCATAAACATGGTTATTATAACTTATAATTATCATCAGAATAATCAATTCAAAAAATATATAACAAAACTGGTTCAACCATACTGACTAGTACTGTAGTATACCTTTTAGAACTGACTTGTTTAAAAATATATTTTAACAGAAATGGTATTGTATGTCTAGTGTATTGACTCATAAAAAATTAATATGTTTCTAACAAGTGATGTTTCTTCATCATTTAAGTGTTTATTTTTCCATCAGAAACATTTCTGCACATGGATAAACATCACAATTAGTCGGTATAGCCTAAAATTTTAGAATAATATGGAGTGATATAAACGATCTCATTGGCAAATATTTATTCTTTATTATACTAAGATTTTAAAAAATAAATCTATCCTACTTTTGTTGAAGCATACTTAATTATAATAATGTCAAGTTTTTTTTTTAGTTCAGCTTAAGAAGAAATATGTTTAAACCTACATTTACTCTTATGCAAAAATAATTGCATGCAATATATTTAACCTTCATTCTGCTTAAACATATCTTAATTTATCTTTTTAGATTTTCACAAAGTACATTGCCAGAATAGATATATGGCAATGTCATATTCAAGTCATTTATTTTTCTTCTTAATGGTTGCTCCTATTTATTTATTTTATGTGTGTAGGCAGAGAACAGTGATGTGTGAAGAGTTAGGTATTGTTGACATTGAAGGCAGAACAGTCCAAGACGGAAAGACGTGAAGCAACAGAATAAAAAATATAGCAATTTATATAGATCACATAAAAAAATTGGGCACTGTGAAATGAATTTTAGTATATTTTTTCAGATAAAGGAAACCCCAAACTACAAAATGCAGTCTTGCTTACAATGTCTAACCTTATGAAGCCCATTGTTTACTTGCATATTTATTGAAGACCCATTAGATATGACATATACATATGTTCTGTCTTAGTCCATTTAGTCAGCTATAACAAAATACCACAAATTGGGTCTTTATAAACAACAGAAATTTATTTCTCACAGTTCTGGATGCTGGAAATTCTGAGATCAAGGTGCTGGAAGATTCAGTGTCTCTTGAGGGCCTGCTTTCTGGTCCATAGATGATGTATTCTCTGTGTACTCACCTGGTGAAAGGGCCAAAGCAACTCTCTGCCTCTTTTACAAGGGCACTAATTCCATGAATGAGAGAAGAACTCTCATGACCTAATCACCTTCCAAAGGCTTCACCTCCTAATATCATCACATTGGTGATTAAGATGTCAACATATGAAATTTGGAAGGACAAAAACATTCAGACCATAGCAGATTCCCTATGAACTGATTTTTTTAACAGTGACTGTTTTGAGAAGAGCAGAGCAGGTACATATTCTTAATTATAGATGGAGAAACTGAAACTCTACACTGGTCACAGGAAAACTAGAGTGAAATACTATTGGAGATCTCTGAGCTTAAAAAGAGACTATGATTTTATGAAGGAAAATTAGACTCTACATCAAGTGCCCAATGGACAATTTAGCTGAGTTTTCCCAGCAGCAAATGGTCCCATGGCAATCTGAAAACTTATTTCGTTTTCCCTTTGATCACCTAGATAACCTTAAAAACCATTCTTTTCTTTCACCTTCCTCCTGTTATCACACAGGCAATCTCATGGAAAGTTCTCTCCCTTTTTGAATGTCAGAGAGAAAGAGGTGAAGCATTTTGTGAAGGGCCCTTAGTTCTGATAGCTGCACTGCTCTGCTGGTTGAGAGTCCTCTCTATAGAGTCGTTCAAATTCTTCAGAGCTAAAAAATTTCCTCACTTGAAACAGTTGAGGAAATACTAGTCTGCATTCACCAGCAAAAGAGATCACTGAAAGGAAGAGAACTATGCTAGAACCTACATTTTCCGAAAACAGAAATACCATTTTAGGACACGTTTTTCATT
Source organism: Leontopithecus rosalia (assembly GCA_028533165.1). Classification (NCBI taxonomy): domain Eukaryota; kingdom Metazoa; phylum Chordata; class Mammalia; order Primates; family Cebidae; genus Leontopithecus; species Leontopithecus rosalia. Next base: position 7,461,214 of record CM052665.1, on the reverse strand, counting down.
TAATTTTTCTCAAGAACAGACAAGAGTATCTTCTTCAAGGACATATTTTATTTGTGCCCATCACATTACTGATTATGTATAAACATAAATTAATAAAATTGATTGTTATTTAATTTGGATATCTGTAAATGATGAAGAAAGGATAAGCAGATCAGATTGTGAAAGGGGACAACCTTCCCAGGAGGGATGGTGCAGTCCAAGGCATGAAGTTAGTGCACACAGTGACAACACGTTCCTTCTGCACTCCTGATAGTCTCATTTCACTTACTGAAACATTTTGTAAATTGATTATGTCTCTAAGATAAACAGCCTTGGAACACTAAAAACAAGCAAAATGCAAACAAAGAAAATAGTGATTTTATAATTAGTGTGGCCAAAACTTTTTGAATATGAAGCTTATGTATAAATATTATTGATTTATTTTTTACAGATATCTTATAGATGTAAACATGTGGGGCCATTTGTTTATTACTAGCTTAATGGGGAAATAAATTTATGTTACACTAAATACATTTTGAGAGGAAAGATTAAGTTTTGTGTTTGCTTGGATTTGCTTTAACCTATCATTGAAAATCTGTTGTATATTATAGCCTTAATATAAAAACTCGTAAAGTTTCTACACATCTTATGTATAGTTAGAACTATGTGTAAATCACTGCACAAATATGAAGAACTTTATATTTTCATGTTTTCTATCTCTTGGTATTTCTTAGGTGCTTCTGTTAGGAACAGTAATTGTATATAACATTAGAAGGTAAATGGAATGGCCCCTGAGTGACTGCAGTGATGTGTTTCTCTCCAGGGATCTTGCTAATGTCATATACTATCAAAGTACAGTTTATTTTTTCCCATAAATTATGTATAACTGTTTCTAATGTTTTACCATACTGCCTTTCTTTCTGAAGCATTATTCTTTTCAAACAGGGGTAAGCGGGCCGTAATTATGTGGAAAACATTCTAATTTAATATTAGAATCAAATTTTTAAAAGCATTATTAAGTACATATCTAGATGAGTCATTTTTACTTAACACTAATTTCTAAAATATTCCGATAGTAACAGTTTTGTTATAATTTAATATGATGAAGGGGCAGTGATCCATTGCTCAGCACAGTAAATTGGTATATAGAAAACTATCTGTTTGCAATTTAGCATAAGAATTTAATATTATTCATTCACTCATTTTGCTTAGCTCTTAAAACTGTGTAAAAGTGCTGCAGCAGTTATATTACTAGTGTAAGACACAACCTTTATCTTCAAGAACACTTACATCTTCAGGGGAAAATCAAACTTAAACAAGTGAATTAATCCAGGGGGAACTCCTGAATTAAATAATTCAAGAATAGTTGACATTGACTGATCACGGTTGTCTGGAATTAGCGTGCACAGAGGAAAAGAAGTATGTCTTACAGGATGAAGAAGCTTAAGTAACAGGAGATTTTAGCATGGATGGACATTGGATTCTCCATCACGATAGAAGAAAAAAGAAGATAAATTATATGAGAAAATAAAATGCTATAAATGACCTCAACCAGCTCTTGTTCCCAAAATAGGAGTCATCTTAGCCATACTGAAAACTGACTTTCATAGTTAATTTTAAAGCTTTTCCAAGATTATTTCAAAACTAGTTTAAGCAAGCTGTTCCATGCTTTATCAATCTTCTCTTAATAATAACTATGATTTTTCTGAGTACACACTTTACATACATTGAATAAAACTGCAATGTATTACATAGAGCCTGACACAGATTAAATACTCAACAAATTATTCTCTCATTTAATCCTCACCCATCAAACTGCCACCAGATTCTTTTCCCATCCAATCTCATGTTATGCAAATCTTCTATTTTAACATTTTCCCTAATCTTTCAAATAGTTAGACACTTAGAATGGTTCACAGTTACCACATGTAATAAAAAGTCTTGAATGAGTCTTTTAAAAGGCTGAAAAAGGAAACCTATATTTTCTACATGGCAGCTTTTACTTTCCAATTTTCTTCTTTTTTTTTCCTCATAAAACTAATATTTGGATAGTACTTCCTTTGTGTCAGACAATTCTCTAAGCCATTTAAGAGTATTGATACATTTAGTCACTGACAATGGTGGGAAATAAGTATTCACATTCTAAAGATGACAGGCTTAAGAAATTTGACCTATGTCATACAGATAGCTGTAAATTGTTTAAGGTTTGGTGTATACAATTTGTAAATCCAGATTTTGTAAGCAATGTCTTCCACTTGAAAAAATTTCACTGAGTTTTCTGTTAAGCAAAATTTGACTTTGGAAACATATTTATTGTAATATATAACAACAATTGAATAATAATCGCTTTCTTTATATAAAAATGCCCTTGGAAACTAATTTTAAAATCTTTTAAATAAAATTATTTAAATTTTAATTATTTCCTGCCATTATATTTACAACGGAAAATCAAACATGATAACAATATTTTTTTATAAAAAAAAATCTGACATGGCCGGAAGCGGTGGCTCACGCCTGTGATCCCAGCACTTCAGGAGGCCGGCGGGTGGGTCACCTGAGATCAGGAGTTTGAGACCAGCCTGGCCAACATGGTAAAATTCTGTCTCCACCATAAATGCAAAAATTAGCCTGGCATGGTCACACATGACTGTAACCCCAGCTACTTGTGAGGCTGAGGCAGGAGAATCACTGGAACCCAGGAGCCAGAATTTGCAGCGAGCTGAGATTGCTCCACTAGATTCCAGCCTGAGTGACAGAGTGAGACTCCATCTCAAAAAACAAAACAAAACAAAACAAAAACATTCTAACACTAGAATGAAGAGCTATTTGCATTTATACTTTCTGCATACTGTAATTAGAGTTTGTACTTTATATTTTAAGAATGGAAAACATAATAGACCACCCTTGATAGAAACCCCCAGCAATGATTCCAGAGACAGAATTACATAATTTAGGATTTCTCCATGTTAAGATTTTAAATAAAACTGTAAATTGGTGTCATTTTTCACTCTTGCACATATTTAAAATTACCGACCTTAGGTATTATAATTTAACATAATTTTCTCTTTGGAATTCTTTACTAAGAGTCAAATAAGTAACTGTAACTGAAAGTTGTTAACTTTGAAAAGTTTTATGCTTATAATATCTTATGTGTTTTTTACACTGTCATGTAAAAGAAATTAGTAATGTATTACCAAATCTCCTGAAATTTACTCCAATATTAACAGGCTAATGCCAACAAATCATGGGCTAATGCTTGAGAATTAATAATAATCTTTAAAGATACATGATGTATTTATCTGAAAAATAATGCAGACACGGCTCCCTGTTAAGAAATTTCAGAAGGCTTTACTTCATTTTTTTTTATTGCTATGAAAATAGGAGGTAGATAAGAGGGGACATATGATAATACTCCCATTGAAGTTTAGCTGTTTAAATTATGTATGCTTCCCGCGGCGTTCGTGTGATACTTATTCTCAATCTCTTGTTTTAGTTGCTAAAAATAAAAACTTAAGGAGAGACTTTTAGTTCTAACAGTTATGGAGATTTCAAGAAAAAAAAAGCATCGCCAAAAATATTAATTTTTTAAAAAAATATACTTATACATATAAAGTAACTTTCTTCATGTCCATAATATCTTTAAAATCTTAAATTCCTATGACAATACATTGATTTATTTTGTTGATGAAATAAAAGCTAAAAGTTGATGTATTTCCTTCACAGATTATAAGAATGAACAGGATCAAACAAATATGTATTATAAATACCTTTCTTCAAAAGTTATATTAATCTATTTCTGAATGTATCTGAAACAAAGTAAAAACAATAGTGAACATAATAAATTTAAATTGATCTACAACAAATTTTAGCAGGTCAAATTGTTTTAATGTCAAAAAAAGGAGAGGGATATGGCCTACATATATAATCTGAGATTCTACTGTAAGAATGAAGATTATAGATAGACAAAAGCAATATGGAATAAATCAGTGAAATCTTTCCCTGGTAGTGACCTATATCATATGACTCAGTCTCCATTCCACTCACTAGGTACAGATATAATTCATATTTCAGTTGCAAAGATAGCTGATCTATCTATCTTTGATAGATCTACAGTATTTATCCACAGCATTGAGAATGAGCAGGAAAAAACATCAGCATCAGAACTAAGAGTCTTTGGTCCAGTCATCCCAATAGTAAGATTAAAAATGAGAAAAAAAAATCAAGAATGTGTAAAGAGAATTTATTTACTTATTTATTTTTGAAACAGAGACTGAGTCCATCAAACCTCTTTTTACTTATGATTTACCCAGTCATGGGAATGGCTTTATTAGCAGCATGAGAGCAGACTAATACAGAAGGCACAAAATTTAATTAAAAAGTAATAACATTTTTTGAACCTTTTTAATGTCTTAATATTTAAATATTTCAAATCATTAAAAATTTTGTTCAAATACAGAAAATACACACTGTGGTCTGTTGGGGGAAAATGGGGAGGGAGAGCAGGGGATGGGGAGCTGGGGAGAGATAGCATGGGGAGAAATGCCAGATATGGGTGATGGGGAGGAAGGCAGCAAATCACACTGCCATGTGTGTACCTATGCAATAATCTTGCATGTTCTTCACATGTACCCCAAACCTAAAATGTGATGTAAATAAACAGAAAATAACATTATTATAAACATATGATCCAATATCAGAAAAACTATACAACTTACTAGAAGACACTGAACATTGGAATTATTAAAGAATCATACTGATTTTGAATAATAAATTATATAAAACAAAATATATTTATGTTTATAAATCCCAGTAAACAATCTGTTATACTTTGATTCTTCCAAAATTTTTCTGAAATTGATAGGAAATGTGTTTTTAAAGTCCTCCAACTGATTTTTAAAACCATAAAACTGGTGTAGGATTGTGTATACAGATCACTCTTATAGAAACAGATAAAAATCTATAGACAATTATTTTATGGTAAGTTTCACAAAATTATCGATGAAAGAAATTGTGTGGGGGACACCTGGCTATGAAAGCAGAATTGAAGTTATATGTTAATCCTTAATCCTCAAGTCATAGGCCAAAACACATTTCAGAATGATTAAAGTATAATAACAAAAGGGTTAGATGACAATATAGATTTCTGTGTATATAATCTTATGGCAAAAGTGTTTTATTCCATGACCCAGAAGCCACTTGTCATAACATAGTTTAGTAGATTTGATTAAATAAAATTACAAGTCTAATCTATCTGAAAATACCAAAAACAAAAAATAAAGAGAATTTGTTAAAAGCTGTTCATCTTTATGTAAAGAGGGCTGTTAAAACAAAATTTAAATAAAAAATGCACAACCGCATGGACCGGCATTGCAAAATTAAGGATTAATACAGCCAAAAATATTTAGACTTCCTTATGTTAACTTGTAATTTCATTAATTCAAAGCATTTAAATTTAGATGTTACTGTTCCACATCAGATTGGTAACATTGTAAAAAATTATATTTTTGATGTTAATACAATATGGAGAAAAGAATCCCACAGGTACTCTTGATGGGGGGTGAATTTGTACAGTTTTTCTGCAATGTACATTGACAATATTTATCAGAAGTCTTTACAAAATGTTTATACCATTGATCCAGCAAAACTTTTCGGAATTTATCGTCAGCACGTAAGACAGGTGTAGAGATGTATGAACAAAAGTGATTCCTAAGTTCTCTAAAAGAGTGCACAATTCCGAAAGATATTCAGCAAATAAATAGATGTGATTTATGACTGTCTGAATATGAGAACTTGGGCGAGATTTTTGAACTGATTCCAGTGTATGTCACAAGTAATATAAATAGAGAATTTAGAGATATGAAAGATTTTTACCTCATTTTTTGAGATTCATGGGCAACAATAGAAATTCAGAGAAATACAAGAAATATATATTAGAAAGCTAAATTAAAATTAACTGTTGTAACTTAATGCTTAATGTTTTTAAAGTAAATCCTTTTTTTTTTCTAACAAACATTTCAAAGGTGTATTGTTAAGCTGGGCACAGTGGCTCACACCTGTAATCCCAGCACTTTGGGAGGCCGAGGTGAGTGGATCGCTTGAGGTCAGGAGTTCAAGACTAGCCTGGCCAACATGGTGAAACCCTGTCTCTACTTTAAAAATACAAAAATTAGCCAGGGTTCATTAGCTGTGATAGAGGGCACATGTAATCCCAGCTACTTGGGAGGCTGAGGCAGGAGAATCACTTGTATTTGGGAGGTGGAGGTTGCAGTGAGCTAAGATTATGCCACTAATTGCACTCCAGCCTGGGCAACAGTGAGACTGTCTGAAAAAAATAAAACAAAACGAAACAAAGTGTGATTGTGAATTGGGCTTTTTTTTTCCAGACAGCGATTCAGTGACCAATATCTTTACTTACTCATTTGACCCTCTTATCTTCAACTTTCATCTCCTGAGATCACCCAGGAGGCTTACATGTGTGAGGTTTTCTAATTGGATGAGCCTTCATTTAGTTGCCTAGAATACAAATCACATTGTTTACTTAAGTGTAAGGAAGACTGGAAAATGCTTAGCTCTAATAACTGAAAGCAAAGGAAATGTTTGTTTTTAGCTAGAAATCTCGGCCCCATATACCCTTCTGATCACCAAACCTGATCAAAAGGGTATATGGGGCAGAGAAATTTTAGCTGAAACCAAACCATCTGAAGAAACATACCACATGCCATCTAAAGAAAGGACCTAAAGCGCCATCAAATCAAGGTATCCAACTCAAAGCCTAAGACCCTCAGATACGCACAACTCTCTTCATCATATCTGGATACATGCGTCCAGAGGTGAAAGGAAAAGGAGTTAATGATCCTCTGCATCCCATACACAATAAACATGATAGAGAGAGGAGAAGCACTCCTTGGTAATAAATACTCCCATTTGGAATTAAAGAAAGAATGAGATACACAAGGTAATCATGGATCTGTGCAATTTTAAAAACATGCCAGGCTGGCATTACAAGGCCCTTCTGTCTTGGCAGGAGTTGGGGTTCCCTGAAGAAACTGGATTCTCCTCCATTCATTCCTTTTTGCTTTCCCCAATTCCACCCTCTGTGGAGTTAACCTTGTTAATCATAGTCCGTGACTATATTTGAAGTAGGTGTTGGGGAGTATATCCTCCATCAAGGACACACAGATTTTATAGTCCACTTTTTGCATTCACCACTTTACGTGTCTAGACCTTGTTTGAAGCTTCAGTCAGACTGTTTTTTTCTGTCTAGACATACGATCCTTTGACACGACCATTACATTAAAAATACAGAAGACTCACAATCTGTTTGTCAGATTCCTGTTCCTATAATTCAGCTCTAGTTCTTAAAGGCCTTCTTTCCAAGCCTAATTCATTTCTGTACTTTCACTCTCTTTTAAATTCGTCTGTAAATTGTAAATAGCTATCTTGAGGCTACCTGCAACAGTGAACCTGGGAGCGTAGGAAGTACACTCAATCTGACCTTTGTCATGGGGCTAAGTCTTAGTGGATTTTACTGTCAAGGTCTGCACTCAGTTTTATCCCTTAGTATGTGACTTCTATAAAGAGCTAATTTTCCAAACTTTTGAGTGCCCAAATGTCTGGGTATTCTTTTTATCTTTTCATTTCTTCTTGAAAACTGGCTATCCTTTTCCGGATTGATCTCTTGCCTGTAAAATCCTCTTAAAGGCAGAACATAAAAGTATATTATGAATTTGTCTCTTTCCAATCACTTTCTCTAGAACTACAATTTCCACTGGCATTTAAATCTTGATGCTGAGTATTTATCTTCCTCTTTTCTATCAACAGCATTTAATAGAGTCCCAACGCCTGCTTTCCCGCCAAAATATATTATTCCCTTTAACCAACAACAGCGTTTTCTCCAGCATCTTTTCCTATCTGACTGTTCTCTCCTTTTCAGTCTGCACCACTGGAAGTTCTTTCTCTTCATGGATTTTATTTATTTATTTATTTTTAGTTTTTATTTGTTTTAAGAATTTCTCTTTTTTTGTATTTTCTTTTCCTTTTTATTGCATTTTAAGTTTTGGGGTACATGTGCAGGACAAGCAAGATAGTTGCATAGGTACACACGTGGAAGTGTGATTTGCTGTCTTCCTCCCCTTCACCCACATCTGGCATTTCTCCCCTTGCTATGCTATGCTATCCCCTGCTATCCCCAGCTCCCCCACTCCCCGCTGTCCCTCCCCGATTCCCCTCAATAGACCCCAGTGTGTAGTGTTCTTCCTGGATTTTAAATATGGAAGCTCCCAGTGGTTCATTCTCAGACCTCTTCTTTTCTTCCTCTAGATACCCATGGGGGAATTAGTCAATTTCCACAGCTTTAAATAATATTTATATAGTGATTAATCTCAAATTATCATTTTCAGCCCCTGCCTTTCTCACGACATTATTTTACATAGAGAACAGTAGAGTTGAGTTCATCACACCAAGGAAATACCTAGGCACATACATACACATATTTTCAGATGGAGGTGAGGAGGAAGGAAAAGCCTATAGCTATACAAAATACATATGTATGTATTTGCTTATCCAATCTTTTCTATAAAATGTAAGCTCAATGGCAACAGTGATTGATGTATCAAATAGTATATCCGCAGATACCTCGTATTTATAACATTTGTTCACAGGATGATTGCGGTAACACACATTAGTGTATTTTAATGGAAATTGTGTTAATTTTCAAAATAACTTATTCTAATGCAGATAGGCATTCTAAGACTAACTAACACGTTAACTGGAACAACATCTTCCTTTGTTTTCCAGACCCGAATGCTTTGGCTGGCCAGAATGGCCCTGACCATGCTCTCATAGGAGGAATAGTGGCTGTTGTTGTATTCGTCACGCTGTGTTCTATCTTCCTGCTTGGTCGGTATCTGGCGAGACATAAAGGTAGGTTACATTTTGCCAGAGTGTTCAACGTTTGCAAAATATTCTCGACTAACCTCATTGTAAAATGTTATATCAGTGCATGTGTGTATTTGTGTGTGTGTGCAGAATGGGGAGATAGTGAGAAATGCTACATTATTTCAAGGAACTCTTGATTATGTTATCTAAATATAAAGTTATATGGCTTAGCAAAATAATCTTTAGCCAGTGGTCAGATGTCATAGAGTAAGCCACTGGCTCAGAATAAAAGAAATAAATAGAAGAAAATTTGTACTTTATTTCTAGAACTGAAATTTAACTATAACTATTTGTTCAATGTTTTTGTTTGTAAGTTTGTGAACACCCATGTAGTCATATTAGTGAGGAAAATATATATTGGGCAATGGGCCAGTTAGAGCTTTATTAATATAATCTGCTTTTAAAGAAGTTCACCAAAATAAATGGTGACAAGTTTGACATGACCATTTTTAAGATCTTAACAAAAGACCCTGATTGCTGCAGCTCTAAGGTTCACATTATCCTTATCCATCATTAAAGAAGTCACATTTACTTATTACCCATTTCAGTTTGGCTCTTGCTGTAGTAAATCAAGCCATAACTTCAACTACAGCATACCTGCAAATTGAAAGGAAACAGTGCAACTTTAGAAGAGTCAATCAGGTAGCATATTATGTCTCAGAAAATCTGGCAAAAGTTCCTTCCTAAATGAATGTAGCTTTAATGCTGGGTATTTTACCAGCCTCACAGAGCTAACATATTTTTCTTCTAATATATGCAGGAACGTACTTAACAAATGAAGCTAAAGGAGCTGAAGATGCACCAGATGCTGATACAGCCATTATCAATGCTGAAGGCAGCCAAGTCAATGCTGAAGAGAAAAAAGAATATTTCATTTAAGATGAAGGCCAAGATTCTGAGTTTCACTACCAGGCTGACTGCTGGAGAAAACTGGCTATAATCTTTCAGAATTCATTTCTACCATCGTCTGCTACCCTTATTAACTTCCATACTGTACTGCTATCAGTAGCCAGTGTATACCAACAATCAGCTGTTGAAAGCATCATTCTTTAATTACCTTACCATCCATAATGCAGAACATTTCTTACTGCCTAAATTTCACACCATTGCTCTTTTAACATACAGTGCTTGAATATACAGCCTTAACAATGTTAATCATCTCCTTGGATCATGCTATTGAGTGGTTTTTATACATTAAACTATGTATGCAGAGTTTTTCCCCCCATTTTTTTTCCCTTTAAGTCATAGACCTAATCAGTTTGCCATTGGACAGCTTTCACAAGTAACAGGTTTAGGTAAAGACCTAATGTACTTAAGATTAATTGAAGGTTAGAAGTTTACAAATCATGTTTTCTACATGTCTGTCTTCAAAGACAACATGTTTTGGAAACATGCCCTAAAAAAACAAAAGCAAACAAAAAAAAAACACTGTAGTGTAGATTTTGGAATGTTGGAGATTATACTGGTAAAGCTGTATCAATTTGCTATTGAAATACAGTATTTGATACAGGAGCCATGTGTACGAGTTGCAATCCTGACATGATATCTGACATAATTGCATAGACCTTACTATAAGGACACTGTAGCTTCATTTACCAATAAATTATTCCAAATAATTTACTGCTTTGGGAATCACAAATATTTCATTCATTTCTCTAATTTGATTCTATAATTTATTTGCTGCATAAAGATTCACCTGCCTAAACAAAACTGAAGTATCCATAGGGCACAATTTTGAGACATTTTAGTATCTGTATATAGTGCATATAATAAATCCAATTAAACATTATTTGATACATATTTAACTTTTTTGGCTGTATGTAATCCAGTCATAAGTAAGCATTTTCTAACGTCCATTATATCCCTTTAGATATTACTTAAACCAGTATTATAAGTAGATAACATGTATTAGTATTTTTGTCTGTATGTCCTAGCACTGTTCAACAACAAATTTTTCTAGTTCTTGTTAATTTTTATTTGTTATACAATGGAAGCACAATGTTATAAGGAAAGGTAATTTTAAGCTAACAACCAGTGCACAGCCTCAGGTTTTAAATTACAACCACAGTTGAATAATAACCTAAAAATAAACTTTTAGTTTGCTAAAAATTCACAAATTTTCATTTTGCAGTTCCAGAGCTGCTTACCTATGTTGGTTTGCCAAAAAGAAGTGTTTAAGATATGTTTTCTGTATAAATGAACTAATTCTTTATATTAAATTCTTGTCTATGCATTTTGTGAGGTACAAACTTATGAAACAGTGAGTGATAGAGAATTTCTGCCATGCTTTTAACTCCAAAGTGAAAGTCTCTTTCTCTGGATTATTTTAAAATTTTGATGTATTTAACCATTAAGAAATGCTGTATTCTTAAATATGACGAAGTCAATCTAAAGTCTTATTATTTCTTCTAGTAAAATAAAATATTGTTAGATTAGTTCGCATTAAATTTATTATATGCTAAAGAATAAAACTCCAGTTAGATTAAAAAGTTCCCATTTACAAGCATTGCACCTTTAAGAAGAAAACTAATATGACAAAATGGTAGCTATACTTGTGATGTCTGATAGCATGATGGCCTAAGGTTTTAAAAATAGTATTGTGGAATATATTTTTGGGGAATGAGAATGGTTGAGTACAACATCATGTATTAATATCAAATGAAAGACAAGGGTGCTGTATCTTATTTATCAGAAAAGTATAACTCTTTTAAGGAAAATGTTAGAATTTTTAACATTTCTTTTGATTGTTGAAGCATTTATCTTGTTGATTTCTTACAAAAGAAAAAGGACGATGTCAGTCAAGCAGCACTTTTTCAGAATATACAAAACATAAATAATATGATGTGGTTGAGTGTTAACATAATAAATCATATACAGTATGACATTTTAAGGAAATAAGTCTGCATTGATGTGATTGCATGCTTGTTTTTACAGTTCACTCCATGCCATCTGTGGAAAAATGCAATAATACGTTAATATAGTATGGTAGTTTGAGAGAATCAGGTAGGTGCTACTAGACACATTGAAACTAGAATAGGTTTATAAACTGTTCATATCTTTCAATGCATAATCTTTAGAAAGACTCCACAAAGCAAAACTCATCCTGTTAGTACAAAATGGAAAGGTTCTTATTACAGAAGTAAGTTGTATAAACTGCATCATCAAATACGATTTAAAGCCTAATTTCAGGATGCACTTACAAAATTACTACTCCTCATCGATGCCGTATTTACATCCCTCTTCATTTCATCTATATTCTACTTGGCTCCAACAGCTAAATTGTTGCCTAAATAACTCAATCATTATTTATAGCACTGTAAAATTAGAAATCCAAAATTGGTTGCATTTCAAGATTTTTGTCTCTTTTAACCCTTCAGAGTAATATAAAATCTCATTAGAACTCTTACAAATCCAGTTAGCTCAAACAACTAGATTATTATACTAGTTATAAACACGGGTATGTTATGATTTGTGGGATCTAATAAAATCTTTGCCCATTAAATTTATTTCAGTTTAAATTAGATATCCTGTTCTGAACTGGAAAAAATAGTAGCAAATGAAGTTATATTTTCATACCTTTAAAAAATTGTTTAATTTTCAACCAAACAAAAAGTAAATTATAAAAATTCTGCTCATTTCTATTGCAACAAGTCACAAAACAATGACATAATATTTCTATATAGGAATGATGCCAATTGCAATGGCTGGAACGTGCACACGTGTGCACAGAGTCGGTTTCTGTCTCTTTTAACTGAGCACAGTAGCTAGGGAACTCAATGGAAGCAGTGTGCACACACACACACCTTTAGTAGAATATGGAGCATTATTCTTTACCAAAAGTAGCTATTCTCTGCCAGTGTACTGTTTACAGTGTAAATTGATTTGTCCTCCATCAAAAATCAAGTCTAAGCAGTATTTTTCTTTCCTTTTTTCCATTTTTGCGTGTTCTAGATATGATTATTGTCAAAATTAGGAGGAAAAAGAAACGTTCGTGAGTGCAAGAGTAAAGACAGAGCGCATGAGCAGAGTATTGATGGTGTGCATGTTTGTGTGTGTGTATATGTGTGTGTCTAAGAGAAAAAGAGAAATAGAAAAGACAGAGAAATTTCAACTTGTTTTCTTTTACCAGAGAATCCAAGAAGCAGTTTAAGGAACCTGATATTGGAATTTAATCTAGAAACTGGATGATCTTATATTGATTCAGGATGCTTAATCTTTCGTTGAAACCCCACAATTAAAATAACAAATAGAGAAAGAAAACTAACTTTCCTAAATATGGCAAAGAAACTAACACCTCATTTATTTTTATTTCCTTGTAAAAATATAAATATCTCAATCAAAAAGACAGGCTCATTTGTAATTATGTACTCATGATTGTAACAGCATTGAGATTCCATGTAGGCACATGTATAGCAGCTGTTTGACAGTGATGGCTCTTCCATGTAACATAGCAGTTATCGTGTAATTTAGTGCCACTTATTGCAAAGTGTTACCAAGGGGAACATTTCAAATGCTTTTTGTTTTTCTTTGGACATCAGGATAATTTAGTGGACAACAAATATGAAATTTTACATTATGCTTTTTAATTGTGGAGAAAATGCAAAACCTCGTGTCTTACTGCAACTTTCTCATGATATTGCTAATTACTTAGAGTCCTCTAAAATTGACCAATATTATTTCCCTTTGCAAATGGTAATTTCTGATAAAACAATACAAAACAAAAAATAACCAGTAATCACAGCCAAATAAATGAAACACCTAATGAGAATTACTGTTGAGTAATGCTTTTTATTAAGTGGCACAAAGTACACACTAAAAACTATGCAAAATATAGGTAACTACAGTGTACGTACATGTAAGTATCTTGTACTTGCTGTGTATGGATGTTGGAAACCCATGTAATTATAATATGCATTTTGAATATTGGGAAAGAGGAAATCTTAGTGTAGATAATAGAATTTGTTTTGAAATATACACTGGCAATATTGAAATATACTCAGTGCAATATCTGCAGTTCTATTGCTGGATACTTAATGCAAAGGGATTTTAAAGAATTCTTCAACAAGATCCTAGAGGTTGCTAATCTTCACCTCTCACATACTAAAGCATTCATTAAAATACGACTAATTCAAGGACAAGTTAAGTTTTTCTTATTAATGCAACACAGTAACATTTTTATTTGGATTAGTTTTTAGTGTTATTGCAGAGAAAGAAAGAACCTGAGTTTTAAAATTCAATTCATATCTCCGTGAATTGAGAATTCTTCCATTTTCTTTGAAATGTGTGCATGTTTCATAGATTGTAGTACTTTTTATTATAAGTACAAATGTATTCAATGAAAGAACATAGGGTAGTACTTTTAATAGTTAAAGTCACCATATCTTAATGGGAATTTTAAAATATATTTTCTTTTCTATTCATTTTTTTTCCTTTTCTCTCTCTATTCTACCCCCAAACAAGCCCTTTGCACTCATACCCTTCCAAAGGCAATGGATTGAAAGTAGCAAGATAATAAAGACAGTTAAAGGGGACAACATATAAGAATGGGTTCTAAAATCATCAGCATTTTTATGTATTGAGATTACTAATATTGAATGCAATAGTTATTGGATATAGCTGGTAAGTTCTCTGCCATGCATACTTACAATAATCCTTCTACCTCTCACTTTTAACATGGGCTATGATACTTCAATATAAATAGAGGAAATAATTATTTACCAGATATCCCAGGAAGCATTCTTATGGAACTATTATAACAGTGCATTCCCACCCCCTGGGAAATCTCAAAAGCCAAGATATTTCGTGTATTCTATGGTGTATGAATCTGCATTGTTTTCTTTCTTTTCTTCCATTAGCTTTTCCTAAAGGCAAAATATTATAACTTTATAAGAATAGTCCTTCTCATGCCTATTTAATATTTCAATGTTAATATAATTGTATTGATTTTTAAAAATAGTCAAAATGGCAACACTTTGCAAGCCAATCTGATATTTCATTTTTAAAATGTAACAATTTCTTATTAATTTATGCTGTCTTTTAAGTAAAAATCATGTATATGAATTATTTTACCAAGTAGTATTATCTGTATAAGACAAAATTTAAGTTTTTAAAAAAATTCCTCCTTATTAATAAATGATCCTCAGATGATGCACAGTATTGCCACAAATGCCCACTTCATTTTGTGTGCATAGACATAAGAATTTTAAGATGATGTAATTTAATTCTTCTAAAGGAAATGACAGATTCTTCTGTAGCAAAAAATAAAAAACCTGAATATCTCAAATTATAATGGTGAATCTCTAAAATATTCTTAAAGTTAAAGTAAGATGTTTCTATGTTATGTGGTTATGTTATCAATAATATTTTGTTGATCTTCACATATTTTATATACATACATATATATCAAGTAGTGATATATATGTATGTATGTATATATATATATATGTATATATATACATATATATATATATACATATATAAAGAAATGTATGATTATTTTGGAGAGAATGGGCCCAAATGTGAAAAAGATGTAAAGAAAAAAACACTATTTTCCCCTATGAAATATACTGTATATTTCAAAAGAAGAAAAGTAAAAAGATATTTGAAGATTGCAGGGGCAAAACAAAAACCTACCAGGGCTCAGCACTTAAGCACTTTTCCCACATCCAGGGTCAAAGCAGCAGTGATTCCTACATGGACTTTCAAGTGCGGTATGAAATGCAACATTACACTTACAAACAGTACTGTCAAACCTCAAATGTTTTATTTCTTCAGATGCTTTTTTGTGTACATGATACTAGTAGACACTTTTCTCTTTATATTTACTGATAGTGAGAATCAGATGCAATAAAATATTGATGGTTGAAAGAAGTGGTCACCAATTGGTTAAAAAACTATGAAGTGTAAACTGAATTGTTATATATATAAAACCTCTTTGCTTTTCTCTGTGTTTTTAATGTATTGAACAAATCTCATAAATAGAAAAATAATCTAGAAATTTTTCAACGCTAGTTCTCTTTCTCCTTATAAATGTATAAAATTTTAATCTTTTTACAAATTTAACTGTAGCTACTGTACTTATTGTAGATTCAACGACACAGTTAAGTCATAACCCAAGGACTTCTGAGTATGAGATTACCGACCTGTTTTCTTCATGTTGCGTTCACATCGATATTTGTGAATTTGTTATTTAGCTTTTCATTCAACCAAAAAATTCCCTCAAGAAAGCTCCATTTTTGTCATAAACATTTCAACATAACCAACATTAGAACAAATCTGCCATGTTAAAAATAATTTAAAGACTTATCTCTGAAAATGGTATTCAGAAACGCAGGTGTTCCCAGTAACGTAGCTTCAAAAATAAAATGTGCTATTTATATGATATGAAATTCATAACTTTTGGAAGGGTATATTTATGACAGCATAAAAATAAATTCTTTGCTATAAAGAAGATTCAACAAAATTAACCATCTAAGCACAGAAAATAGAGAAACACATTGATTAAATCTACCCTTGTCATTAACATTTTCAGAAAACAAAATGCATATTGTAATATCAGGTACATGACACTTGCATGTTGATATGCCTATATACTTACAAAGTATTCAATGTGTACTTAGCGGCGCTTAAAATATGTCATGTACAACTCTTATAACCACTTTTACAGGGTTCCCATTTGCACTTCATCTTTCAGTAAAGTCTTGTCAGAAAAGAAATGTCTGATAAATATGGAAAAATAAAATTTGAATTTTAGTTATCTGTTGGACATTACTGAACTGTCTATTCATTTAGTACATTTTCTTAACCTTGAAAACAGACTTGAAAGATGGAACTTTCTTTTTTCCAGTGACAGGTCATTAAAAAGATGGTACAAAACATATTTCTTTATGCCAGATGCATTATTTTGAATACTTTTTTTTCAACCACATACATTATCCATCCCTTTTAGTTTTCCTCAATGACGCCCATTTTCCTTGTAAATTTTTAAATAGAAGTTTTAAAAATTGAGCATCAATGACATAAATGTTATCTTATTTGCACAACATTTAATCGTTATTGAAACATATGAACCTTGTAATATGATGACTAAGGGTAAAAAGAAAATGTTGCTGACTTAGGGAAATTTGCTTGAGATTGCCAAAATTTCAAATTTCTGTAACGTAATTTTACTTATGTGTGTTTACTAATGTTGACTAGGAACAGAAGCAAAAATACCTAAACCTATTTTTTTTAATCTTCACACTCTAACCAGTATTATGTATTCAGCTACCTAAGATACTGCAATTAATAATATATCCAACCTAAGCTTATGCCAATAAGGATTTCAGATAAGCTTTTAAATTTACGGAGGATTTTCTTTGTGTCTTTGGAAGTTCACTTACCATAAGGTATTTTATAGTCAACTTTAAATAACAGATTTTGTTATACAGGGTAAGCCAAAGGCTGTACAAGACTTAGTGTCATTGGGTTTCATATTTGTGTTAGATCATGAAATATTCCATTAAAATTTATCTGTAAATACAAGGCAAGATTTTGTATCTGGTTTGTTTTATTAAATAATATTATGTTTTGTTTTTAATTCACATTTTTCCCATTTAATAAAAAATGCCCTGCATTACAAGTTAAAAAATTTGACACTGTATCGAAGATCAAATTTGGCACATCTGAAAGAAAATGAGGACATTTGAAGTAAAGCATTTATGCACATGTGTCCTTTAAGAAAATGTTACTCAAAATGTCCACTCTTATGCAGCTTTTCAACTGTATACACATATGGAACCCGTGCTTCCTAGGTAAATCAACTGTTTTCATAATGCCAATTCTTATTTTGATCAAATAATGTATGGAATTGAAGGCACACCAGAAAATCTGGTTCATACAATTCACTAAAGGATATTAAGTCCAGGTGTTATTAATTATTGGGTTTTGATGCATATGAAAGACCTTAATTATATGATAATTCCAGGATAATGCTAATATATAACAGTATACACATTTAAATTAAGAAGTTCCAGGAAATGTATAGTTTTTTTTTTTAAAGAAATTTTCAAACCATACTTTTTCTGTTTTGTAAAATTTAAGAATTGTTATCCTCTCGTGTTTTGAAACTTAGAAAATACAGAAAAACAGAGAGAAAAGATTAAAGGAGAAAAGCAGTTTCTCATTTTAATTTCAAATATCACTTAGGCTGCTCGGTGTTACATGTCATTTAATCAACACGTAATCATACGGTTAGGGTGAGGGTTAGGCTTAAGGTTAGAAAAAGCACAACTGTCGAACACCTATATTGTCATCAGTCCACCTCATGAACTTCACCGAGAACCTGAACAGAGTATTTTATGCTGATACCTTCAAAACTTAGTTCTGTAATATAATTAAATTATCCTCCCAATAATTGTTGTTTTCTTTATATTTAAGCATTCCTGTGCTGAATGGAGGAATAGGGACATTCAGTGCTTTAAAAAAATTATAATTATTTCAATACATCTTATGATTTAAGCAAACAAAAAATTACAAATGAATGACCGATTTTTCAACCACTGTTTACGATCTTGTTTGGTATTTTTCTATGTTGATTTAAGAAAAGCTCTAATAAGCAAATACTTTATTATCTTAGAATATATAGAAAATAAAATCACCTTCTTTTTAAATTTTTTTGAAACTGAGTTTCAATTTGTTGCCCTGGCTGGAGTGCAATGGTATCATTTCAGCTTATTGCAACCTCAGCTACCCAGGTTCAAGCAGTTCCAGTGCCCCATCCTCCCAAGGAGCTGGGATTACTCTACAAGAATGTGTCACCAAGCCTGGCTAATTTTTTTGTATTTTTAGTAGAAATGGGCTTTCACCATCTTGGCAGGCTAGTCTCAAACTCCTGGCCTCGGGTGATCCTCCTTGATCTCCCAAAGTGCTGGGATTACACCGCACCCATCCAAATCACCTTCTGAGGACTGGCCCACACATTGACTAGAATGAGTGCCTTACGGAGAGTCCTAAAAACACATGCCTTGTACATACTATCAAAACCTTCATTCATTTTGTCTCTACCAATCTAAATCCTTATCCAGATAGAGGATACCTATTATATGAACACACAGGATATTTAAAAACACATGATAGTGTAGGTTGGAGTTAGTATACAACAATAATTTAATCTAGGCACCTTTAAATTGATGAAGTATTTCTGGAAAACTTCATATCCTCGGAATACTGCTTCAACTAAATTATATTTCAGAAATTAATCTTTTTACCTACAAATTAAAAGAATATCAGGACATGAAAAACTTTTCAACATATTAGGGATCAAAAAAGAATTGAAAAATTCTAAGGTAAGGTTTGCATATTTGGCAATTTTACCAAAGATGGAACATATTATAATATCCTGCTAGAGATCAGAGAAGCTTTAGGGAATGTATTCTCAGATGGTTAACAACTCCACAAACTCTAATAGCACCGTGACAGGGGGATTTAGGATCTAATGACTCCATTTTTTTTAAAAAAATAGTCTACCAATTACATATTTATTTGCTTAAAGGGGTCTGTTGGGGGGGACTAGGCATGGGACTGCAGAGGGTAGGGAGTTGGGGAGGGATAACATGGGGAGAAATGCCAGATATAGGTGATGGGGAGGAAGGCAGCAAACCACATTGACATGTATGTACCTATGCAACAATCCTGCATGTTCTTCACATGTACCTGAGAACCTAAAATGAAAAAAAAAAAGTATATAATAAAAAAAGTAACTTTTCAAAACTAGATTTGTTTCCCTGAAAATAAAAACCTATCAACCTTGTACCTCTTGCTATGAATTATTCACTCACCTGCTTCAGGCTATTTTCTGCTCCTAAGCACTGAATAACATAAGTACTGCCTCATATGACCCTAAAGTCCCTTCTGTGGCCTGTAGGAACTCTACAAGTTACCGGTATTTAAAATCATATTTTGATTACTGATTGTCCTGCTAATCCGGTGGAATCATAAAATAATTTCACATAAATACAGAACTTTGCTTAGAATTGGGGGCATATTGAAGTCTAACCACGAATCCCAGGCTAAGAAATTCCTGCCGTGGCCCTGCACCAAGCATCATGTTTCCTGTTTCTAGAAACACTCCTCGTTCAGGTTTGTCCTCCTAGCACCCAGTCGCTACTTGTGGTCTTGGTGTTAAGATGTTGGACTATTGCCGTCATGTGATTCTCTACTTCCACATACCTTTTGCCTTCCCGAAGGCATTAAAAAAATACCATGTTTCCAATAAAAGACAATTTTGAATAAATCTTTAAAATACCACATTTTACAAAAAATAAAATTCAGGCCAAAGGTCACATGGCTATTTAATGGAAGACACAGATTTAAGATATGACTCTAACCACTGAACTAAATTGCCCTTATATTATGTAATGCTGTGGCACTGGTAATATATAGTTGAATTATTCATCTTTAATATTATTTGTAGAGCATTATTAGCAGTGCCCATCTGTCAGTGGCATAGTTGACCTTTATTGCAGGGATCTTAGCATTACCATTGTCAAAATCTGGAATATTCTGGACTTACCTTACTGTTCTCAGAAGTGAATCATTGAAATACAATTGAAATATAAATTCTATTTAGTGTGTTAGCTGACAATAGGTAGGAACTGAACTAGAAATTTATATTTTTAATGAGAGTATGTAGAAGAGAATGGGACAGTTCAGAAACCTGTTAATTTACTGAGGTAGAACCGAACAATTTCTGCAGTCTTTGGATGCTCCAGGGAAGTGTAAGGATGTCAGGGAGAGCATGGTAAAAACACATTCTCCCAATGCATTGTACACATTGATCTGGAGCTTTGGAGGCAAAGCCACTGAAATGCCACTAGGAGTAATTCTGTAGCATGCTGCCATTGGTGGCCAAACCTATTACAAGCAAACTGAAGGAATAATCACACTTTGGAAAACCTATAAACATTAATCAGTCACAGTTTTTCAAATGTATAAAGATGAATTCATTTAAATCCACACTTATATAGCTCATGGCTAGCTTGTGTTGATGATCTCAGGCAGTCCTATTTCTTGCATAGAATGACTTGTTAGTTGAGGCTATAATCTTACACTTACCATGATGCCTGATTTAATGGGTGAATAACCAGTGGAGCGACACAGGACCCTGAACCCTGAGTAGGACTTCATACGTGGGGCTTAATGCTCTCCAGTGTCTGCTCATGTATGGTTCTGCCTCTCACCAGTTCTTTGCCACCCCGAACAGGTTCTTAGTGGTTCTCTTCTCCATTCACACCCAAAGACCACCGTAGCTCAAAGCACTCAGAAGAGGTATAGGAAAATTTAGATCAAGATGTGCTTACCCCAGGTGTGGACTTACAGGGCATGCCTGCAGTGGTCTATACAAACCGAGTATCCCTGTATCCGGGAGAGTTCAACATTAAATAGCATATATTTACCACGCAAGAAAGAAAATAAATACTATGAGAGAAAACTTTTTGTTTCTGATTTTTGAACAAAGAGTGTCACATTTTCATTTGGCACTGGGCCTACCTAGCAAATTATGTAGCTGGCCCCACTTGCCATTGGAACAATGTAGGAACAATCTATTGTTCTCAAAATCTTTAGAGTAACAATTGAATATCTTAGATGTCTTAATTTAATTGGTGTAGAGTAGCATATGGAATTGTAATTTATTCCCTTTTTTAGTTAAACATGTTGTAAATATTTCGTTTTTTGCTTTCAGAAAAGACACACAGGTTTTATTATGGCTCAAGATCCTAAGTCCAAAGTTACTAAGGAAATTAACATGTTCATTTTCTCTCTGTTTCTGACCTCCGTAAACAAAACAACTACAGAAATGAAAGATGGTAACATTCCTTTGAAAATGATCCAAACGACATACAATAATAAAAAAAAAATGGCCAACTACTTACTGTTTTATGTACCTCAGGGAAGGGACTCTGCTAATCATTCCAGGTAATTCCTTAAGGACATCAGTTTAATATATTACAGTGGGGGTGGGGCAGGGTGAAGGCAACAAGATAGCATAAATTGAGTAGAGTAATAAATTTACAAATACACAGTTGAAAGCAATTTATTTGCTCTTTATGATTGAAGTTGAGAAGCAAGTAGAACTTTATTTTTTTCTTTTTGAGACGGATATTCGCTCTTGTTACCCAGGCTGGAGTACAATGGCGCGATCTCGACTCGCCCGCAACCTCCACCTCCTGGGAACAGGCAATTCTCCTGCCTCAGCCTCCTGAGTAGCTGGGATTACAGGCCGCGCCACCGTGCCCAGCTACTTTTTTGTATTTTTAGTGGAGATGGGGTTTCACCTTGTTGACCAGGATGGTCTCAATTCTTGAGACCAGGATGATCCACCCGCCTCGGCCTCCCAAAGTGCTGGGATTACAGGCTTGAGCCACCGCGCCCGGCCATAGTCTTTGTGTTCTTACGATATTCTCAGCAATTAATAATTGAAACTATTACCACTGATTTTGTTGAAATGCAAATAGAATTTCACAAACTCCCACCATTAAAACACTGCAGTAATTCTCACTCTTGATTGAGTTACATATACAGGTATATATCAAATTCAATCTTGCCTTTCAATCCAATTTAGACGTATCATTTCTTTAACTTTCACTCTATTATCTAGTTTTCTTAAAAAATCATACATTCCATAAATCCTTCATGTTTCTTCATTTTTTTTCTTCATTCATTCAAGAAATACTAATCGATATTAAGCCAGTCCTGTGATCTGGAGATACAATATTGGGTAAATAAGGCACTATCCTTCTTTTATACAATATATACTCTAGGGAGGGAAACAGATGTTAGGCAAATATTCACAAAAGTTAATACATAATTACCCGTTCTAATTAATGTGATGGACGTACATAAAATACTATAAATGATTAAAATAAAAAGCCTCCTTTATGGATGTGACAAGAACTGAAGAGGAAACACTTGAACTGATGTTAGAATGAATCAGCAGGTGTTGACCAGGTGAGCTGAGGAGGAATCAATGCAGAGGGATATGTTAGGGGCTGAGGCTTGTTCTGAAAAACAGCAAGGAGGCCAGAGCAGAACTACTTGGTCTTTTATCTTACATGTCTATCTCATGCCATGATTTCTTACACAATCAGCATTAAATGTTTATTCGCTAACACTTATAAGCAATGGCCTGTATTGTGGAATATGAGTAAATTATGTTAAAGAGACTACATTCATAAAAACAGAAATCACTCCAAATTTTTAAGTGTTATTTAGGTTAGAAAGCAAACAGGGGTGGTTTGGCAGATATTAGTAACATTCAGAAACTGCTATCACTCTCTGGTCAGAAAGAGGAAGAGCCCAAAAGCCCTCAGGGCTTGTGTCCTTAGCATGCCTAGTGTCTAGGACTAAGCTTAGCTTTTAAGTAAATGTATGTGTGTATGTGTGTGTGTGTGTGTGTATGTGTATATACATATATATCCATAAACGTGTATACACACATATTCACATATACACATACATATGTGTATACAGATTACATATACACATAAATATATATATATACATATATACATACACACATACATATATGTATATATAAAAACTCTCATGGTAACAAAGAGGAGAAAGCAGAAAGAAAAGATCCATACATTTAACTTGTTTAATACACATTTATGGAGCACCAGCCTTTCGCTACACTCACTACTATATACTGGGTATGTCAAATGAACAAAATCCAGTTTCTGCTAGCAGGATGCTAATGAAGGAGAAAATGTAAACAAGCAATCCCAGTTTACAATACCAAGTTGTGTATTCGGGTTAAGTTTAGGTAAGGTAAAATGGTAATCACACAGCATCTTGAGAAAATAGGCCAATGCAACATGGAGACAGAGAACAGGAGTATGAGTAGGAGTTCTCCAGGCAAAGAGAGGATTAAGAAGCGGGGGAACATCCCGGGTAGATTGCATAGCATATTCAAGGACAGGGATAAAGCATAAAGAAAGTCATGGAGATTTGGGGGAACTCGTTTCAGTAAGAGTGCACTGATTACAAGAAAGGTGACGAGGTGAATTCAGAAAAGTAAGCAGTGACTGGATCATGTATTCTTCTCTAAGTCCTATTAAGGATTTTATACTTTGCTCTTAGAAAAATGCTCCGTCACTGAAGTATTTCAAGGGTTTGGAGCAGCAAGGACAATTAGTACCACTGTTTTTCCTTTAATGACAGGGTTCTCCACACCTACTGAGAAATTCCAAGATTTCAGAAGAAAAAGTATTTGAGTTCTCTACAATTTTGTTGCTTTTACCCTAAGCCGAAGCTAGCTCCACCCAAAACACAGATGGAGAAATGTCCCCTCAACAACCTACTATTCATCAAGACAATTTTATCTACAATATTATTGTCTTCAACTACTTATATGTACTTAAGTCAACTTTGGCCCTTCTTTGTCAAAAATCAAAACCCTTTACAGAGGTTACCTTTGCCTAACTCTGAGAGCATACTTAATCCTCAGTATTACTTTGCTCTTTGTTGAAACAGTTAAAAATTTCTTAAACTGCTAAAGTATTTACATATAATAGAGTAGGGATGTAGCATAAACAGAGATTTCCATTTAAAAGCAGAGATTCTGAATTCCTAAAAAAGTTAGAAGATGTTCAATAAATATTAGTAAATGAATGAATTGTCCTTTCAAACTATTTTCTGTATTTCTTAAGGAAGGTATATTATTTCATTATTTAACAAGTGTTTATTTTCTGCTTTCTATATGTCAGAAATGCTTTTTAGAAGAAAAGAAACCTTGATTTAATGGTATTCTTTTATTGGAAGAGAGGAATAAAAGAGAAAGTAAAAATACATACGTCATCAGATTACAAAAAATCACAGAAAAAATAAAACGAAAGAGTTTGCAGAGGTGTGAAGATTCAATTTTTAATAGGTGGTTACTAAGGGCTTTACTAAAAAGTTAATATTTGGACAAATTTTATCCAATAAAATTTGCATGGTGTTTTGAAAAGACTATTTCAAGCTGAGGGAGCGGTAGTGCAAAAACCTCAGAGTTAAGAGTAGGAGTATCCCAAAGTCTACGAAGAAGATCAATTAGTTACTTGGGAGAAGAATGAAAAGGAAAAGGAAATAAGAACATAGGAGTAAAGAAATGAGAGCGGGAATAACTTTGTAGGATCTTGCAGGTTACTTTTAATACTATGATTTTTTATAAGTAAAATTAAAATCATAGAACATTTTGAGCAGATGAAGGGCATTCGCTAACATGTTTTAACAGAATCACACTAGATTCAGTAGTATGAATAGATTACGAACAGGAGAAAACAGAAGCAAGGGCACTGGTGAAAAGACTATTATGATTATTCTGGTCAAACATGATATTGATTTACCAAAGTAATGAAAGAGGAGTATTTTAGTCCATTTTGAGTTCCTATAAAGGAATACCCGAGGCTGGGTAATTTTAATACAGAGAGAGGAAGTTTATTTTTGTATTTTTGACTTATGGTCCTGCAGACTGTAAAAGGAGCATAGTGATAGCATTTGGTTCTAGCGAGGGCTTCAGGAAGCTTCCACTCATGGCAGAAGGTGAGCAGATGTGTCACATGGTGAATGAGGATGCAAGAAAGAGACAGGGAGATCCCAGACTCTTTTTAACAAGATCTCACATAAACTCATCGCCACAGGGAGGGCACCAAGCCATTCCTGAGAGATCCGCCCCCATGACCCAAACACCTCCCACTAGGTCCTACCTTTAACACTGGGGATTGCATTTTAATGTGAGACACGGAAGGGACAAATATATAAACTATATATGAGATGGTACGTAATCAGAGGATACTAGATACATTTTCAAGAAAAGGTCTTTGATAAAATTCAACATCCTTTCATGATTAAAAATTCTCAATAAACTTTGTACTGAATGAGATAGTCATCTGGTTTTTGTCCTTAGTTCTATTTATGTAATAAATTATTTTTATTGATTTGCATATGTTGAACCATCCTTGCATCCCAGGAATGAAGCCAACTTGATTGTATGGATAAGCTTTTTGATGAGCTGCTGGATTGGGTTTGCCAGTATTTTACTGAGGATTTTTGCACAGGTGTTCATTGTCTAAAGTTTTCCCTTTTTGTTGTATCTCTGCCATGTTTTAGTATCAGGATAAAGCAGGCCTCATAAAATGAGTTAGGGAGCAGTCCCTTCTTTTCCATTGTTTGGAGGAGTTAAAGAAGAAATGGTACCAGCTCGTCTTTGTACTTCTGGTAGACTTTAGCTGTAAATCCATCTGTTCATGGACTTTTTTTTTGGTTGGTTGGTAGGCTATTTATTATGCCTCAATTTCAGAACTTGTTATTAGTCTGTTCAGGGATTCAACTTCTTCCTGGTTCAGTCTTGGGAGGGTGTACATGTATAGGAATTGATTTACTTCTTCTAGAATTTCTAGTTTGATTGCAGAGTTGTTTATAGTATTCTCTGATGGTTGTTTGTATTTTTGTAGTGTGAGTGGTACTATCCCCTTTATAATTTTTTATCATGTCTATTTGATTCTTCCCTCTTTTCTTCTTTATTAGTTTAGCTAGTGTTCTACTTATTTAATTAATTTTTACCAAAAACCAGCCTGTGGATTCATTCATTTTTTGAAGAAATTTTTTGTGTCTCTGTCTCCTTCAGTTCCTCTCTGATCTTGGTTATTTCTTGTCTTCTCCTAGCATTGAGGTTTGTTTGCTCTTTGTTCTCTGTTTATTTTAGTTGTGATATTAGGGTGTTGGTTTAAGATCTTTCTAGCTGCTTGAAGTTTTTTAGAGGGTATAATTGATACATTGCATGTAAAGCTGCTTTCACATGGCCTCTGTTAGTAATTGTTGTCTAACACCAATGCATCCCTCACGTTTGTTAGTGACATATATTTTTAGGTAGAACAACTTTATGTTCTTTGCATTTTTGCGTTGAGCATTTGTTAAAACACTCTTCTCCCTTTTTATTAGTGGGAGGACTGTTGCATGCAAATTGGCCTGCAGGAGATTGGCATGCTACTTGCCAGCTTTCAGGTTTTGGTGGCTGTTCTTGCCCTCTGGCTCCCAGAAAAGCTGCTTTAGGAAACTGATTCTAATTCCAAATACTGGTTGTTGTTTCCACATTTGTGTCTAGCCTGCTCTTTCCTTCTTTTCCACAAGTCCACAATAGCTGATTTCTCCTATAATTCCACTATAAGTCTGGCCTTCCTGTTCTTTTCTTCTGTCTCATCTGTACTGTAGCTAACAGAAATTAACACACTTTCCAGTCAATACATGTAGTTATTTTCCAGTTTATACTTCTGATGCACATGTCTAATTTCCAGAATTGATTCTTGAAAACCTTGTGTTCGTTTTCCTACTTGACTTAAAGTTCATACAGGAAACATATTCAGACAATCAATATTTATAAATGTTGGCTTTGTCAACTTTTTTTTTAATATGGATTTTTCACCATCTGAGAAACAATTAATATAACTTTAATCCTTCAAATGTCCTTTGTTGGCTTCCAGGTGCTTAAAAATAAGGACAAATATGAAAGGTCATGCTTAATGTTGTGTCATCTTTGAACCTACTTACATGTCCCTGTTTAACTGAACAATGTGTCGAATGTAAATCTTTCACTGTTTTTGTTTTTCTTTGTCAGAACTAGCAAAGAATGTTCTTCTTTTGTTAGAGATTTATTCTCTACTCAAAAGTACTCCCACTGTGGGAACAGTACACTATGAAACAGCATGGTTTCTAACAAATTGTCAATTAAGATCTGTTGCTGTGCATTGGTGTGACTTGTGGGAAATAAAAGTACTGAAATCTTATTCAAATATTAAGATTACAATTATTATATAGATAATATATATTATTTCTACTTAACTTTGTTTCCACTTTTCTTTTTTTTATTGCTCTGGAAACTAGATATCTTTATATACAATGAAACATAAAGAACATCTCCAAATGTAGAAAAGAAACTAAAATCTAAGCTTTGGGGAAAACACGTATATATAAACATAGTGATTTTGCATCTGTAAAAGCTCAAAATGCTTCTCTGATCCTGCTTACCACATCAAAGTGCTTGTCGAAGCTAATCATCTGCCATGATCCATCTATCAAGATGGAACCAAAACAGCCTATTATTAACTAGTGCAATACTCTTACCTGTAGGGAGTCCATGAGCCCCGCATTGGGCACCAGAACGTAGGGAGCCAGCCCTGCATCACCCATGGGTACCCCGAGTTCAGTGGCGACAAAGGAATGAGAGAAGGACAGATTAAGAGAAAAAGTGGGACCAGGGGCCATCACTTTATTTCTCTGGAGGTGACAGCGAAGGCCCTGAGCTCAGATCATCCATACTCTTTATTGATTACAATCACTTTGATCTATAGGGTAGGAGAGGAGTGATGGTGGAGTGAATCAGCAAGCCAGAACTGGTGCACCATCCTAAAGATTGATAACTGCAGACGTTTGGGAGCTTCACAAAACAAGAACACCTGGTTATCTTTAACTTATTATCTATGTGCACCTGGTAGAACTCGGCCCTGACAAGGAGCCTGCAAGTCTGGCTTCGTCATAGTGCTACAAAGGGGCTCTACATCCTTGAGCACAGTGTTTATGGTAACAGAGCTGAGGTCACCCTGCACTGGAACATGAGGCATGGAGAGGCGTCCCCAGTTTTTTTGTTCCTTGTTTACATGTTACTCAAAACCAATTTATGTAGGCACTCTGTAAGTCTTTATTCCTTTGTTGCTTTTCCCAACATGACCCACATTTTTCCTCAATTTTTTTGAACTTGGGCCTGTAAAAGCATGTAAGAATTGTATACAGTTTCTTTACGAAAGAGGAAGATTTACTACAGTGTGTCTGCATTATTTTTTAATTCCTGTTACCATGACTTACTTCAGTGGAGCTCAACATATCCCACCCTTTTCTGTCTCTCAGGTCTCTTGAATTCTATGTTAACTCTTCTTTACTTATTTATTAATTACTAAATAAGTTTAACCACTTTATAGTCTTGCTATACAAGTGTTATCCATCGATTAATTACAGTGTTGTAACTGGGAGTTTTTATAAATGCAGAATATCAATCAACATTCCAGACTGAGGCAAAATAATCATTTAAAATGAAGAAAATATGCACATTGGGCTGGGCACGGTGGCTGAAGCCTGTAATCCCAGCACTTTGGGAGGCCAAGGCGGGTGGATCACGAGGTCAAGAGATCGAGACCATCCTGGTCAACATGGTGAAACCCTGTCTCTACTAAAAATACAAAAATTAGCTGGGCATGGTGGTGCGTGCCTGTAACCCCAGCTACTCAGGCTGAGGCAGGAGAATTTCCTGAACCCAGGAGGCGGAGGTTGCGGTGAGCTGAGATTGTGCCATTGCACTCCAGCCTGGGTAACAAAAGTGAAACTCCGTCTCAAAAAAAAAAAAAAAAGAAAAAGAAAAGAAAAGTAAATATGCACATTAATGTTTGAGGTCTGCCTGTGGTGAATGATGCTTGTAATCCCAGCACTTTAGGAGGCTGAGGCAGGTGGATCGCTTGAGCCCAGGAGGTCGAAGTTGCAGTAAGCTGTGTTCATACCACTGCACTCTAGCCTGGATTACAGAGCAAGTCCCCATCTCAAAAAATAAAAATAAATAAATGAATAAAGCTTGGAAAGCAATATCAATAACCCGATCCTTATCAGCCATTTTCTTTTTAACTTCTTGCTTGATTTATGTGGTACCAAAAATTCCCTGATAATTAAATCAGGCTATGCCACACATCAACGTTTCTTCTAGCTGTTCTCCAGTGTATTCCAGTCATAGCAATGTTCCTTTTTAAAGTTTCCTTGCCTGAGTCTTCTATAGCATTTATGAAATTTCCCCTTCTTAGCTTGGAAATGTACCTTTGTCCCTGTTCTCTTTCTTCCAACAACGATAGAAATACTCCAGTGTTCTGGATTCTGCCATCATTCCTTTCTTTTTTATTCCTTGATAAAATTACCTGTATCCTTAAAACTTGAATGATTACTTTGAAGTAACTTTGACTTTCAAAGCCTTGTTTTTCTGTCCCACACTGCATTGATCTACTCAGATATCTTTCATCTTGAACTGCTCTTTAAGCATCTCTATCTGGACATCCTAAAATCAATGGGTTCAAACTGAATTTAGATTTCTTCTTCCAAAACTAGATTTTTTTTTTGAGACAGAGTTTTGCTCTTGTTACCCAGGCTGTAGTGCAATGGCGCGATCTCAGCTCACCACAACCTCCGCATCCTGGGTTCAGGCAATTCTCCTGCCTCAGCCTCCTGAGTAGCTGGGTTTACATGCACGCACCACCATGCCCAGATAATTTTTTGTATTTTTAGTAGAGACGGGGTTTCACCATGTTGACCAGGATGGTCTCGATCTCTTGACCTTGTGATACACCTGCCTTGGCCTCCCAAAGTGCTGGAATTACAGGCGTGAAAAACTAGAATATTTTTATAATTCTTTGGCTATTACACAGAATGTCATGGTGTATTTCTTAGCACAGTGTAAAATTTGTGAATTAACTTAACCTGTTTAACACCTTACAATGAATGTGAAACCATGAAATGAAACAGTTTACTGTACAGGGTTACAAAGCAAATCAAATTCTCGAATTTAAATGTCCGTTTTGTTCTGTTCTATCAAAGCAGTTCTTTGGTATATGTAATAGAGTTCTCTAAATCAGTGTTATTATAATAAAATAAGAAAGAGACAGTTGAGGAAGTGAAACAATCCTACAGAATGAAGCATACAAAGAATGCCAAATAATTGTCTCAAATGCACACAAATTATACATACCAATATTTCTATATTTATATATCTGTTCAAAAAAGAAAATTTAAAGTAAACAACAATGGCCCACAATGGCTGCAGTCAGGCATATGGATAATGCACCCTAGGTCTACAAACTAAAGCTGACCTCTTGCCTGTGTAAGTGGGGATTTTAAGATGTTTCTTGGAGAGATATTGGTAACAAACTTCTTTATCAGATGTAGAACAAAGACAGGATAGAATCAGTCACCTTCCTCCACACCTTCCACTGGTCTCTAAGATGCCTAAATATTCTCCCTAATATTCAATCACATATGTACCAAATCTTGTGTATGAAGTCACTGAGCACCAATCAAAATCGCAACAATGTAACTGTTGCTTTACTTCCCGTTTCTTCCACTTCCTTTGCCACAGATATCGCCTTGATGGAAAACGCTTGTGTACTCTGACACATGGAATCTACTTTGGGACACCCTTTTGGTTTATAATGAGGCTGTGTTTGTGGTTTTAAGCCCTCAAACTTGGCTCAGAATAAATCTTACTATAATTTCTAGGTTCTAGTGCCTGTGTTTGTGCTTTATTTTTCTATGAACGTACCTGTGGGGACAAGAGTGACTTTATTTTAAATGCTCATCCACAGACTAACCCCAGGTCTGGAAATGCCTTCCAGATGTCTAACTGATGTATTACTCTTTATGTAAGTACACCTATTTACTGTAAGTTTCATCGAAAGCAACTCATAATTCTGTTGCAGAAATCATGGGCTGTGACACTCATAGCCACCTACAAACTCCTTCAAGAGCACATATATTTTTCTCTAAGATATAAGCCCCTGGACTGGGAAGTTGCCGTACAGAGATCTACCTGATTTGAGGCTTCTCAAGACCATGCTTCTGTCTGTAAGTCCTGCCTAACAAGTCACCCTACACCCACAGAAATAGTTTGTCTGCCTCATTCTTTGGCTTCATGGTTCCTTTCGCATTTGGAGGTCTCTTCGCATATATGGCCCTTTCTCAGAACAAACAGCAATCAATCAAACTAGCCTAGGAGGAGTCAGGAAGCCAAAGTAGTGCAAGGAGAAAGAAACCGCCCTCAGGGAAACCCCAACGGGCCCTCCTCATCTATATGTGGCTGCGTTGCCCAATTGCTAGACGCCTGTTAAGTATCACATGAATACAGGCACGCCCTGAAAATGTCAGAGGGTCTAGAACATTAGTAAAAAGCTTCAGTGAAAGGGTTGCCAAGTGTTGGCAGCAGGGCGGTGGTCACTGTTAATGGTTTTGCAAGCCTGGGAAGCACATAGCGTGCAAATGTCAGAATTACAGTTCGAAACTGATGTGAGGACGACTACGTCTGCGTGAGTGTCTAATGTGGCTGATAAGCTTGAAACTCAGAAAATAGAAGTTAAAAGGCTTGGAACCAGCTGCACAGTTTATAGGAGTCACTTGGTTGGGTAAGACATACCTTATTCCAAGCATGGTAACTGAAGCAATACACAATTTTCCATGCTTAAGAGAGTTATGTAGTTACAGATTTTCTTAGCCCTTTTGGGATACTCATGGGCTTTATTACACATGTAGCTGAATATCTATATCCCTTATATCAACTAGTGAAAAAGGAATCTCATTGATGTTGGGATAAAGAACAAGATGAAGCCTTTGAGACAGCTAAAATAGTAGTGGCTCATGTGCAGGGGATCTGGTCACAGCTGTGGAAGGCAGCGGGGATCTGGTCACATGGTGGACGGGTGCGGGGATCTGGTCACAGCTGTGGAAGGGTGCGGGGATCTGGTCACATGGTGGACGGGTGCGGGGATCTGGTCACAGCTGTGGAAGGGTGCGGGGATCTGGTCACAGCTGTGGAAGGGTGCGGGGATCTGGTCACAGCTGTGGAAGGGTGCGGGGGATCTGGTCACAGCTGTGGAAGGGTGCGGGGATCTGGTCCCTGACACATCCTGACACTATCAGATCCCATAAGACGACAGGAGCCCAGAGCCTGTGAGCAGAGTGGCATGTGGGCCAGCATCATCACAGGTGACATAGGTGCTCCTCATCAGGCTTGAACTCTCTGAGAGCAGAGGAGGGGCGGGGATCTGGTCACAGCTGTGGAAGGGTGCGGGGGATCTGGTCACAGCTGTGGAAGGGGACAGGGATCTGGTCACAGCTGTGGAAGTGTGCGGGGATCTGGTCACAGCTGTGGAAGTGTGCGGGGGATCTGGTCACAGCTGTGGAAGGGTGTGGGATCTGGTCACAGCTGTGGAAGGGGGCGGGGATCTGGTCACAGCTGTGGAAGGGGACAGGGATCTGGTCACAGCTGTGGAAGGGTGCGGGGGATCTGGTCACAGCTGTGGAAGGGTGCGGGGGATCTGGTCACAGCTGTGGAAGGGTGCGGGGGATCTGGTCACAGCTGTGGAAGGGGGCGGGGATCTGGTCACAGCTGTGGAAGGGTGCGGGGATCTGGTCACAGCTGTGGAGGGGTGCTAAACACGGCTTTTCTTAACTGAACATCAGGTTCTAGGAGCCTCCCAGTAAGTTGAACCCATAACTGCTGCTCAGCTGGAGAACAGTCCTCTCTACCGAGAGCTGGATAGAGGGGTTGTTTGCCAGGCTTGCCTCAGCTTTTACACTGACCTTCACTTTACAAAAATGGCCTGCAAAACAGCAACAGCATAGTGCCCTCTCCATGAGTCCTTTGGCGAATAAACTGCTTACTGTCTTAGGACCAGAACACTCATTTGTGGGTTATAGAGTTTCTGAACACTTCAGTTTTCTCATTGGTAAAGCAGTGATAATAATCCCTATCTCATAGGGTTGATATATATAAGGTTTATATATATAAGGTGACATATATTCCATATCAAGAAAATATATCTCTTTGTCAGTAGTTGAAAGTATCTGTAATTATATTAGCTTCTAAACGGTGTTAGTTTATACTATTTTCTTCCTTCCTCCATTTCATAATCATTTCCTTACACTTGCTGCGGTATTCAGATTCAGGTCCCAGAAGCTCTGATTTTGGGTGCTTCTTCTGCTCCTTTCTGGATATATGTCAATAGTATCTCTGAGCTTTACTTTTTCATTTATGGAAATTGGGGTTGTAGCTGAAAATCAACTGACAAAAGACAGATTCATAGCTAAAATAGCATGCATAGGAGTCTTACAAAGATCTCAAGAAGAGGCAAGATGTTTGATGCTTTTATACAATTTTGAGGTTACAGAGAAAATGAGGGCTTAAAGTTTGGCAAAAAAGTTACAGTGGTGAAACAAGTTATGGGAGGGAGAGCACAGGAGACCTGATTAGAAGAGGTAGTCTTGTTATGTAGATGAAATCTCACAGATAGCAGTCCTTGGAGAGAATAGATGGTAAATATTTCTTTCAGATATTAAAGTTCTCAGACTCTCAGTTAATCTTTTCTAGATCAGGACAAGAGACAGCCTCAGAGAAAGCCTGGCTGCATCAATGCATATTTTCTCTACCAAGACAAATCTCTTCCTCAAAAGACAGCTTTTCAGCTACTCTTACATTTCCATCCTTTCTGAATAGCCATCGTGAAATACTTCAAAGAAGTATATTTTGGAGTGAGATATTTTGGTTTCCTTAAAGATCATAATTCTCAAGTAAGATAAACCATGTTAAAATGCTGTGACACCCCTAAATAATACATAATGAGAATTATTAATTGCTGATGATATTGTTCATCCTCTAATATAATCAAGAAACATTTATTGAGTGTGCAACACATTCAAGACTCTGTGTCAGATACTCAGCAATGATACCAGCTCTGCTTTTAAGGGATTCACAGATTAATAGAGAGTACAATCATATAAAAATTAGCTACAGTAGTGTGAGGCCTTTGTGATACAAGTAGGTATAGATGCATAAAAAATAGCCTTTCACTGAATAAAAACAAAATGTTTGCTTATTTTCACATAAAAATATTGTGGTCGAAGGTTTTAATTATTATCTCCTATTTTTCTCTATGTAATGATTAATTTTATGTGTCAACTTGACTAGGCCAAGGGACACCTGGACATTTGGCTAAGCATTAGTTGGGGTGTATCTGTGAGAGTTTCTGGAGGAGATGATGTTTGAATTGTTAGACTGAGTAAAGGTGATTATCCTCCCAAATGTGGACAGACCTCTTCCAATCATTTGTAGACTTGCACAGAACAAAAATGCTAAGGAAGAAAGACTTCCTGACTAACTGTTTAAGCTGTGAAATTAGTCTTCTCCGGCTTTTGCACTGGAACTGAAACATTGGCTCTTCTTTGATCTCAATCCTACCAGCCTTCAGACGGGAACTTACACTATCAGCTTTCCTGATTCTCAGCCTTCAGCCTCATCCTGAAACTACACAGTGGCTTTCCCAGGTCTCCAGCTTGTTGACTGGAGATTTTGGGACTACTCACCCTCCACAATCATGCCAGTCTATCTGTATAATTCTTTCTTTCTCTCTTTCTCTCTCTCTCCATATGATTCTGTTTCTCTGGAGAACCCATATATCTTATTATATCTTCTAACTCCCCTAACTCCCCTACCCTCCCACTCTAGGGTCAGATTTCATTATATGAATGAATAAAAATTAAATATTCATAGTTAGTTCAGAAAAAAGTAAAGTATATTATTTAGCAGATGATAGAATTTAAAAAGAATATGAGAAAAAATAATGTCTGTACCACTTATTGAGAATGTTTGTCTACCTGCTTTTTGTTTGTTTTTTTCCAGTGAAATGCCTTGAGACCCTATGTCATTCTAAGTTCTACTGGTCTATTAGTTCATTCTCATGTTGCTGGTTAAGACATACCCAAGACTGTGTAATTTATAAAGGAAAGAGGTGTTATTGACTCACAGTTCCACATAGTTAGGGAGGCCTCACAATCATGGCGGAAGGCAAAGAATGAGC
The DNA here is from genome assembly GCA_028533165.1 of Leontopithecus rosalia. Classification (NCBI taxonomy): domain Eukaryota; kingdom Metazoa; phylum Chordata; class Mammalia; order Primates; family Cebidae; genus Leontopithecus; species Leontopithecus rosalia. The sequence continues at coordinate 7,425,629 of CM052665.1, read as the reverse complement.
AAAGGCACATCTTACATGGCAGTAGGCAAAAGAATGTGCAGAAGAACTGCTGTTTATAAAACTATCAAATCTTGTGAGACTTATTAACTCTAAAGAGAACAGCATGGAAAAAACCCACCCCCCATAATTCAGTTACCTCCCACCAGGTACTGCAATTTGTGGGGATTATGGGAGCTACAATTTAAGATGAAATTTGGGTGGAGACACTGCTAAACCATATCAACTGGTACCTTATAAATGAACCTCTCATTTATACTTTTAGAAGAAATGATAACTTTTTAACTTCAAAAGACATTTATACTATTTATATGTGTGTATACACACACACACATATTTCTAATTTAGCTACCCCCATATAAAAATTACACAGAATCTGCTAAACTAACACTGATGTGAGAAATAATGATATAAAACCTGTTAGTTTCTTAGTCATATTCTTTTATTATTATGTTTGTATTCTTGTTTCAATAGATGACAAATGCAGAGTTTGCAGCCATGGCTGACAGACAGATTCTTTGCCATTAGCGAATAGTTTTAGTGAGTTGTAAAATCTTCATGGTCAATTGGAATTCAGAAAGATTTTGACTTGCTCCTAGAAGCAATGATTAATTTTATGAGGGATTGGGAAATGCTCTCAAGGTAGTCTGTTAGTCACAATGTCTCATTTCACTGAAAGGCTTAAAACCTTATAATATTTAAAGCTTGGTTCAATGTGAATTATCAAATAATAATTAATGGCAACAAAACACAAACCATGTATTGTTGAGTGTATATGGTGGGAAATGCCTGTAAATACAGTTGCACCTGAAAAAATTGCCTAGACTTAACCACTAAGCAGAATTTTCAAAGGTTTCTCCCTAGGGGCTAGTATCTGCAGAAATACCTTCAACACACATCTTTCTTAAATAATATATGATGCTTTTGGGCATTAAGTGAACTTAGATTTTAAAATCACTGTCAAAAATTGAAAAGAGTAAATCATATAAAACTGAAGTTGTGAGAGATATCAGTGAGAAACCTTTGTGAAAAGCAGTATGTTATTTATGCTTGATTCCTGCAGTGTTAATCAGTGTGTGTGCACACGTGTGTGTGTGTGTGTGTGTGTGTGTGTGTGTGTTATGCAGAGAAAAACATATTGGGCTGAAAATGTCTGAGTGACCTTAGTCACTGAAAATGAGAGCTTTGGCTAGACAATATCAATAGTTCCAGGAGCTCCAGAATACTAATTGTCAGCCTTCACTAATGTCAGACTTAATTAATATAGAAATGCCAGTCTTTGCTGATAAACATCAAATAATTACATGGACAATAAAGTTTATTCTTGAAAACAGCCATGAATAATACTGACTACAAGATATATAATTATTAAATGTTAGCTTAATATATATTAACATTTATATAATGAAATGTTGAATATAATGCATTTCATTAATAAATGCATTTTTATGTCAACTGACATAATGCTATTTGCAAATGCTAAAATTACATATGATTGTAAGACATTATTATCTTTAAGTATTCAAGGGAATATTTTAAAGAATTATACAGCACTGAATCACATTTATCTGTCTTTCAGGGCCTAATATTAAATGTGATTGGGAATATCTGTTTAGTGATTGTGACTAGCCACCACAGAAGAAAGAGTGTGAGATAAGAGGGCAGGTCTTTTTTTAAGCCCACACTTTATGTAAACTAAACATTTTATCTAAACATTTATATGCAATTTTAAAGATGTATTTTCATGTATGTCTGGAAAAACTTACACACTGTGTTAGTGTAGGAAATGTGATGGATTAGGAATAAAAACGAGCAAGAAATTTATGCTCTAAAAAACAACTGCTTTATTTTTGCTTGATTTTAAAATCATAATGGCACTTTTGCTGAAATTGGGAAGTGTGAGTTTTTCAACATTTTTTTCAAGATTGTTGTGATTATTCAGATTCTCTTGTATTTTTGGATTTTTTGGGAATCAGGTTGCCAGTTTATGCAACAACTGGTCACAGGATTTTGAAAGGGAATGCATTGAATTTCTATAGTAATTTGGGGAATATTGCTTTATTTAAAATACTAAGTCACCTAATCCATGAACAGGGACTGTTTGCCTCTTATTTCACTCTTCTTCAAATTTTTCAATGATGTTTTGTAATTTTATCAGGGTATAAAACCTTCACTTTGAAGGAGCACAGAGAATTTCACCTCAACATTACTCCCTGGTAAAATGAGCATTTTAAATTAAAGGCCCTTAGAGATAGAAAGCTGGAAGAGACTTTTTTCATCTATATAAAGACTCTCTCCAATGATTATTGAATTATCTATTTCTACATTCAACTCCTATTTTATTTTACATTTTTGAAGGACCGTTATTTTGTATGTATGTGTTTATAATTTTTACACCTTCAGGATGGATTTATCCTTTATTACTTCAAAATATCCTTTTTGTGTCTATAAGACATTTTAAGTCGATTTTGCATGAGTATACTGTAGCCATTCCAGCTCTATTTTGAGTACTGTTTGCATAATATATCTTTTTACATCTTTTCCTTTCAATTGATCATGTCATTGAATTTCAACTTTATCTTTTGTAATAATGGCAATATGTTGACTGCTTTTTAAATTGGCTCAGTCATCTATATCTTAGAATTGGAGGCCAAGTGCGGTTGCTCATGCCTGTAATCCCAGCACTTTTGGAAACTGAGGCAGGTGGATCACCTGAGATCAGGAGTTCAAGACCAGCCTGGCCAACATGGTGAAATCCCATCTCTACCAAAAATACAAAACTTACCTGAGTATGGTGGTGCACACCTGTAATCCCAGCTACTTGTGAGGCTGAGGCAGGAGTATCACCTGAACCTGTTATATAGGTTCAGGTGGAGGTTGTAGTGAGCTAAGACCACACCATTGCACTTCAACCTGGGAAACAAGAGCAAGACTGTCTCAAAAAGAAAGGAAAAAGAAGGGGTGAGTCCATTTACAGAATGGAGTTACTGACACGATAATGTTTAAATCTGCCATTTGCTATTTAGTGTGGATATCTTATGTGTTTTGTTTCTCTTCTTTTTTAATTTGGTGTTAAATCGACATTTTCTAGTATACCATTTAGCTCTTTTGTTTCTTTTACTGAATATTTCAATATCATATTATAAATGCCTGCTATAGGAATTTCAATTAGCATCTTAATTTACAAACACAACAAAACAAAATATATTGATTTTTAATTTTTTAAATAATTTAACTTTGTAACTCAGAAAATCAAACACCACTACCACCCAAGATACATTGGACTCTGCTGCTGCTTGTTGTTGATTCTGTTTATTTCTTTAGTGGCTTTCCGGCACTACTTATGTGAAGTCTGTATCCTATGTCATTTGAGGTCACTGAAGTCTCTGTTTAGGTAGTTTTGTTATTGGCTAATAATTAAACAGATTTTATTAAATGCTATGAGCCAATGACTCTCCCTGTCTTTGCTTAGGAGTTCCATGGGTGTTGGAGCATATTAGCATCAACTGGTAATGCCATTTCAGGCAGCATCAGTGTGAAACAATTGGCCCTGGTTGTTTGCCACAAATTCCTTGAGGATAGGGCTATTTCCACGAGTGAGCTCCCAGAGTCAGCTCAAATAATAGAGCTTTTCAGCAATCTACCAGTCTGGTCAAATAGTGACAATTCCTTGGGGGTTAGGCTTTTGTGGAGCTTCAGCTCTTTTATTCATCCTCCAGTAGCTGCAATAATGTTGGTTTTCACAGCTACCACAGTTGTAAGGGCATTGGTTTTCAAAACCACTAAAGAGCTGTAGAGAGGAATGGGATTAGGGAAAGTTAAAATATATAACACCCATTCTTTTTAGTGAGATTCAGCTGTCTTTGTTTGTTTCTTTAAATACATACCTTTCAGATAGTTTCAAACATATAACAATTTTAAGAGTTCTAAAAGCAATCTTGATGGTTTTTGTAAGTGTTCTTATTGCTTTTATGAAAAAGTAGATTTCAAAGGTTTTTCCTTCATCATTCCAGATCATACTTTTATTTTTTGCAGTTTTTATATCAAAATTCACTTAATTTCTTGGTCCAAAAATATAGATAAGTAGCAACTAAATATAGAGTAAAAGTGTTATGATAATGAGCAAAATGTTCAACTGCTCCAAATGGGCTGAGTGAAAGCCCATTTCAGGTCTTCTGAACATCCATTTACTTTGGCCAGGCATGGTGGCTCATGACTACAGTCCCAGCACTTTGGGAGGTTGAGACAGGAGAATCATTAAAGGACCAGAGTTAAAGACAAACCTGGGTAACAAGTGAGAACTCCATCTCTTAAGAAAATTAAAACAATAGCTGGGCTTAATGGCATGTACCTGTAACCCTGCTATTCAGGAGGCTGAGGTGGGAGGATTGCTTGAGGCTGGGAGTTTGCAGCTGCAGTGAGCTATGATAGCAACACTGAATTTCAGCCTGGGCAACAGAGCAAGATTCTATCTCTAAAATAAATTTTAAAAAGGTGGAAAAATATCAGAGTGAGGATCACTCTAATGGCGGAAAGAAGGACTGAGAGAGGTACAAATACACAATTAAAATTTCTGCATTTCCTTGTATGTAAATTGTATATATAAAAAAGTGACAAATAAATCTTGAAATCTAGTAATGCTATGTGTTCTAAAGTAATTAGATAAAAATACATTAGTGTCTGCAGTGTACTTGAAATGTGCTCAAGATCAGGTGGATTCACAAATACGCAAAGGAATTGATAGGTATGAAAAAACAAACAAAAACCCAAACAAACAAAATAACAAGCTTAGTAAAGTTAATAGGACACAGGTATGCATTGTAAAATCTCGTAAATTGGTATTATTTTTTAAAAATATCTTAATAAAATGTTGTGGGTAAAAGCCTAGAGTGAAAAAAACAAATATTAGCTTGAAACACAATTTAAAAAGAAACAGCATCACTATATAAATAACTAGTGTTTGTCCAGAGTTAAGAAACTTTGGAAACATTGATAGAAAGCTAAAAAGATAAAAGCAAATCTTTGTCAAAGGGGTGCAGCTAAAGTCCTTCAGGAATTGATAAATATATATACGTGTGTGTGTGTGTGTGTATTTTTTTTTGAGACTGAGTTTCACTCTTGTTACGCAGGCTGGAGTGCAGTGGCGTGATCTCAGTTCACCGCGACCTCCACCTCCTTGGTTCAAGCAATTCTCCTGTCTCAGCCTCCTGAGTAGCTGGGACTACAGGGTCCCACCACCATGCCCAGCTAATTTTTGTATTTTTAGTAGAGACGGGGTTTCACCATGTTGGCCACGATGGTCTCCATCTCTTGACTTCGTGATCCACCCACCTCGGCCTCCCAAAGTGCTAGGATTACAGACGTGAGCCACCGTGCCCAGCCAAAAAATATATATTTTAAAAAGCTACATCTCTCTTAATCTGCAAGAAGAGAAATTAGTGTTGTTTACAGCTTCATATAGGTGACATTTTAGAGGTTTCTCTGTATTAGAATGAAAACATGAAACACTGCTTTTCATTTCTTTGTACCGTTTCTGTAAAAATAAGTAGATGAATCAGATATCAAACTTTTATGAGACCAGTGAACACAATGGTTTAGTTCAAAGCTATGTAAAGACAAAATTGGTTCATAGGAATTCTGAGAGGTGAAAATTGCACATAACAGCATCAAAATGCAATTCAATTAGTGTACACTGAGAGCATCTTCTTTCTCCAAGAAACTTAACTAGCCCACAGTTTAAAATATAACATAAAATATAATGTCTTTTCATCCAGATCAGATTATTTGCCTATCTTTTGCAGAACTGCTAGATTGTTATTTAATGTGATTGCATGACACAAAGCCTGGCTATACATAGTAAAAAATGTATCAGCAGTCGCCACCACAGCAGAATCTGTTACATAATTGGAAGCATAAAGTAGAGCCTTTAGAGTTAAGAGGAAGAAATTGAATAGCTGGCTCGTCATGCTGTTTAACAAGGCAGGAATCAAGACTGTAGGCAGTAACACACTGACATCACAGGTCATCCAAACTGTGTGGATCTCTGTACCTGAGAGAGCAAATGGAGCCCAGATACACGAGGCTGTTTGAGTGCTGTTTAATCACCTGAGGAGATGTCTGTACCGTGTTTATCTTGCTCTCTTTTATGGACAAATAGGAACTCTTAGCACAATAAATGTGCTGAATCTCTCCCAACGGAGGAGGGAGAGAGAAAGAGAGAGAGAGAGAAAAGAACTTTGTGATAACTGGAAAAGACAGTTAATACCTGGTGTCTAGTACAGACCTAGGCATATGGTAGTGACTCAGGCAGTTTGCTGATTAAATAAAGACATAAATTAATTAATGTGTTTTATCAGCACTTTTTTATAGAATATAGATTATTTGCAAAGATCTTTGCTGTATTGTATTCAGAATGAAAAACTTCATGATGCGAGGTCTGAAGAAGCCTGCAGTCTACCAGGGAATATGAATTATTACCAATCTCTGTACTCCAGTCAGAAATGGAAAGAACTACATGAGAGATACAATTTGAGTGTTACTAAAGCATCAGAGAAGCTGTGGTCATCTTGGCAAACTCTGTGGATTCAATTGCATTTTGAAGAATGCTTAAGTATTAGTAGGAGGAAATAAAAATGGGAAAGTTAGGGTGTGAGCAATAAATGTAGGTGAAAGAACAGGAATGGAACGAACGTAAAACATGATTTTAAAAATTATTTTATATGATTTACACATAAAATTCAATGGTTCAATGAGGTTTGATGTGCCTACACAGTCATATTTCCACTGCCACAATCATGATATAATTTCCATCACTTGTAAAAGTTTCCTTATGCTCTATATTGTTATTCTGTTACCACAAAAACAGATTACTACAAAACAGGTGGCTTCAAACACAAATGTCTTTTCTTATATTTCCAGAGGTCAGATATCAAAACTGTCTTATGAGAATAAAATCAAAGTGTTGTAGGGCTGATTTCTTCTGAAGACTTCACAGGAAAATTTGTTGCTTCCCTATTGCAGTTTTTAGGAGTTGCCAGCATTCCTAAGCTTGTGGCCACAGCATTAGCACTGGTAGTTGCCACCACAGCAGAACGCCGTAAATGAGGGAAAGTTGGGTCACCTTGAGAAAGGAACAGAGTACACTGCCAAAAATCTTTACTGTTAACCTTTCTCCCAGCCTTTCCCAAAAGCCCTTTGGCTTTTTATCAGAGTAACTATGGACTGGGGAAAAGGAATAATCAAACCTTTGAAGGACTACTGGACATTGTCTCTAAATTGACATTGATTCTAGGAGATTCTAGGAGCTGTTTGTGGCCCACCAGTCAAGACAGAGGCTTATGATTGTCAAGTTGTCAATGATTTTTAGCTCAGGTCAATTGCACATATGTCCAGTGGGTTCCTGAAACCATCTGATGGCTGCTTCTCCAGTTCTATAATGTGAAAATAGAATAGATATACACAGCAGCTTGTGAAATCTTTACAGTGGTTCCCTGACC